>JAILYA010000026.1:3110059-3694684 GCA_021437795.1 Rhodamnia rubescens | reverse complement strand
TACTATACAAATTGGATATATTAAAACTTGTGTGACGGGTTTTGATAGGAAAAATTACGAAAAAAATTGTAAACCTATTGCACTTGTGTCAATTTAACCACAAACCCTTCTATTTGATTAATTGAGTCATAAGCATTTTAATAATTGGCCAATGTAATTCATCCGGCCAATTTTGATTAGAAATCCATCGACGTGGACGATGGCCGTCTTAAATGGCACGGCCGGCGGCTAATGCGATATAAGCAATTTTCGTATTATTACTCTTTTAATGTTCTAATATATTGTGATATATTTTCTTTTCTTTTTTTGCTTTTTCTTCCTTCTTCACCAGCGGTTGCAAGCCTTGGCAATGGCCGGTGACTAGCCACAAGTGACGACCCGGTGACGGTCGCCCTCACTAGAGGCCCGTGAGGTTCGGCCTCACCGGCCGAGCGAGACTCTGACCTCACCAAATCCGGTGAGCGAACCTCGCTCGAGGCCAATGAGATCATCCCTTGCCAAATTCCATGAAGGTTGAGCCTTGCCCAAGGCCGGTGAGATTGCCCCTTGCTATTTCCTGGGCGAGGGGTCATCACCTGAGGCCGACAAGGGCAACACTCACCAATCATTGTCAAGACCTGGCAACCGGCTGAAAAGAAAGAAAATATAAATATAAAAAATTCAGAAAATACAATGAAAATAAATAATAAGTGTCAACGTGAGCACCGCTTGTGCCTCGTAAGACAACGGGAGTCCGAGTCACCGATTTGCCTCAAATATTGATCGGATGGAGTATATTGGCAAATTTTCAATAGGATTAGGACTAAGTTGGTCAAATGAAAAATTTTATGAGTAAATTAGCTACCTAATTGCCTAAAAAATCTTAATTTTGGGTTTAGTTCCAAAACTGCCTTAAACGTTTTTGTTTCCTAAAAAAATCCTCAACTTTCACTCTAAGTCCCAAATCTATCCTCCATAAAAAATCACCAAGTCTTTTGACGTGGAATTGCACGTCAGCACAAAATCTAGGTCAGTAGCCGACATGGAAAAACTCCACAAAAACGTCGAAGCTCTTGCTATGAATATTGGGGAAGTTAAGGGCTTGCTTCTTCTTCTCCCATACGCGCTCAAAGAGAGAGTCCTCTGGCTCGCTTCTTCTTCTCCAATACACGCTCAAAGAGAGAGACAACTCGGTAGCTCCCTCCATGTTCGCACGATACGCCATGAAGCCAGCGCGAGCTAGCTTCTCCGTCCCCCTGTCCGTGGGTTAGCCTCTCTATTGGTCTCGCTTGAAGAATCGTCCTTTGTCGATCTCTAATTCGTCTCACTCTCTCCATGTTCGCTCCCTCCACGAAGCTACTGCTAGTGTGAAAATCAGTTGTGATTATAGCTCTATTAACGATTTAATCATGTTCTAATGATTTCAAGATAGGCTGGATGCAAATCGTGGTTTTTCGCCGCCACATCTAATAGCCGAGACATCTACCCGCATGTTTGGTTATATTCCTAAATTAGATCGTTGAGCATTTCATGTTAGATTTTGAATGAGAGTGTTTTATTCGTTCAATTTTTTGTTGTCTCCATATAAGCTTTACTTGAATTCGACATTTCTTCGTGGGGTATCGGTGAGTCCATTAATTACATACTTAGATTTCACTTCTAAACGTTTTGACTTAGATGTGCATATGAGATAAACCGGTTTTTATATATATATCAGAATTTACCAGAGAGTCTTTTTGCATGAAATTGATTCCTTGTACATTGTCTCTCCGAGTATGCTGCGTATATGTGACTGGTTCAATGAAACGAAAATTAATTACACATATATATACGTGCAGAGATGTCTTCTTCTCAATTTAGATTAGTTTCAAATCCGAGCTTGTTAATGTGTGGTTTCCCCTTTCGTGAAGGTATACAACGTGTAATATATTTGAGAATTATTTTATATTTTTTCCGTTTCGATGACATCTAGAATTCCAGGTGGATTACATACGAATATGTTCATTCAAACATTTCCTTAACATGATCAATGACTACCCGACAAGGGCCACAGCATCTCATCACAGTCAGGACAGTCCTTCCCCTGATGAGGCTGTCTTATGTTGGACCACATATTGGAGAAGTTAAGGTTCTTGGAATGGACAAATGGGGTTTCATTGACATTCTTTCATACATGGACTTACATGCATCCACTAGACGACCATATTTTTTAATTAATTCTTCAAAAACAGAAATCTGAAAAATGACGGACTATTTAAGAATATTACTAATCAACAAATAATGTCGAATCTCGAACTTAGTTTTGTTTTCTTTTTATTGGGTTTTTCCAGGTTGGAAGTGGCACACCCCGAAAGATCTCCTTTTTCTTGAAATAGCTGTCCCGAGAATTTTAAATTCGCGAAAGGGGAGATTCTTGTCCTTTTGATTGTCTCAATGATGACTTCAAAGAATTTGAAAATGTCTTGAAAATCATGCAAAAGTTTCTTCCTCGAGGAAATGATGGCCACGAGGCCATTCCACTTAAGATCATAATTACCCCCCATTTGAATAACGCAAATGTTTCAATTATATAAAGCAAGTTGGCGGGAATGTGACAAGACGTTTCCCTTAAACAAATATTAGTTGATGGCCAAAACATAATAATAATAATTAACGGCTGGAAACTCTCTCTCTCACTCATGTCATGTTAGACATATTGTATTGTGGATGGTCTTGATCATATAGTGACTTTAATTTAACGAGGAAATAGCCGTATCTTGGGTCTTTTTGGAGCCTTTCCAGTTCTATAACCTTATAGTAACTGATCGACAATTAGTTAATTGCGATTCTTAATCTAACGCATTCTACCATAAACAACTCGAAAAAAGCACGTAGAACTAGTACAATCGACCGGACAAGAAGGAAACATGTTCTTTTCTCCTTGAATTCGTCGAGGTTGCTTCGAAATACCGGATCGCTTGTGCGAGTGCATGAAGTCAATGGCCTACAAATCAAGAATATGCAGGTTGCTTCTTTCTTGTAATTTTATGTACTTAACTATCCCAGATTTCGTGAGTGCAAGAGCCCTTTTATTAGCAACCTTCTATGAACAATGAGCCCTTTTTTCACCAAGCATGAATTGAAAGAACTTATGAGCCAATGTACTTTATTTAAGCTCTATTTTTGTATACATAGCGGTTCGATTAGTGCTAAATTTCCGAGCCATCTTAAGGACATGCATTCTCATATCGATCTAATGCATTATATATGAGCCTTATTTCCTTTCTACACCCCAAAAAAAAAAAAAACCCATCCATATCAACCGTGATAGATGTGGAATGTGTTGCAAAGACACTACACAAACTAGGAAAATTTAACAAGAAAGTGCTAAATATATTGTAATCGCATCAATTTAGTTTTAAATTTTTTTGTCAATTGAGTCATAAACATTTTACATTTATTCCATTCGATCCATCCGGCCAAATTTGACTGATCGGCACTAACATGAAATTTTATTCATTTTTTATTCATTTTCTTTTCTTTCTTTCTTTTTCTTCTCGTTTCTTCCTCTAGCCGATCCTCGAATCCGCGATGGGCCAAAGGCGAAGGCCAACGAGGCTTGGCCTTGCTGTTTCTAGGTGAGGCCAAGCACACCCAACGACGGTGAGGCCGAGCCTCGCCCGGATCTAGGCGAGGCCGACCCTCGCCTCGACCGATCACCGAATTGGCAATCGGTTGGAGGAAGAGGGAGAAGGAAAAAAAGAAAAAAAAATTACCACGTTAGCGTCACTCACCGTCCACGTTAGCATCGGTCGCCTAAAATTGGTGAATGGACCGAATTAGCATAAATATAAAAGGTTTAGGACTCAATTGTTCAAAAGAAAAGATTAAGACTTATTGGTATAATTTCAAGAAGTTTAGGATTTTTCTAGTAATTTTTTCAGAAAACTGTATAGCTGACATTGCTCAATATATATAGTGCATCACTTAACAAAAGCGTTCTACAAAATCCTTTACATCACTTAAGTGATGTGCTACTTAAGATGAAGGGGAAAGAAATTTCTTCGAGAATACGATGTGGTAAGTAGGAGATGGACCAGTTGACAGGACACCCTTGATTAGTTAATATGTTTAAAATCATAGTAACGCTTGATTAGCGCCACCTTCTTGTCATTATTGAGGATGGGCCCCAACCCATCAATCATTTCTCCTCCTATTTTTTACACAATTCCATGGCATATTGTTCTGAAGGAACACCCAGAATTAGTACCGATACGATGGTTATCGGAAAATAAGTTGATTGTCGATATTTAAAATTTATCACATCGCTTACTATATCAACAACGTCTAATGTGTCACTAAATACTATACCCAATAGTATTCAGTGTTGGATCTAGCATTTAATAACCTCGCTAGCATTTTATCTCTTCTCTTTTGCAAATAAGTAATAAGAGGAAATTGCAAAAAACTCCCCTAAACTTTAGGGTATTACACACTTATCTCCGAACTCTCAAATGTTACTTAATACTCCCGAAATTTATTTTGTTATTTCCTATCAGTATGCAGGACTTTTAAAGGGTAAAAGTACATTTGCATGTCACTATTTTAACGAAATCTCATTTTTACATTTAATTGTTGTAAAACATAAGAAACTATAAAAGAGGAAGAAACTAAATTAACTAGTTCTATTAATTATAAGAAATTAATATTAGTAAATTAAAAGAACTGTAATTCCATGACTGCAGCCACTTTAATTAGACAAAATTTATGTACTTTAAGGAAAAGATAAACATATATAAATTAAACAAAAAGGGAAAGGCCTCGATAACAAAAAGTATGAATTATACAAATTGATTACTCTTTATCTATATTTAAAGGGTTAATAAATGTAGAAAAATGATTGATTACTAAAACTTTAAGAAAATTGTAAAGGCAAATGAGTACATCAGCTCACAAAAAACAAACTGATTAATCGAAATTCAATGTGATATTTGCAAATTTTTAGTAATCAATCATTTCTTGCATTAATTAACCATTTAAAAATACACAATTAGTAACTAATTTTTGTGATTGACCTTTTTGTCATTGAGGCCTTTGTCCATTTTAGTCAGTCGTGTTTCTTTTTCTTATAATATTACACAAGGTTTATAAAAATATTCATTAAATATTTAAAAAAATTATCTTTTAATAATTAAAACTTAATATATATATATATATATGCAAATTGTAACATCTTTTCATCTATGATTTTTTTTAAATATCATAACAAAAGAAATTAGGCTTCAATTATGTATCATTAGTGGTATTATGAAAGTTCTGTTCTATGCGAAGCTTATTTTTCGTGGTATAATTATAAACCAAACACAAACAAGAGTATGGTGTTGAAATAACTAGTTCATTTTGTTAACCAAACTAAACAATAGTTATTTCATTCATTTCCCTACTCTATTGTACTCCAATGGATGATTATTCCATTCCCGTCTTATTGCTTTTCATGAATCAAACATATTATTGGGCTTTTTTTTTATCCGATGTGTGTTTATTTTAGAAGAAAGATCTACATATGGTGTTTATTGATCTTGAGAAGGCGTATGATAGGGTTCCAAGACAGGTCTTATGGTGGGTGCTTGAGAAGAAAAAAAGTACCGTCAAAGTTTGTAGAGGCAATCAAGGATATGTATGATGGAGTTACTACATGTGTGAATGCTTGTAATGGAACATCAAGCTATTTCCCAATCACAATGGGCTTACACCAAGGATCGGCTTTGAGTCCTTATCTTTTTGCCATGGTTATGGACGAGCTAACAAGAGATATCCAAGATGAGGTGCCGTGGTGTATGCTTGTTTTGCAGATGATATTGTGCTCATCGATGAGACAAGAGCGGGGGTTAACGCTAAATTAGAATTATGGAGAAGTACGTTGGAGTCCAAAGGGTTTACGTTAAGTCGAAGTAAGACCGAATACATGAAGTGTGAGTTCGACAAGGCAAGAGGGAGAGATGAACCCGTCAATTTGCTTGGACAAGGAGGTACCCAAGAAAGATACTTTCGATATTTAAGATCAATATTGCAAGAGGGAGGAGAGATTGATGAGGATGTAAGCCATAGAATCGGAGCGAGGTTGGATGAAATGGTGCGGTGCATCGGATTTTTGTGTGATCGCAAAATCCTCTTAGGCTAAAAGGAAAATTCTATAGAAGTAGTAAGACCCGAAATGGTCTACTTGAAGCTGAGTGTTGGCCAAAGACAGAGGCAACATGAGCATAAGATGGAAGTAGCGAGAAATGAGAATGCTAAGGTAGATGTGTGGCCAATACAAGAATGGATAAGATAAGAAATGAGGATATTCGACGAAAAGTTGGAGTAATATCGGTAGCCGAAAAGATGAGAGAACATCGTTTGAGATGGTTTGGACATATTCTTCGAAGAACCCTAAATGCTCCTAAGAATGTGTGTTATAAGGAGCATGACATAAGGAAAGGAGAGGTCGACCGAAACTTACTTGGGGAAAAGTAGTAAGACAGGATTTGTTGGAGTGGGACATAGATTGGCGTCTTTGTTTGTCTTAGGACAGTGGAGGAAAGCGATCAACATTGTGGAGGGCAAAAATTCCTATGTTCTTGATCGCCGTTTGAGCCTTAACTTTTTTTTTCTTTATATTCTTTATAACTATGTTATTGTATTTTGTTTTATTTTATAAACTCTTTCGGTCTTGCTTTTTGGTTCGACCGCCGACCCCAACTAGTTTGGGTTAAAGGTGATGTTGATGTTGATGTTGTTGATGTGTGTTTATTTTAGAGGGTCTTATCAACGAGTACCTTCGGACATTGGTTAATCATATATAATAAGAAAATATTTACTTATTCAATGTACTGATTGTGTATATTGTATAACACGAGAGAAATCACGCTTTGAAAATGGCAAATTTTCTTTATCCATATATGTAATTTGTGTTTCCAAGACACACTCATCAAGCAAATCTTATTTTAAAAGACTTTTGTTGGTGTTTATAGTCCTTGTCGTTTCGGTGATAAGTGTGCATTGATGTTGAGGAAGACAGCTCATTCAAGACCCGGATCCATTTGCCTGTGCACATCATGAATTGGGTCTCTCAAGGCTGAAATTTGTAAATCATGTTGCAATTAATTTTAGATTATATTACGCGGAATTGAAGACGGCAATAACCATTGCTGTTTTGGACTGACTTTGCTGAAGATTCCAGGATTAAAATAAACAACGAACCATTTTAAAATTCACCCGTGAGATATATATATATATATATATATATATATATATATATATATAGATATATTAGTTCTATCATGGACCCTTCTGCGCTTTAATCATCTGCTCCAACTAATTTACCAAAAGATTTTCTTTCTTATTTCCACGCCTCGCTGCAGCTTAAATTATTCCAAGAACTGCTCAGTTTCCTTGAAGTTTGCAAATTTTAACGTCGGTCTTCTTCCCAGGGTCCGCGATGGGGAAGTGCGAAGCGTGTGCGTGGGAAGCAACAGCAGCGTATGGCATTGCAAAAACTGCTGTACAATCTGACAAAGATGACGTGCGATGCAGTGAAAGAGCCACGACAGATAGGTGTCTTCTTCACGGAGGTTGCTGCCCTCTGTTGCAGATGTTTGGCCTATCTCTCTCCTTCTGCTTTTACTTCCAGCGAATGGCCTTCTTACCGCCTTTTTGTTCCCTTCTTCCTATTTGCAATTATTAAATATCTTTCTTTTGGGTGTCCATTAAAATATCTGATCACCGCAAAAGCCAACCTTTAAACACCAAGTGAGAGTGCAAGATGCAAATACCATAAGAGCTGTTTTCTTTTTGGGTCTAAGAAGGGGGTCACATCGAGCAATCAAGCACTCCGACCTTCTTTACCTTTCCTGAGGTAACACACACACCACTGTGTTTGTTCTCACCCAGGACCAGGACACCTGGGTTCACCTGATTTCTGCTGCCGACGTTGCAGCTATTTCGTTTTTCAAGATTTCCTTTGGTTTTTGCAGATATTTGGTTGGATGGGTCTTAACCTATATTGTCTGATGAAGTGAACTCTGTCATACCCTTTTGCAAGGGCTTGTTTGGTTGAAGTGGGTGATTGCGATTCGATTCTTGATCTGCAAATTCCAGTGGCTTGCGTGATTTTGTGGGCGGTTGCAGGTTTAGTTCAATAATGGGTGGAGCTGCGTGGGTTGCTCTTGCTGCTGCCGTTGGTAATTTGCTTCAAGGATGGGACAATGCAACTATTGCTGGTAATTTTGCTCTTTTCTTGTTACCTCTTCTGTCTTCATGTAGCTTCATGAGTTCTATTGCGAAGTTCTTGAAGTTCCCCTGATTTGTGACTTGCGAGTCTTCTTAGATTTCAGATTGATTTTTGTCTACTGTAACTGCTTACTGTCGTGCTTCAAAAACTCTTGCTTTGTTTTGAGAAATTCTCCCCTGCAATCCCAATCTATAAACTGACATGATCCTCTTTCAAAAGCAAGAGAATCAATAGAACCTTGACATTAGTTTCCTTTTTCTGTTTCTGAATCAGGTGCTGTTTTGTACATAAAGAGGGAATTTAAATTAGAAAGTGAACCGGCTTTAGAAGGGCTCATCGTGGCCATGTCACTTATTGGTGCCACTTTGGTTACTACTTGCTCTGGAGTGGTAGCAGACTGGCTCGGTCGCCGTCCTATGCTAATTATTTCGTCAGTGTTTTATTTTGTCAGTGGTCTTGTTATGCTGTGGTCCCCCAATGTTTATGTGCTACTCCTTGCAAGGTTTTTAGATGGACTTGGTGTTGGCTTGGCTGTAACTCTTGCTCCACTCTACATATCTGAGACGGCCCCACCGGAAATAAGGGGTACGCTGAACACGCTGCCACAATTTACCGGTTCTGCTGGGATGTTTCTGTCGTATTGCATGGTTTTTGGGATGTCTTTGATGGAGTCTCCGAGTTGGAGATTGATGCTTGGAGTTCTGTCGGTTCCCTCCCTCATTTATTTTGTGTTGATGATATTTTTCTTGCCTGAGTCTCCACGGTGGCTTGTGAGTAAAGGGCGGATGCATGAGGCTAAGAAAGTCTTGCAGAAGCTATGTGGCAGAGAAGATGTATCTGGTTAGTTCTCTGCCTACTTGTCATGCCAATATTCCCTGAATGAAATTTATTTCGGCTGGTCGATCTTCTGTTTATAGGATCTACAATCTGCTTGTACCGTGGAATCATGTTTGCAAGAAGTGGCTTGCAACTTATTGTTGCACAAAAGTCACTGGACTATTAGTGTGGGGTCAAGTGGAATGGGAACTTTTCCTCAATGCCTGCTATTTATAATTTTGGAATGTGTTTCCTTGATTCTGATATACCTGTCTTAGAACTTTTGAATCTCAATAATTTCGATTTATCAAGCGTCATATGCTGTGTAGGGCGGTAGTGTCCTGTGCTGAAACTAGCTATCATATCTATAATCGATCAAATCAAAAACTTTGTTTTTGCATTACTTGAAGCTTAGTCATAACCACAACAGATGAAAATGAAGAGCTGATAAATTTCAGATGAACAGGTGAGATGGCTTTGCTGGTGGAGGGATTAGCGGTAGGGGGTGAAGCATCCTTAGAGGAGTACATAATTGGCCCGGCAAATGATCACATGGAGGACCAGGATATATCCAATGAAAAAGACCAGATCAAGTTATACGGCACCGAACATGGTCTTTCGTGGGTTGCCAGACCCATCCCTGGGCAGAGTGCTGTGGGTCTCGTGTCTCGGCACGGAAGCACGGCAAGCCAGAACGTGCCTCTCATAGACCCTCTTGTGACCCTCTTTGGTAGCGTGCACGAGAAGCTCCCCGAGGGAGGAAGCATGCGCAGCATGCTTTTTCCTCACTTTGGCAGCATGTTCAGCGTCGGTGGTAATCAACCGAGGAACGAGGAATGGGATGTAGAGAGTGTAGCCAGGGAGGGCGAGGAGTACCAATCTGATGCAGGCATCGGTGATTCGGATGACAATCTGCAGAGTCCATTGATTTCACGGCAAGCCACAAGCTTGGATCGGGACCTGGTCCCGCCTGCCCATGGAAGTGCTTTTGGCATGAGACATGGTAGTCTTGTGCAAGGAGCCGGAGAAGCGGCTGGGAGCACGGGCATCGGCGGCGGATGGCAACTGGCGTGGAAATGGTCTGATAAAGAAGGCCCAGATGGAAGGAAGGAAGGGGAGTTCAAAAGAATCTATTTGCACCCGGAAGTGGTCCCTGGGTCACGGCGAGGTTCTCTGGTTTCGCTTCCCGGGGTGAGGGTCCAATGCATGGAGAATTCACTCAAGCCGCCGCTCTGGTGAGTCAACCAGCTTTGTATCCCAAGGAGCTCTTGGAGCAGCATCTGATTGGTCCAGCTATGGTTCATCCAGCAGAAACTGCCGTGAAGGGGCCAAGTTGGAAAGATCTTTTTGAACCAGGAGTCAAGCATGCTTTGGTGGTTGGTGTGGGGATTCAAATTCTTCAGCAGGTGAAATACAGTAGCTGATAGTTTTAGGTTTCATTGAAGATTGCTACTTTCTTTCCGTATATCATTTGAATGGTCTACTTCTGCCATGAGGAAACTAAATTTCATCTTGCCATTAGATATTCTCTCTGGTTTTTACATATAACATGTCTTGGCTTGCGCTCGATAAAGATGCTCGACGATCACCCAAAAGAGCATGAGCGCAAAGCCCGACTGTCATTCTTGAGCTTTTAGGGAGCTGTTTGGACTTTAATTAATGAGGTCATATACTCCTACCAGCATATACAGGTAGTAAGGATCTTGTGGCCGTGATTGAATGTATCTTTTCTTCTCCATCAGTGGCTATAATTCTGGCACATCAGTGCTTGATGCGGACTTTATCGCTGTTTTTCCTGAGATTTCAAGATGTTAACATTAAGAAGGTGGCGGGCGGTACCTGCAGGTTTGTTTTGTATAACTTTTTAGCAGGATTGATGGTCCAGACAGCAGTTGAAGTTCTTTTGGTTCTAAAGTCTTTTTTCTTGGGCAATATTGCATGATATGGTTATGATTTGGCACTCTTGGGCAATTTATTGCTTTTCTTTACAGTTAGATACCGTGCACAACAATGGATGCTTTCCTCCTCTACATGAAAAACCTGATACTGGCGGTGCTCTTCTTGAATTTTTTGCATTCTTGATATTGATTGCAGCATGTTTGATTAGACTCTTAGTAGTAGTCAAGGCTAAGTTTCTTCTTGGAAAATTCCCACGAATATAAGCACTCAGGGCGAATGGGGCAATGTTTTGTTATTACTATTTTCACACGAATCTTTGCTTCATTTTTTGTTCCTTTGAACTTACTTGTGTTTCTCATTCGCGCAGTTCTCTGGAATAAATGGGGTTCTCTACTACACTCCTCAAATTCTTGAGCAAGCAGGAGTCGGAGTTCTACTTTCGAATATGGGTATTAGTTCAGCTTCTGTATCTCTTCTCATTAGCGCCTTGACGACCTTGTTGATGCTTCCCTCGATTGCCGTCGCCATGAGGCTCATGGACATTGCTGGTAGAAGGTACATGATCCAGAGCTATGTGTCCTATCGTTTCATTTTCTAGTATAAACTTAAAATTAAGCCATGTACTTGATATATTTCTTGTTGCTTGTTTAATCTGTTTTGGTTGTCACCTCCATTGTGTGCTTTATATCCTCACAGGAGCCTGCTGCTCGGTACTATCCCGATCTTGATAGTGTCCCTCATCATCCTAGTCCTGGGCAGCATCATAAGTATGGGCTCCGTCGTTCATGCGGTGATCTCTACCATCAGCGTCGTGCTCTACTTCTGCTTCTTCGTGATGGGATTTGGGCCGATCCCCAACATACTCTGTGCCGAGATCTTCCCCACCCGGGTCCGCGGGCTCTGCATCGCCATATGTGCGCTCACCTTCTGGATCGGTGACATCCTCGTCACATACTCACTGCCCGTGATGCTCAAATCCGTGGGCCTCGCCGGCGTGTTTGGCATGTACGCAGTTGTCTGCCTTATATCGTGGGGTTTTGTCTTCGTGAAAGTCCCCGAAACGAAGGGGATGCCCCTTGAGGTCATCACTGAGTTCTTCTCCGTCGGGGCAAAGCAGGCCGTGGCCGCAAAGAGCAACTAATTGCACAGTTGACGTCGGATAGAGAGGTGCTTGAGTTTTCCAGTTTTGGGTGGTTGTCCTTTCATTTTTCTTGGTGTTGCCCTCCTCCTCGCCTTATTTTTCGGTTGAGAAAGCCGGGAAAGTGACTTCTTTGAGGACTGTAATTTGTAACTTGTTCTGACTTCTATTCATTTGTTACATCTGGATTTGCTTTTTTGCATATGCGCAGTTTTGAACTTCTAATGAGGCTTATTCATAGTTGGAAGGGTAGTATCTGCTAATTCTGGCTTCAGTTGAAATGCTTCACTTGTTTGAGCTGCACTGGACCCGTTTTGATTCTCTACTATTTCGCTAGGAAGTTGTCAGCTGCTTTGTCCTTCCCGGTCCTTCCGCTGTTATTTCTCAGCCCCTTTAACGGCTATGTCCTTTTTGTTCCACAGTCATCTTCGCCCAAACACGTTAGCGACATCAGTAGAGACTTGATATCAGCATGATCTAATGCTCATTATGAGCACGTGTACGGTATCCTCAGTCTGTTGATGATGTCCACGATTGATCCGTGAGAAATGACTTCTCGATATGTTATATGATAATCATTTTGAGTATATCAGCATCCAAATATCCTCGTTCGATGAGAGATTGACTATGGTATTTCCAACTCTTCGTGAAATCATCATCACATTAGACTTGTCCTCTTACTCTTTGTTGAACTCTTAGGGGTCCTTGTTAATCACAATCAGTCGTGATCCTGCAGTAGGCATATGTGCACTTATCATGGAGATATTGGTACCAAGGATAGTTTTGGGATCATCAAAATCTCATGGGGATGTTTTGTCAACAATATTGTTCATAGCAGAATTGCTTGTCGATGACTATGATAATCAATCACCACAATACCATCATTGGTGTGCGAGGACGACTGATCAACAATTGACACTTAGATAACTACATGAACCGAAGATAATGAGGTTATCAATTGATGGTTAAATTCGATAGCAATTGGCAAGTTATAATTGCTTCTAGAAAAGATTTGACTCACAATCATAAAGAGCGATCATGGAGCCTAAAATTATGGAAATGAAGTTGAGTGTAGAGACAATTGAAGAGTTGTAACCGGTTATATTTTGCACGTATATGTAAGACTCTAAATTGAGCTTAGCTCCACACAAGAAACTGATAGAGTTAGTTAATCTTTTCATTTTCGTTCATGTGATGAACTCCGACAGTGCATCGAACATGGAGTGCATTCAATTATCTGAAATAAAAGAAGGCTCGACATGTCAATAAATATAGGAAAAGTAGTATTTTTTAGGCACGATGTTTAAGTTATTAACCATCAAAAAATGAAATAATAAAGGAATTAGTGCACAAAACGGCCAATCAATGTTAGAAGAACTTGACAAACTAGAAATGTCTTAGTGAACAGTAATAAGTTTAGTGTTAAACCATGACACATTGCTTCCTTTGCGACCTTTGAGATTTGCTATTGTCTTTAACAATCCCAAGAAATAAATTGCACTGTGTATGTGACAAGATAAATAGAGGGTAAGATAACAGTTGACTTTCAATGAAACATGAAATAGGGACATATAAGTATTGCAACCAAAAACACATGCACATACATACATATACATACGTAATGTGTGTCCAATTTTGCAATCCAGACGGTCGTGGTTGGTTGGATTGTTAAGAAATTTCCAACTCAGGATTTGAAGGATCCGTTCAATCCTATCAAGTGGGGCCAAACTGCTTTCGATCAGAACCATCTGGATTCAACCAGTTCATGAGACTTACAAAATGTTTAATGGGTCTTCATATCTTGGCCATAATTTAACAGAAAACAAAACCAAATTTTGCATATCAATTAACAAAAATGAATATATCCTTAGTCCTTCAATACGCTAGTGTGGATACACTGTCATCACCTAGGATCCATACTCTCTGTTCAAATTTCAACATTTACGATGTGTGTGTATATTTATATAAACAACAACAATGTCGTGACCTAAAAATCGAAAAAATCTTTAGGTTAATGGATTATCAGGTTAATTAGATGACTAACCTAATATGGACTCTTCCAAGCCCTACCAAATCGCAATTTTGGTTTATTGTTCAAAATGATTCAAATTTTGGAGTCACACTAATGATTTTTATAGTAGGTTGATTAGGAACCTAAATAAAGTACTGGAAGAAGTACTTTATTTCTACGAACTAAAGATTTTAAGTTCCGGGACTTGGTTACATTAATTAAAAAAATTAGTGCCTTTTCGATACCTTAAATTTCATGAAAAATGCTAAGCTTGGCAACTCAACTTGAATTGATTGCACTTGATGATCAAAAGGAGTGACTTTTGGGTTTTCTCTTGCTAAAATGTATGCATGAATGTATGAATGCAAATGACATGAAACACATAAATTATATCCAAATGACAAAATGATGTGCTCGTGCAAAAATGCAATGCAAATCATGCAAAATTATGTCATGTCACCCTATATGCAAGAGTTAACTAACCAATTAAAGCACACAGGATGACATAATATTAATGTAAAACATGATTTAAAACGCAAGAAAATCTACTCTAAATGTGCATGACATGAATATCGTGGATGATATATGAGCAAATATGCAATCATGCAAGAACCATATAGCATGCGAAAATTTTAACTAACCTAAACAACTTGCAATTTTAATTGAATGACTCAAGCATTAAACTAACTATCCTAAGATGAATGAACCGGATCCGGATCGCCTAACATTGGAATTTTCGTGACATGCTCGACATTACTCAAATCAAACCGTCCAAATGAAAATAGACGGCCTGATTTGAGCCACGTTTGGGATTTAAAATTTTTCAAACCCCAAAAAAATTCCCGCCCATATTTTTTCCCTCCCTTTCAACACATGACGTGGCTCAAATCGGACCATCCATTTTCATTTGGACGGCTTGATGTCACGGAAATTTCAATGTTAGGCGATCCAAATCCGAATGAACCTAAAGGGATCTCTATATGACGTGGGAATGACATGACAAAATATGATGTGCCACAAGTGATGTTCGAAAAATATAGTACGCAAGGATATAATGATATTCGAAAAGTATGATACGCAAGGTAACTTGAAATATGAATGATAACATAGGATATGCAAGATAACATGAGATATGCAAAGATGCCAAGAGATCATGATTTTTTTTTGCATTTTCGGCAATTCAAGATATGCATGAGTGATTAAATTATCTTGATTTTGTTCCAAATAATTCAATAAAATAAGGTTTCGAGGAAACCATATCTTGCTTAAATTTTAATTAGATAAACCTTCTAAGAAACTATATCTTGCTAACTTTTTTTAAGGAATTTTAGCATATATGGAATCCAATCGAGATATAGATATCAATCAAAAGTCCACGATTCCAAGTAAAGCAAGAGAGCAATAAATACCAAAATCATGAATATCGGCTTCTTCTTTTTTCGAAAATCATTGCATACCTCCCGATACAAAATTGGCTTATTGAAAATAGCGGATCAAATCTAAATGATCGTAGATTGGATCGACTAATTTCCCATTTTTCATTAAACTCGGAGGGTCGTATCCGAATAATCATGGATAGGACTTGCCCAATTTCGGAAATACGCTGCCCTTTAAGAAAGAATTTTCCTAATTTGGATTATTGTTTTTATTCAGAACAATATGCCCAAAATTATGAACCAATCCAATTTCGTTCAAGCAAAATTTGAGCTTCCATGAAGATTAGAATTCGTTTGGTTGATCTTACAAAACCCCATTCTTGTTTCAATTTTTGCCAAAAATTTCAAGAGCCAGTTGATCAAAAGGAAATTCGGGTTTTCAAACTTTGATTGTTAAAAAACATATAGAGAAAGGTATACGATGTATATGCAAGTTTCAATCACCCCATCATATGTTTACAGCCTAAGCGACAAAAAAATTACGTTTTATTGAGCCAAAAATCTGCACCGAACCAAGCAATAAATTACTCAGTTTCAATCATGGCATCAGATTTTCGACAACAAATATATCACGTGATCTGTTTGATTCGATTTTTTGAAAATTTGCGATCCCAACACTTTTGTTTTTGAAATTATCCCAAGATATTAAGGTACATACATTCCATATGTGCAAAAATCGTCTATGATATTAGCGTATAATTATATGTATATTGGGGTATTTCTGTAATAGTGTTTATTTATACCTTTATTGTAATTAGTCACTCATATAAATACACATTATACAACCCTAATTTGGGTTGAGCCACCATAAACACTCTATCGTTATTTCTCTCGACTCTAAACATCAACATGGTATCGAAGCGGGAAAACACATCAGGTTCTTCAACATCTTTGTTCCAGATCAACACTTCTTTTGCTCCAATCTCCGCCTCAACAATGTTAAATACATTTGCGCATTTTCTTCTTCTCTACCATCTTTTTGGCCATCATCTTCTCTTTCTATTAATCCCAATTTCCGTCACCCTCTCAATAATATGCCGCCCACTTTCACCACTTCTTCTCCTTTCTCTATTGCTCCGATCTCCGTCGCTGTTCAAATTACCTCCATGCAATTAGCATCGCCATCTCTTGTTCTTCCCAACATCATTAATCTCGTCTCCATCAAACTTGATGCAAACAATTATCTTTTATGGAAATCTTAGTTCGAACCGATTTTGATTTGTAACGATCTGTGGGATATGTGGATGGATCTTTTCCGTGTCCGCAGAGACTTATCAATGATCAAAATGGTACTGTGGGTGTCCAATCCCTCTTATTCCATTTGGGTCAAGACGGATCAATGCGTTCGCGTTTGATTAACTCAACTTTCACGGTTGAGATTTTTCGTGAAGTTCATGATCTTCGAACATCTCGGGAGAATTGGCTCGCTCTAAGGCGACGCTTTTCGATCGATGCGCGGCCAAGGAAATTGGATTACAGCTTAATTTTTAGAACGCCGTTAAGAAAACCGATCACTCAATATCCAATTATCTTCAGCATTTGAAGTCAATTGCGGATTCTCTCACCGCAATCAATTGCTCCCTCTCTCGATAAGGACTTGGTGATTCAGCCCTCAACGGGCTCCCATCGCAGTATGATCCTTTTGTTACAATGATCACCAATGCCCCTACTATTCTTTCATTCAGCGATCTACGGTCACGCCTCCTCATACAAGAAGAACGATTTCTCCAAAATCGAATGCCCCATCTTCATCCCGATATTCATCATGCTTTGATCGGTCATGCCCCTTCATCAAATCCACCGTTTCGAGGGAATCGTGGTGGACGTAATTTAGGGGTCGAAGATCCGGTCGAGGACAAGGTGGACGATTCTCGCGTGATCAACCGGTTTGGAAAGCCTCCAATGATCGATTTGATTTACAAATCATTCTCTGTCCCTTATGCTGATCGGTCATCCTCTTCCTCTAGTCGGCCTTGTGGCGGTTCAAAGCCCTATGTTGCCCCATTCACCCCGGGAGGGTATTCTTGGATCTAGGCCTAATCTTTCTTGTCGGATCCGTAATGGAGCCGAGCATACTGCGCTACAATGTCGACAAAGATTTAACCATGCCTTCACCGCAACCGATCTATCGGACTCTTTCTTAGCTCTCTCGGTTGGTGAGACTTCCGATCCAATGTGGTATCTTGACAAAGGGAGCGTCGGCACACATGACTAGTGACATTGATAAAATTCTAAATCCTAGACCCTTTTATGATTCGACAAAAGTTTCCAGTTGGTGATGGTCGTTTATTGCCTATTACGCAAGCTCGGTAAAGCCTTTTTACATACCGATTCTCGATCTTTGCTGTTATCGCCCGTCTATCATGTCCCTAATCTTGCTCGTGATCTTATCTCGCCACTCAACTTTGCCGTAAAAATTCTTGTACTATTGATTTTAATGGTTCATCCTTTTCTTTGAAGGATCAACGAACCGGAAAAGTTCTCCTCCAAGTTGATTCTTCTCATGGTCTTTATCCAATTTCCAATTCCTTGGTGTCGTCTCACTTGCATCCTATAGTGGCTTCTTCGCTTCACTCACTCGCTGGTATGCTCGTCTTGGTCATCCAAATAAACAAGTTTTGAGTCGTATTTGCAATTATAGTTCTAGGTCGGTATCATGTGAGTCCTGTCTTGTGGGCAAATCTCATCGATTGCCTTTTGAGTCCGTTAGTCATCGTGTTTCTTTTCCTTTAGTTGTAATCCATTCTTATGAATGGACGAGTCCCATTTTATCCAATTCTAGTTTTAAATATTTTGTGTTATTTGTTGATGATTACTCTCGGTTCACTTAGATTTTTCCAATGAAAAATAAATCTAAAGTGCCTACTCACTTTCATCGCTTCCGTTGTTTTATCAAAAATCTATGCAATGCAAAGATTAAATTCCTACAAACCGATGGGGGAGGTGAATATACCAATAATTCATTCCAAACATATTTATGTGAAAATGGTATTATTCAACGCTTTTCTTGTCCGCACACCCCATCTCAAAATGGTTTGTCGAACGCAAAATCAGACATTTAGTCGAAATATCTCGAACCTTATTAATCCATGCTCATATGCCTCCTTCATATTGGGTCGATGCTCTTCTCACTTTGCAGCTTTATACTATTAATGGACTTCCCACTCCTATCTTATCTGATATTTCTCCTTTTCAATGTTTGTTTGGGTTCCAATTTGATTATTCATTCCTTCGAATTTTTGGTTGCGCTTGTTATCCTTTTCTTCCGTCCCGTGTCTCCCATAAACTTGCACCTCATTCTATGCCATCTATATTTCTTGGCTATGCGTCGAATCACAAAGGCTATCATTGCCTTGATCGGTCAAGTGGTCGTGTTTTTATCGCTTGTCATGTTCGATTTGATGAGGAGAATTTTCCCTTTTAGCAAAGTTCTTCAACTCTTAGTTCCGTAAATAATTCTTCCAATTCAATTCCTTCGCTTATTGTTTCCTCCAATCAATCTATTCTTCCTTCTATCTCTTTTGAGCATCAAGCTCCTCCTCCAACACTCTCAACTTCTCTAGCCCAACCTCTTAATATACCTCTCTCTTCCTCTCGACCTACCCAATTTGGTTCCAATTGTTTTTCATCTCCACCGACCCTCCTTTCTAACCCACTCACTGCGTCCCAACCTAACTCTGCTTCTAACCGGATTCCTCTTACATTAGATTCACAAATCCTCTTTATATCTCTACATGGCTCCTCTACTTCTATATCTTCTCTTCCCACTCATCCTATGCAAACTCGTGCTATATCCGGAATATCTAAACCCAGAAAAGTTTTTAATCTCTCTAATTCTTTTCATGAAGAGACACCGACTTGCTATTCTAAGGCCATTCTTGACTCACGTTGGAAAGCGGCCATGGCGAGATGAATTTAATGCCTTGGCCACTAATCATACGTGGGATCTTGTACCAACCGACCCTTCTAAGAACTTAGTCGGTTGTAAATGGGTTTTTAAGATTAAGGAAAAATCCGATGGAACTATCGAATGCTTCAAAACTCGTCTAGTTGCAGAAGGATTTAAACAACAAGCAGGATTGGATTATGATGAGACTTTTAGCCCTGTCATTAAACCAGCTACAATTCAAGTTGTTCTCTCTATTGCTATTGCATCAGGGATGGGCCAAACATCAACTTGATGTGAAGAATGCATTCTTGCACGGCATTCTTTGCGAGAAAGTTTACATGCGCCAACCTCCCGGTTTCTCTAATGCTGAATATCCGAATCACGTATGACGTCTTCGAAAAGCCATTTATGGTTTAAAGCAAGCTCCATGTGCATAGTTTCTTCGCTTCAACGGTTTTTTATTATCATTGGGTTTCATGGCGAGTAAGGCTGATCCCTTATTATTTGTCTATACTTCTTCTCCGGGTCGTCTATATCTTCTCGCTGTATGTTGATGATATCCTTGTTACTTGGTGATACTCTTCATTTATTACGTATTTGATTACTCGACTCTCACAAGAATTTGCTATTAAGGATCTTGGACCACTTCACTATTTTCTTGGCATTGAGGCTCATCACCGATCTAACGGAATGCTTCTATCTCAAGTTAAGTATGTTGATAGCCTTTTGCACAAGTTTGACCTTGTTAAGGTAAAGCCTCGTATCTACTCCCTTAGCATCGAAGACTCTGTTGTCTATTGATGATGGTGAGCTTCTCGCTTCTCCAACGCTATATCGACGGATAGTTGGTGCTTTACAGTATGTATCCATGACTAGACCCGATATTAGTTTTGCTGTGAACTTGGTTAGCCAATTCATGCATCAACCCAAATTACCTCATCTGCAAGCCGTCAAGCTTATATACCGGTATTTAGCTGGTACATCCACCCATGGATTACTCCTTGAGCTGTGTTCTCCCACTTCTTTAACAGCTTATGCGGATGCGACGGGCCTGGGTGTTTCGATACTCGACGTTCCACATCAGGTTTTTGTGTATTTCTAGGCACTAATCTTGTTTCATGGAGTGCCAAGAAGCAACCCACTCGTAGCTCGCTCTAGCACAGAGGCCGAGTATCGTGCTGTCGCTCATTGTGTTGCGGAGACCATTTGGATTCGGCATTTACTTCGTGAGCTTGAAGTATCGCTTTCTACTCCTCTCACTATCTATTGTGACAATATCTCCGCCACATATCTTGCACTCAATCCAAGTATTTCATGCTCGCACCAAACACATTGAGTTGGATTTTCACTTTGTTCGAGAACGGGTTGCTTCGGTGATCTACGTGTTCGCTACGTGCCTACTATGGATCAGCTAGCGAGACATATTTACAAAGGGGTTGCCTAGTCTACGTCATGCGCTATTGAGATCCAATCTCTCGCTTGTTACACCTACTTCGGATTGAGGGGGAGTATTAGCGTATAATTATATGTATATTAGGATATTTCTGTAATTGTGTTTATTTATACCCTTATTGTAATTAGTCACTCATATAAATACACATTATACAACCCTAGTTTGGGTTGAGCCACCATAAACACTCTATCGTTATTTCTCTCGACTCTAAACATCAACATATGAGACATGGTACAAAAAAAGTTATGCCTTGTCAAAAGATGGCCTAATTTGAGTAAAAATATATTTAAGATATCATTTTCAATTTTTTTTCTCAATAAGGTGATTCGAAATTTGGGGTTTAAAGTTTCTAAATCATCTAAATTTTTGCAACTGGATTTTTAAAAAATAAAGTATCACACCTATTGTTCGGCCTGATTCTTAGAAATGCAAGATTCAAACACTATTATTCTACAATCGAATAACGTTTTTGAAATAGTCGGGTGCTTTTCGTAAGTGCAAAAATGGAGTCAATGAGATTTCACGCCAAAAAGTTATACCGCTTAAAGTTTGGCAAAATTTTAGTACAGAATTCATAATCATCATTTCATTTGAAAAAAATTCCCAATTAGATTATTTGAAATACTTGACTTAGAACTTTTTAGACACCTAAATTTACTAAGCTAATCACGCCATTGTAGGGCCAAAAACCGAACCGAAAATATCATACATTCTGTTCAGTCGGGTAAGGAAAAAATAACCTTTCTTTTTTCTTTTTTTCTTTTTTCGATTCAGATTATGTCGGTTCAGTTCATACCCCGAACCGAACCGCCAAAACATAATATCCTACTCTTAGTCACTTCCGGCTTACCTCTAAAAGTCTCAAACAGTAAATTGAGAAGCTAATCATTTGTTCAACAAGGACGTCTGTCATTTCTCCTTCGGGGACGTAGCTATGAACTGTCTCTCTATGACTAATAGGACCGGGGAACTTCTTCCAATAATGCCCTTGAAGCTTCTATCTCGTCCTGATTATGGACGACTACCTTCCTTCTGTTGAGGACTATACGAAGCGGAATAAGCTTCGTCACCACCAATCATGGCGCTACGCGCTTCATAAACCGGTCTGATGAACGCACAAGAAAGACAAAACAATTGGAAATCAGAATAAACAAAACTTGCAGTGCCAAAGCTTTGGTAGCAAGCTACGTGTCTAAGTTTTATATTGAATAAACAAATTTATTCTCCATCCGGGGTCACACGATTTTTGCACCAATAGAAAGATAGTTAGCCAAACTTTCTAAAAACACTCTTGACGTGATTAGAAAGATAGTTGGCCAAACTTCCTAAAAACACTCTTTACGTAATTAGCTTTGCTTTGATCATTCTGTTGAATAGTTGGTACGACATTTTCTTCCTAAAATACTCTTTGCATGATTAGCTTTATCATGGTTTCTAGACGTTCTTTTGCTTAGTTTCATAAAATATTTATATGATGGGCCTTGTGAGAGTATTGAAGTTCCTCCTCACTTATGATAATGATGTGCAGCTATCTTAAAACTATTTTATTTATTCATTTGTCAAGTTTATTGCGGAAATATTTGCACGTGAAAAATATAACTCGTTTTTTGATTAAAAAGTATGGTAAGAAACAAGTTACCCCGGTTTGAATGGGGGTGAGTGCAACTTGATCAAAGCAACCCATTTTTATGACCCGGAGCCGGACTGACTCGCACCCAAAACAACAGATTCATAGGTATACTATAAATGGGAAAATAACACAAGTGGTCCGTGAGCTATGGACCAATGTGAAATAAGATCTCTGAACTTTTAATTTGTCCAACGTAATCCCTGAACTTTAGCTCAATATGCAATGTTATCCTCGAACTTTCGATTTGTTCAATGTGATCCTTGAATTTTTTATACATGTTCAATCTAATCCATGGATTATATGAAATTATTCAATATAATCTCCGAACCAGAATTCCAAGGATTAATGCAATCTCCGAACTAGAATTTCAAGAATTACATTGAACGTTTTCATATAGTCCAAGGACTAACTTGAACATGTTCAAAAAATCTAGGGACCACATTGACTGAATTAAAAGTTCAAGGATGACATTGACATTGGGCTAAATAAATCACATCATAAAACCCTAGTGAAACCTTAAGGCTGCAATTGGTAGTTAGGATAAAAATTAGGATATGATAAGTATGGTAGTATAGTTTATTATTTAATAAAATATTTATTAAGAAATGATGGAACAAAATAAAAATAATGAAAAAAAGCTATATACAAAATTAAAAAATAAGTAAATAAAAATGAAGTAGAAGAAGCGTATTTTAAATGAACAAATTTGAACTTGAAAATGATCTTTTTAAATCTCGAAGAATGTAGGACTATGAAATTTCTATAAATAAAAAAAAAACTAGAAATTTCCATCTCCTTCTCTTATGTATCTCTGGTTCATGTTGAAGTTTCAGCATTCCATTGTAGTTTTTTAGTTCACGTTAAAACCTTACGAAAGTGGCAAGAGAGTCGAAACTTCTTCTCGATGGTAGGTTTTTGATTCACGTCAAAAGTTTATAAAAGAAGAAAGAGAGTCAAAACTCATTCTCCTCGTAGCTTTATGGTTTATATCGAAGTTTACCCAAAGTAATGAGAGAAAAAAAACTTTTCGTAATTGCAAATGTGGATAATCATATTTTCTCTCTTTTACTAGAGTTGGGAGTGAATTATGAGAGATTCTTTTACTTTCCGTTTGTGCATTTGCAGGTTCATTTATATCGATATGTGCAAATGCCAAAACAATGAACATCATAGGATATGTACATATCTCGACTTTATTATTGCGATTCACCAAACAATGGATAGGATATGGCAAAATTCCTCGGATTTTACATCCTATTCTATTCAATCTTATCCCGCCTAGAAATTCAAACAACCAAACGTAGCCTAAGGGCTTAGACACGGATATAATCGGGGTTTTGTTTCAAATTTGGAGGGAATCTAAGTCCAAAACTAGGGAAAAGGGGTCAAATTAGGCAAAACTAGTCATTTCCTATTTTTTGAAAATTTCTAGAAATTTTTTTAGAATTTTGTAAAATTTTTTGAATTTTTGAATTTATTTAATTAAAAAATGATCCCGAGCGGGCCAAAAAACCCAGCCCATGCCATAGGCGCCCAACTTGGGTCTTGAGGGATGGAGTTGGTCTAAAACAAAAGCCAACCTTGGGCTTGGCCCAATTTTTGTATTTTTTAGTGGTTTTAAAAAGGCCTAATCTTTAAACCAAAAAAAAAAAAGAGAAAGGCCCAATCTTTGAAGCACCATATCTCAGGTGAGATTAGTCTAGTACGATTGCCTCTCGATTGCAAAATGCTTTCCTCTTTGGATAATTGGGGAGTCATTTTCTACTTTTCTATCCGGTCATCACCGGACCAACGAAGTCTTTGGTCGACCCGGATCTTCTCCCCTCGTGTCTTAGTGTCGCGACCGCAAAATCCAATCTAAACCCCGGCCTCTGCCTAGGACCAAGCCCTAGCCCCGTCCCCAATGGCGAAAGATCTGCAAGAGCCGGAATGTCATGTTGTGGATCGGCACGAACCGAAACCTACTAATGCTACGGATTGGCACTAGCCGAAACCTACCGATGCTACGAATCGGCAGCCAGGATACGCAGGAGCCGGAACCTCCCGATGCGGCGTAGAATCGGTAGGAGCCGGACCCGCTGGGCCGCATATCGCCAGCCGCCGGACTCGCAACCTCAACCGCAAGAGGCGCAAAGAGCGCCATACACACCTCTCTCGATGATTAGAAACAAAGTAGATGTTCGGCAAATATATTAGAATGTTAAGGGGAAACAAACGAAGAAACAAAAAAGGGAAGAAAAGCAATAGTAGGGAACATTCGTACCTCTCGATAGTTTTGGAAGCCTTGAGCAACCAAAGCATTCCTCAATACAACTATAGAATAATGGACTCCTAGTGGTTTGGGTTGAAATTGGTATATGGCCCTTATTTCTCACACTGGGCACGCATACGTGAGTTTGGAAAAACCGAAGTATGATTCGACGACATGTGACCCTTGCACACGGAATGCGAGGATTCGGGAGCAGCGCCCCCGCACGGGTGTCCCGCTGCCCGGTCAAGGGCGGGGTTCCGTTCCCTGACTATGAACGTCATACACAGCCCCTCCTCGGATGGTTAGGAACCGAGTAGATGTTCATGCAAATAGATTAGAAAGTTAATGGAGAAAAAAGAAGCGAAAAAGGGAAGAAGAGTAATAGGAGGGAACGTTCGTACCTCTAATAGTTTTGAAAGCCTTAAGCAACCAAATATTACTTAGTATAGCCGCACAACAATGGACTCCTAGTGGTCGTGGCTGGTGGTTCGTGTTGGAGTTGGCGAATACTTCGGGGACCCTTGTTTCTCACACTAAGCATGCCCACGTGAGTTTAGGAAAAATGAAGTATACTCCGACGACATGTGATCCCTACGCATAAAATGCGGGGATTCGAGGGCGAGCCTCCCGACACGGGCATCCCGCGCCCGATCGGCGGGGCGGGGTTCTGCTCCCCAGGTGAGCATCATACACACCTCCTCCGTATGGTTAGGAACTCAATAGATATTCTTGCAAATAGATCATAAGGTTAAGGGAGAAGAAAAGAAGAAGCGAAAAATGGGAGAATATCAACTTTAGGAAATATTCATACCCCGATAGTTTTGGAAGCCTTGAGCAACCAAAGCATTCCTCAAGATGACTACAAAATGATGGACTACTAGTTCTCGTGGCTGGTGGTTCGTGTTGGAGTTGGCGTATATTTCGGGGACCCTTGTTTCTCACACCGAACACGCTCACGTGAGCTTAGGGAAACTAAAGTATGATCGACGACATGTGACCCCTATGCACAAAATGCGGGGGGTCAAGGGGGGCCCCCGACACCGGTTTCACGCCCCGGTCGGTTAGTAGGGGTTCCATTCCCCGGTGAGCATCATATGCAGCCCCTATTAGATGGTTAGAAACTTAGTAGATGTTCCCGCAAATAGACTAGAATGTTAAGGGGAAGAATAGAAGAAGCGAAAAAGGAGAAAAGAGCAATAGTAGGGAACATTCATACCCCCGATAGTTTTAGAAGCCTTGAGCAACCAAAACTTTTCTCGGTACTGACTACGAACGATAGACTCTTGGTGGTTCGTGGCTGGTGGTTCGTGTTGAAGTTGGCGAATACTTCGAGAACCCTTGTTTCTCACATCGGGCAGGCCCACGTAAGCTTAGGAAACCGAAGTATAATCCGACGTCATATGACCCCTGCGCATGCAATGTAGGAGTTCGAGGCGGCACCCCGACACGCATGTTACGTTGCCAAGTCAACGGGCGGAGGTTCCGCTCCTTGGTGAGCATCATACACAGCCCCTCTTAGATGATTAGTAATTGAGTAGATGTTCCTACAAATAGATTAGAACGTTAACGGGAAGAAAAGAAGAAGCGAAAAAGGCAAGAAGAGTAATAGTATGAAACGTTCGTACTCTTGATAGTTTTGGAAGACTGGAGAAATCAAAGCATTTCTTAGTGTAGCTACAGAATGATGAACTCCTCGGTGGTTCGTGTTGAAGATGGCGAATACTTTGGGGACCCTTGTATCGACACCGGGCACGCTCACGTTGTTGACGCCTAAATTTTGACTAATATATATTTTGCATAAAAATTAGAACTAATTTTAGTTCTAAACAAAAATCATCTCACATATTCATTTAGCATTGGCATATAATTTGAGCTTAATTTAACAGGCATCTGGACTAGGCATGGGATGAAAAAATGCACCGAGAAAATTCGGGCTTGAAAGAAATATTTTCTCGGGACTCGTATTGCAAATACTCGAACTTCGGGGATTGTATTGCAAATACTCAAAACTTCGTGGGACTATATTGCAAATACTTGAAACTTCAGGGATGCATTGCAAATACCAAAAGAAGATGGGGAAAGAAAGATGGTGAAAGGAAGATGAAGAAGAGAAGATGAAAATGGAAGATGAAGAAAGGAAGATGAAGATGAAGATGAGAAGATGAAAATGGAAGATGGAGAAATGAAGGTGGAGAAGAGAAGATGAAGATGAAGAAGAGAAGATGAGGATGGAGAAAAGAAGATGAAAATGGAAGGTGGGGAAATGAAGATGAAGAAAGGAAGATGAAAATGGAAGGTGAGGAAATGAAGATGAAGAATGAAGGATGAAGAATTTTGCCTATAAAAGAAGAGTTTTTTGGGAAGAGAATTGAAAGAGAGTTTTTTGGAGTGGAAGAGAATTGAGAGAGTTTTTTGAGAGGAATTCTTTAGAGAGGAAAAAGAGAATTCTTGAGAAAAAATTTGAGAGAGTTTTGAGAGGGCTTGAGTGTTTTGAAGCTCGGTGCTACCATTGCCAATTTCCGCACCCATCAACACAAGCCACAAGTTCATCACCATCGTTCAAGCTCGCCCAAAAAGGAAAGCTAAGTGATTTCCTAACTTCCTCTAAGTTCGAATACAAATTAGCTCGATTCTCTACACCGATTTTCTCTATGTTTTTATGTTAAATAACAATGCATATCAACGATGAGACATCAATGGTACGAGAATAGAAGTAGAGCAAAAGGGAAAAATATCAACGCCCGGATTGCGGTCTCATGAAATTCTAGCGAGTTGAGAAAGAAGCGTGAAGGAGAGATATGACCAAGAGATTTCTCGGTCTAACGAGTCACCAAATCGGTCCAATGGTTAAGACAAGCCCGAAGCACAAGTTTGGTGCACGAGTTCAAATTGGGGAGTAATCTTGAACTTATTTCATCCTAATTTCATGTAATTTCTTTATTTTAAAAATACTCAAAAATTCAAAAAAATGTCATGGGAAGAAAAACCCAAAAAAATTGATTCTTTGATCTTCAAGTAGAATTCATCAAATTTGTCAAATCCATTATTTTTTCATGAATTTTAAGGTACCGAAAGGGCATTAGTTGTAATTAATGTAACCAAGTCCCCGGACTCTTAATCTCCGGTTCGCAGAAATAAGATAGTTTTCTCCCGCTATTTTTATTTAGGTTTCTAATCGACCTACCGAAAATGATTAGTGGCGACTCCAAATTCAAATCACATTGCATGTTAATCATTCGAACCTTAAGTTGCGATTTGGTATGGACTTGGGAGAGTCCGAGTTAGGTTAGTTAATTAATTAACCCGATAATCCATTAGCCCGAAAATGATAACTTGTTTATTTTTTTTTCTAGGTCGCGACACTTAGCGACTCCAATGGGGAACCAAAGAGGACTTAAGCCGGATAAGTTCATGAAAAGGAAAATTACTTGATTTGGCAATCTTGGTTGAATTTTAATCCCTAGGTGTTAAATGGTTTTGCGGGAAAGGGAGTTATAAGGGGAGGAGTCCATGGCTAACCTCTGCTTTTGCAGTGCTTAGTGATGAGAATTTTATTTTTTGAACTATCGGAGTGCCGATTGCCTTTAAAATGTCGTGCATGCCTCTAATATAATTGCACTACACCACCTTGACTTGTGACCGAACCCGGATCACCCGATAGTTTCGTGGATGGTATTTATGTGGTTCTTTAACCTTGGCGGTAAGGCTTCGCTAAAGGTTATCCCACTTGGATCCCGAGTTCTTCAAAAAATGGCTCAAGGGTTGTTCTCATGCACGTGAGGCTATGATGCATGAGAGTTGCCCTTGTCGACCGAACCAAGCCGAGATGATTGGACCCGACTAGTCATGACTATGTATGCGAGGCGGCATCTAGTCATGATGAACGCTGCGCGAGGCGCGACATGTCGTTCCGTCTTTCATTTCATTTTTGCTAAAAGAACTAAAATCCGAATCCACGTTTCATGCGCATGTCTTTGTGATTGACATTTTCTTCATATGAGCGGTAATTTCTTGTCTCTTACGCCCGTTATCTCATTTTTATTTTTGGGCTGGTCCATGATCTAGGTTGAGTCATTTGGCACACGAATGGGTCGCATTGATATCCCTTCACAATTGAAAGAACTTGTTTTCATAAAAAATGTTCGGAAGATCATAATCTCTCATGACAAAAACTTTTGCAGCAATCCGATGCATTTTCCTTTTAATAAGGAATTAGTAGCCGAGATGGAGCAGGCTGGAATTTCACATGTTTTCGGACTCCAGATTCATTTTACAATTTAGAACTAGAAAACGTACCTTTTTGTGGAATTACCAAACATGAAAGTTCTAGATCGTTGTTTCAACTAATAGCCTGCAAAATTTCAGTCTCTAATTCATTTTTTTAAGAGGTCTTCCGCTCTTTTGTTGGAAACCGGATAAAGCAATTTTTCTGGTTGAATTTGTTTAAAGAAGTATTAAACTGCATTGATCCGTGTGGAACCCGCCGTAGAGTGAAACACAAAAGTTGTTCGTCGGTATGGTTAGAAACTGAGTAGACATTCCCGCAAATAGATTAGAATGTTAGGCGGGAAGAAAAGAAGAAGCAAAAAAAGAGGAGAAGAGCAATAGTAAGGAACATTCGTATCCTTGATAATTTTGAAAGCCTTGAGCAACCAAATCATTCCTCAAAGACAAATCGGAACGATGGACTCTTGATGCTTCGTGGCTGGTGGTACGTGTTGGAGTTGGCAAATAATTTGGTGACCATTGCTTCTCTCACCGGGCACGTCCACTTGAGTTTAGGAAAAATGAAGTATAATCCGATGACATGTGACCCCTACACACGGAATGCGGAGGTTTAAGGTCAGCGCCCAACACGGCTGTCCCATGCTCCGTCGCCAGGGCGGGGTTCTGCCCTCTAGTGAGCGTCATACATAGCCCCTCTCGGATGATTAGGAATTTGGTAGATGCTCCTGCAAATATATTAAATGGTTAGGGGGAAGAAAAGAAGAAGCGAAAAAGGGGAGAAGAGAAATAATAGGGAACATTCGTACCCTGATAGTTTTGAAAGCCTTGAGCAACCAAAGCATTCCTCAATACAACTATAGAACGATGAACTCTTGATGGTTCGTGTTGAAGTTGGCAAATATCTCGGGGATCCTTGTTTCTCACACCGGGCATGCCCATGTGAGCTTAGTGAAACCGAAGTATGATCCTACGACATGTGATCCATGCGCACGGAATGCGGGGGTTCAGGAACGGCACCCCCTACATGAGTCTCCCTCCGCCAAGTTAGTGGACAGGGATTCCGTTCCCGGTAAGGGTCGACACCTCCCCTCTCGAGTTATTAGATAATGAGTAGATATTCCTGCAAATAAATTAGAAGGTTAAGGGGAAGAAAGGAAGAAATGAAAAAGGGGAGAAGAGCAATAGTAGAGAATATTCGTACCCCTAATAATTTGGTAGCCTTGAGCAACCAAAGCATTGCTCAATCGCATTACGAATCTTTGGACTTCTATTGGTTCGTCATTGTTAGTTCGTGTTGGAGTTAACGAATACTTCAAGAACCCTTGTTTCTTACACTAAACACATTTACATGAGCTTAGAAAAACTAAACTATGATCCGACGACATGTGAGCACTGTGTATGGAATGTGGGGTTCGGGGGAGGAACCGCAAATTTGGGTGGCCCGCACCCGATTAGCGTCGTGCACAGCCCTTCTCGGATGGTTAAGAACTGAATAGATATTCCCGCAAATAGATTAGAAGGTTAAGGGAGAAGAAAAGAAGAAGCGCAAAAGGGGAGAAAAGCAATAGTAGGAAACATTTGTATCCCCGATAGTTTTTGAAGTCTTGAGCAACCAAAGCATTCCTCGATATAGCTGTAAAACGATGGATTCTTAGTGGTTTATGTTGGGGTTGACGAATAGTTCGGGGACTCTTGTTTCTCATATCGGGCCCGACCACTTGAGTTTTGGGAAACCGAAATATCATCCGACCATATGTGACCCATACGCACCGAATGCGAGGGTTCGGAGGCAGCACTTGGGACACAGGTGTCTCGCGGCCCGGGCATCGGGTAGGGGTCTCGTTTCCCTGGTGAGAGTCATACACAGCCCTTCTCGGACGGTTAAAAATTGAGTAGACGTTTTTGCAAATAGATTAGAAGGTTCAATGGGAAGAAAAGAAGAAGCAAAAAAGGGGAGAAGAGCAATAGTAGGGAACATTTGTACCCCGATAGTTTTGGAAGCCTTGAGCAACCAAAGCATTCCTCAAAGATAGCTATAGAACGATGGACTCCTAATGGTTCGTGTTGAGGTTGACGAATAGTTCGGGAACTCTTGTTTCTCACATCGGACCCGACCACTTGAGTTTTGGGAAACCGAAATATAATCCGACCATATATGACCCATACACATGGAATGCGAGGGTTCGGGGCGCACCGGGAAACGGGTGTCTCGCGGCCCGATTATAGGCGGGGGTTCTGTTTCCTGGTGAGAGTCATACACAGCCTCTCTTAAATGGTTAGAAACCGAGTAGACGTTTTTGCAAATAGATTAGAAGGTTCGATGGGAAGAAAGAAAGAAGCAAAAAGGGGAGAACAACAATAGTAGGGAACATTCGTACTCTTGATAGTTTTAGATGCTTTGAGCAACCAAATCATTCCTTAGTACAAACTATAGAACAATGGACTCCTGGTAGTTTGTGGCTAGTGGTACGTGTTGGAGTTAGCGAATAATTTCGTGACCGTTATTTCTCTTACTGGGTACGCCCACTTGAGTTTAGAAAAATTGAAATATAATCCGACGATATGTGACCCTTATGCACGAAATGCGGGGGTTCGGGGCAGCGCCCCAATACAGGGTTCCGCTCTCTCGGTGAGCGTTATATACAGCCCCTCTCGAGATGATTAGGAATTGGATAGATGCTCCTGCAAATAGATTAGATGGTTAGGGGAAAGAAAAGAAGAAGCGAAAAAGGGGAGAAGAGTAATAATTGGGAACATTTGTATTCGTGATAGTGTTGGAAGCCTTGAGCAACAAAAGCTTTCCTCAATACAGCCTACGGAACGATGAACTCTTTGTGGTTCATGGTGGAGTTGGCGAATATTTCGGGGATTCTTGTTTCTCACACCGGGCACGCCCATGTGAGATTAGTGAAACTAAAGTATGATCCTACGACATGTGACCCATGCGCACGGAATGCGGGGTTCAAGGACGGAGCCCCGGACTCGAGTTTCCCTCTGCCGAAGTTAAAGGGCAAGAATATAGCTCCCCGATAAGTGTCATACACCGCCCCTCTCAAACGGTTAGATACTCGAGTAGATATTTTTGCAAATAAATTAGAAGGTTAAGGGGAAAAAAAAGGAATAAGCGAAAAAGGGGGAGAAGAGAAATAGTAGGGAATATTCGTACTCCTAATAGTTTGGAAGCCTTGAGCAACCAAAACACTCCTCAATACAAGTACCACAATGATGGACTTCTAATGGTTCGTCGCTGGTTGTTCGTGTTGGAGTTGGCAAATATTTCGGAGACCTTTGTTTCTCACACTAAGTACGTCCACATGAGCTTAGAAAAACCGAAGTATGATCCGACGACATGTGAGCACTACGTACGGAATGCGGGGTTCGGGGGAGGAACCGCAAATTCGGGTAGCTCGCACCCCAATCAGCGTCATATACGCCCACGTGAGTTTAGGAAAATTGAAGTATGATCCGACGCCGTATGAACCTTGCGCATGGAACGCGAGAGTTCGGGGACGGCGCCCCGACAGAGTTGTCTCCTCGCCCGTCCGCGAGCGGGGGTTTCTCTCTCCAATGAACGTCATACATAGCCCCTCTCAAATGGTTCGAAATTGAGTAGATGTTTTTGCGAATAGATTAGAAGGTTAAGGGGGAAAAAAGAGGAAGCGAAAAAGGGGAGGTAAGCAATAGTAAGGAACATTTGTGCCGACGACATGTGAACCTTGCGCACGTAATGTTGGAATTCGACGATGGGTACGCTCACGTGAGTTTAGGGAAACTTAAGTATGATCCGACGACATGTGAACCTTGCGCACGGAATGTTGGAATTCGAGAGCGGCACCCTCGATACGGGTATCCCGCTACCAGGTTAGCGGGCGGGGGTTCCGCTCCCGATGAACATCATACACATACCCTCTCAAATGGTTAGAAACCGAGTAGATGTTCCCGCAAATATATTAGAAGGTTAAGGGGGAAGAAAAGAAGAACCGAAAAATGGGAGAAGTGCAATAGTATAGAGCATTTGTACCCCTAATGGTTTTGGAAGTCTTGAGCAATCGAAGCATTCCTCGATGCAGCTACAGACACGATGGACTCCTAGTCGTTCGTGGCTGGTGGTTCGTGTTGAAGTTACCGAATACTTCGGAGACCCTTGTTTTTCACATCGGACACGCCCACGTGAGCTTAGGAAAACTAAAATTTGATTCCACAACAAGTGACCCCCGCGCAAGGAATGTGGGGGTTACGGCGGCGCCCTCGACACGGGTATCCCGGCTGTCCGGTCAAGCAGGCGGGGGTTCCACTCCCTAGTGAGCGTCATACGTAGTTCCTCTAAGATGGTTAGGAACTGCGTAGATGTTTTTGCAAATAGATTAAAAGGTTAGGGGGAAAGAAAAGAAAAAGCAAAAAGGGGAGAAGAGCAATGGTATGGAACATTCGTACCCTCGATAATTTTGAAAGTCTTGAGCAACCAATGCATGCCTCAAGACGGCTATAGAGCGATGGACTCCTAGTGGTTCGTGGCTGAGTTGGCGAATATTTCGGGGACCATTATTTCTCACATCGGGCACACCCACGAGAGCTTAGGAAAACCGAAGTAAGATCCGACGACATATAACCCATGTGCACGAGAATGCGGTGGTTCGGAGGCGGCGCCCTCGACACGGATGTTCCTGCGCCCGGTCACCAATGGGGGTTCTGCTCCCGGTGAGCGTCATACACTGACCCTTCTTCTCAAATGGTAAGTAATTAAGTAAATATTCCTACAAATAGATTATAAGGTTATGGGGAAGAAAAGAAGAAGCGAAAAAAGGGAAAAATGTAATAGTATGGAACATTTGTACCCCTAATAGTTTTGGAAGCCTTGAGCAACCAAAGCATTCCTTAGTACAAGAATGTAACGATGGACTTCCGGTGGTTCGTGTTGGAGTTGGCGAATACTTCGGGAACTCTTGTTTCTCACATCGGACACGCCCACGTGAGCTTAGAAAAATTGAAGTATGATCCGACGACATATGACCCATGCGTTGGAAACGCTAGGGTTTTAGGGCATCGCCCCGACACCGGTGTCCCGCCGCACCGTCGCCAAGCGAAGGTTCCGCTCTCCGGTGATCTTCATACACGGCCCCTCTCGGATGGTTAGGAACTGAGTAGATGTTCCTACAAATAGATTAGAAAGTTACGGGGAAGAAAAGAAAAGGCGAAAATGGAGAAAAGAGCAATAGTATGGAATATTCATACTCCCGATAGTTTTGGAAGCCTTGAGCGAACAAAGCATTTCTCATTACAGGTACAAAACAATGGACTCCCGGTGGTTAATAGCTGATAGTTCGTGTTTAAGTTGGCCCATTTGTTGAGAGATTAAATGGGTTTCGGATATGTTTTGTTTTTTGGCCCGTTTAGAATATATATATTTGTTCGTGTTTTGGCTGATCATTGTATCGAATTGTGCGGCTGTAAAACTAAAAAATAGTAAAATCTCTTTGCGGGATGTAGCTCTATTTTGGGGTGAACCTGGGTAAACTTGTGCATTGTCCATTTTTCTAATTTCTTTGTGATCGTTAGGATTTGGTGTGCGATACAACCCTTCGGTTCGTGGCCTGGTCCTGGATGCAAACGGGGCGGTAGATCTTGTTATGAATCGTACTAACAAATGCTTTGGTTCTTGAAAACTTCTAAAACTATCGGGAGTACAAATATTCTCTACTATTGTTCTTCTCCTTTTTTTAGCTTCTTCTTTTTTCCCTCTATTTATAGGAACATCTACGTAGTTCCTAACCATCTAAAAGGGGATGTGCATCATGCTACTGCGGCTCCGGCAACTTTGGCGGTTGAGGTTACGAATCCGATGGCCGTGGATCGACGAACCTTAGCGAGGTTACGGCTCCTACTAATTCGTAGCATCAGCACATTCGGCTCCCGAGGATCCGCAAGTTGCCGGCTGTGAGCCGAGCCACGGTGTAGCTGGGTGGAGTTTAGGAGATCGGCAAATCGAGCCTTGGAGATTGAGACTTTTTCGAAACTTCGATGGATTTGAATTCAAGTTTAGATATGTTTATTGTAAAATGTGGCATTCACTCCAAAAATTCAATCTCCTGCTCTTGCATTAATGATTAAGTTTCCTTTATTTCCTAATCTTGGGTAATGCAAGAGATGCATTAATAATTATCAAGATGGGAAAAAAGGGGAAGAGTTTAGAATGTATAAAGTGACCAAGGAGAGTCCAACCACGATTTCCAGCACGGTTTAATGCAAAGAAAAGACCACGAAAGGCTTAGAGTTGGTTCTAGAGTGTATCCAAAGCAAGAATGTGGCAAAAATGACTCGAGATATAGCACTATCGTTGTAATGGCCTAGGCCCACCACGTTTCCGATGCGCCTATTGCAAGATATTGTCCGCTTTGGACACACGGTTCTCATGACTTTAAAACGCGTCTTGCAAGTGAAGAGGCCATAGCCATATAAACTAGCCCAAGATTCCCCTCCCTAAGCAATGTGAGACAAGGGATGTCACATACTCCCCCCTTAGCGGCACGGCGTCCCCGCTGTGCCCTCGGCGCACGGGCCAATGAGCGCCTACTGCGGTCCACACATCTTTGTCGAAAATTGGTTCCGATACCAACTATAATGGCCTAGGCCCACCACGCTTCCGTTGCGCCTCTTGCAAGATATTGTTCGCTTTGGACACACGATCCTCACGCCTTTAAAACGCGTCTTGCAAGTGAAGAGGGCCCATAGCCATATAAACTAGCCCAAGACTCCCCTCCTAAGCAATGTGGGACAAGGGATGTCACATACTCCCCCTTAGTGGCACGGCGTCCCCGTGTGCCCTCGGCGGCACCAGCGAGCGCCCACTGCGATCCACACATGCTGTTGGAAATTGGATCGATACCAACCGTAATGGCTTTAGGCCCGCCACGCTTTCGCTGCACCTCTTGCAAGATATTGTCCGCTTTGGACACACGGTCCTCATGGCTTTAAAACGCGTCTTGCAAGTGAAGAGGGCCCATAGCCATATAAACTAGCCCAAGACTCCCCTCCTAAGCAATGTGGGACAAGGGATGTCACAATCGTAAACGACAATACATCGAACAACCGGCGATCATTTTATTGAACGATTGGCTTGCGATAGGGAAAACTGTGTTCAAAGGGAAAAGCAAGACTCAAGCGGCATCCTCGAGGCTGGCGAATGTTCGAAAATGTTCATAGAAGATAAGGATGACATTAGCATGCATTCGGTTTGGCTCGGTTCGACCAAAGAGCGAACCGTGCCAAAACCATGGTATATCAAAAACAGGGGACCAAAAAATAGGGGGAAGAATCAACCTGTTTAATGGTTTAGGTGACAAGAGGAGCTCCGATGGGGATGTGCGGGGCATCCGAAGGCTGCTGGATGGTCGTTCGGCGTGGACTTTGCTCCCGACTACCACGCGAACCTTTAGCCATTCTCGGCCTCTCCCGGTGCTCTGTTCTTCTTGCTCAAGGATGACGGAGACTCTCCTTTATCTCTCCGGCTTTTTCTCTCGTCTTCCTCGCTCTCTCCGTGTATGCTCAGTGTGTGTCAATGTACGTCCGTGTTTAAGAATGGCCGCCCCCTCAAGTGAGCTCCATCTCCCTCGTATACCCCTCTCGGCTCGGTGCTCTCTCTCTCTCTGCGTCGCGTCTCCATACCCGCCCCTAACGACTTGTCCTTTGTTCGGAATCCCTAGTTAACGGCTTGCCATCCCGTGTCACAAAACGCCAATGAAGAGATTTTTGAGCGACATCACGAGCTAGAGAGAACAACAACGTGCGTATTCAACGGCTTTGGGCTTGTTTGCGGACCGGACCAACAGGGTCGGGTCGAGTTTGAACCGGAAGATCCGTCTTCGACAAATTGGCCAAAATAGAGGCCCTAAATGGCCACTTTTCATAAAATTGATGCAAAAATTGGGTTCCCCGACACCTTTTACATGTAAAATGGGGATAATGATTAAATTGAGTGGAAGAAAAGCCATAAATGGATTCGAATGATGAAAACTATAGGGTAGGGGTGTTTAATTTTCATGGGCATCGCTTGAAAGAATTTGATTTCATGATTGGCGAAACAAGGGACTAAATTGAAAGAAAATTGTGCAATTAATCCATTTTGGTCTGAATTGAGCAAATTGAGGGGCAAATTGACCCAATTGCACTTTAATGTTCTAGATACCAATGTCATAGCTTATGGGGAGTGAAAATTGAAAATTAAAAGACTCGAAAAGGAATTTTTATGCTCGACTTGGGTTTATGTTTGTAAAGGAACATAGTGACCTAAATCAAATTTTCGAAAGTTAAAATGACCAATGTGAAGAGGGAATTAAAATAAAAATATTTACTACTTTTGAATATTTTTCTGACCACAAATAGTATTTTTTTTATTTTTTTGGGTATTTTTATAATAAAATAAATTCAAAAAAATATTAAAAATTATGAAAAACTTTTTTTTTTTTGGTTCAAAATTGGTTCCTAAGGCTGGGGCAAGGCTTTCAAAGTTGATTTTACAATTTTTATGATTCTTTAGCTATTTTTAAAATAATTTTCTAAAAACAAAACGAAATAAATGTGATTAAAAATCGGTGTCAATAGCCGGCCACCCCAAGGACCGGAACCCGACTAGACCGTCGGTCCGGCCTGGTTCCCGAAGTGGCTCCAAGGAACCGGTAAACCCAGATTTCGGACCTCTTGGATCATGACGCACTACAATAGAAAATTCAGATGAAGGTTTTCCTTGTGCACTTGTTGTAACTTGAGAAGGTTTCTGACCTCTTGGACCCTGGCCAACTGAAGTAAAAACTTCACATGGAGGTTTCACTTGCATAGTTGTGGACACCGGAGAAAATGGCTGCTGAGTTATGATGTATGTTAGGCCTTATCACAACCCTAATTCTATTGAAGGTTACTTTTAAAAAAATTTAAAAAATTCAATCGGTCATGTTTCATGCCTTGGAATTGGGAATCGGACCACCTGGCTACCGGTTTCAATTTTAAGAACCGCGAATTAGACCGTCACTCTCTAGAACAAGGAACCGGACCACCGGTCCCGATCCAATCCATGCGGTCTCGGTGCAGGCGGTCCGATTTGCTCACCCCTAATTGGGAGCCTACCTTTTTCCACGCCTGCTTTTAATGGAACGATGAAATAGAGATAAAGAATCTTTATGAGGAGAAGAGCAGTGCTCTTGTGGTTTGGCAATGCTTTTAACGAGAATGATAAGAAGAAGAGAGATGAGAGAGTCTTTTATGAAAAGAAAGGCTCCCTTGTGCTTTCGGGGAAGAGAGAGATCAGATAGCATATGACCTTTTTCTTTAGAATATACAAGAAATAAAAATAAAAAAACAGACAATTTGTCAGAATAAATATTATTAGCAAATGTGTCTACATACAACGTTCCCCACCCTAAAAAAAAACACAAAAAAAAAAAAAAAAAAGAAATCTTTTATTAACGAGCTTCTCTCAAAAAACTTATTAAACTCGTCTCATCGATATGAGAACAACGAGTGTCGGACACCTTCGGAGGATGCCGGAAACTGCCTCACGTGCCCGGACGCGCCACGGCGGAAACGACGCATGACACCCACTGGTAATCGTTCTGTTTTTGGCCTATTTGTGTATTTTTGTTCGTTGAAATATTATTTTGATCATATAGCTAGATAGGCCCCTTTCATATGAGCATTTCAAGTGGTCCTCCGCCGCCGAAGGACGCCGGACGGAGGCTCACGCGCAATCACGCGCCGGTGAAGGTTATGCGCGTGGTCCTCACGCACATAAAATAAGGTTAACGTGTAATCAATTATAGACAATAAGGTTAACGTGTAATCATGGAATGGGATTATGGGGCCTAAATCGTAGAGATTCGATTGTAACCTTTAATTAGAACATTAACCGCTTAGAGCAGTTACAATTGTAACAGTCTATATAAGCCTCGTATTGAATGTTGCAGAAGTGGAACAATCATCAAGGCAAAACTATGTATCTTCGTGCATTTACTTTATTTATAGTCATTAGTTCCAGTCCTTGTTTACGCGTTTTACTTCCTGTCTGAGTTACCACGGAATTCAATTCAATAAAATTCAAACATCACTTTCGATGAAAAATATTTCGTTGCGTGAATCAATTCCCCGGCAAAAGACGAGAATGTTATGAAATTGAAAAGATGAAGAAGGCAAGCAGACTTACTCTCCGTATGTTTCACGAAAAATATTTTCTTAGAAAATGTTTTCCCCAATTTTCGATGTTTGATGGGCAGAAAATGAGTGATCAACGGAAAATATTTTCCAGTCAATAGAAAAAACCCTAAAACTGAAGAAAATGATTTCCACCTTTTGAGAAATGGAAATCATTTTCCCCCTCCATTTTAGGCTTGTCTTTAGTAAGTTTCTGAAATTGAAAAAAAAAAATTGCTTTCTCTCTCCTCATCCCTATTCTCTCTCCTCAGTCCACGTTCTCTCTCTTCGATCCCCATTCTCTCTCCTCGTTCTCTCTCCTGCCATGGGCAAGAGCTCCAGAATCACGGCCTCTCCTCGAATCTCTCTACAAAAACAACCGGAACAAGTTCCCTCCGCCTTCAACTTCCTCGCTTGCCAGCCATGGCCACTCGCTCGAGCTCTGGACTCGCCGGGACCAGCCGAGCCTCGAGGCTCGCCGGCCTGCGTCATGGCCGATGGCCGAGCTAAGGAAGGAGGAAAGAGCAGCGGAGGAAGGAGTAGCAGCCGAGGAAGGAACAGAGGAAGAAGGAGAGGAGGAAGAAAGAGAAAAGAAAAAGAAAAGAAAATTAAAAAATTTCACAAAAAGGTTCAAAAAAATGAAAAAATTAAATCATAATTAAAAATTATTTTAAAATAAAAAATTATGTGCAAATTGATTTTCCTAACCAAACAGCAGAAAATATTTTCCAATTTATTTTCAGGTTTTCGCCAAACACTCGCTATTTTCTTAGAAAACGACTTCCTAGAAAACATTTTACGAAACGCTTCATTTTCCATGAAACAAACGGAGCCAAACGACTTCCTAGAAAACATTTTTTAGAAACTCTTCATTTTTCGGGAAACAAATTGAGCACTGCTCCGTTTGTTTCATGGAAAATAACTTTAGGAAAATACTTTTCAAATTTTTGGCGTGGTTCACGGAAAATAAATGAGTCAAGGAAAATATTTTTCGTTAATGAAAAAAATAGCTTCAAAAATGGGGAAAATGAAAAGAGAAAATAATTTTATGTGGAGTCCAATCTCTCTCCTCTCTATCTACATGCTTCGAATTTTTTAATATTTATTTTTTATTTTTTATTTTCATTTTTTTCTTTTTTCTTTCTTTTTCCTTTTTTTCCTTTCTCCTTAGGCGCCGGGCCTCGGCGACAACCAACAGCCCGGCGACTAGTCGTAGATGCGGCTGCGAGCCTCTAGGTTGGGCTAGCTTGTGGTCGTCGCCGGCTTTGTCGAAAGAGGAAAAATAAAAGAAAAAGAAAAAGGAAAAGTAATAAACAATTACAAAATCAATTGTTTAAAAAAATAAAATAAAAATATTAAAAGGAGCGCACGGAGAAAAATCAAGTCTAATTTTCTTACCATGCAGTGGAAAATATTTTTCAATTCATTTTTAGGTATCAACCGAACAACGAAAGTATTGTAATTTTATTAAAAATGCTCTTTTAAAAACTATTCTTTTAAAAATAACGAAACTTTAGTAGAAGCAAGAGCGATAAGTTTTGGCAGAGAGCTCCGAGTGGGTGGGGGAATCTCGATACTCCGTCCGAGGTCTCAAGATTTCTGCATCCACACAAAGATAGTTAGCCAAACTTTCTAAAAACATGATCGAATCCACTCGACAAGATGAGGAGCTTTTGCAAAACATGTGGAACGGGCTGGATGATCGTATAAAAAATTGTGATATATTCCATGTTTTAGACGATTTTGTATGAGTTGAAAAGGTTGTGAGTTGATCTTTGTAAAAATATCTCATTGGGTAGTTAACAATTTTCTCTGTTTTCAGAAAAAAAAAAATTCCACTTTCATCTATCATGAAATGGCTCAGCATATAAACATGAAAAGGCAAAGTTCTTCGGTGCAAAGAGAGGGAAACATTAGCTAAAAAGTTCTACACTTATTAAACTATTGCCAATTCGGTCCTAAATTTTTTAATTATTCCAATTGAGTTGTAAAGTCCATCCGAATAATTTTGGCGGGAAATCGCTAACGTGGATGCCAATCATTCTATGCGACACAACCAAAGTTGACGTAGATAATTTTAAAAAATATTTTATTATTTTTCATTATTTTATCTATATTTTCTCTTTTTTATTTTTTTCTCTTTTTCCTTCTTTAAATTTTTCCTTTTTTTTCCTTTTCTCTTGTTTTATTTTTTTCTTCTTTTTTTCCCGCTTGGGTGGGGCAAAGGCAACCCTTTGCTAGATCGGGCGAGGGCAACCCTCGCTAGGCCGAGCCCAAGCATCCTTGCTCGAGGCCGGCCGACGACCTCCGCCTATCATCAACAAGACCGATAATGGTTGACGCGCTTCACTGGCCTCGCCGGCAAGACCGGTGAGGGCCGTCAAGCCCTCTCTGGCCACAACAAAAAAAGAAAAAGAAGCAAAAGAAAGAAAAGAGAAGACAAGGAAAAAAAAAAGGAAAAAGAAAGTATAAATAAATAATTCAAAAAATATTTAAATTTATCAACATCGACATCGGGCATGCCAAGTAGGATGGTTGGCATCCATGTCGCGAGTTTTGGCCAAACGATCGGGTAGACTCAATTGACAAGACACCGAAAATGTTTAAGACTCAATAAGTATAATTAAAAGGTTTATGAATGAATTAACAAAAGTATAATAGGCTTAGGACTTTTTGGACAATTTGTCCCAAAGGGGGACCTAAGCAAAGAGAACATTAATTCTTGTAAGCTGCAAAACTCTTACATATATTGTAGGATAATGTAATTTCCAAAAGCTTGGTTTGTTTCACTAAAAATGACTAATTCAAATTACATTTTCCTATACGACGAAATATTTTCTATTTTGTAAGCCATATAAACGATTATTTTCAGGAAAAAATTTCTCAAATAATTTATTTTTTGCGAATCAAATGGAGCCAAAGTAACTCTATCTTTTCCAAGTTTGATACACCTCCAAATATTAATGCGGCTAACAATAGTAATAGCATGTTTTTTTTAGATCTTTAATAACCGAACTATATCATGTCCCCCGATATTTTCACTATTGCAAAATGTCCGCTGGTTTTTTCAAATTCTTTTCGATTTACCTCCCAACGTTCACTTGACTCCACCAACGTTTACCCCAAAATCGGACCAAGTGACCTACATCAACTGATTAAGAAGGGGCCAAATCGTCTTGCCACTTTACAGTACTTTTACACCTTCAAAATTATCAATTTAAAACCCTAAAGCCTCTCCTTGTTTTATAATACATGGATTATACTAACAAGGATGAAATAATTAAAAATTAATTAAACTTTTCACCTATTTAAAAAAGTACCCGAAAAACCATCTCTGCAAAAATGTCATTAATATTTGGTTGCTTGAAGCGCCAATTTTATTATTTATTTATTTTTGGGTCGAACAATTTTATTAGTTAAAAAAGCTACTCTTTAAAAAGCTGCTAAAAAGGCTCTGCAGTGATCTGTTTTCTTCCTTTTTTAACAGATTTTCTCATGGTGCAACTCATTTGCCAAACACAAGGCTAACAGCTAGTACTTTGATGTGTTAAGAGGAAAAAGTAGCTCACCAAAACATTTGATCCCTTTGTGTTTGATAAACGGGAGTCATCTTAGTAGCAATCTTCAATAGGATTGCTTCAACCAAGAAATCGACGAGGGCAAACAGCTTCGCCCATTCCTCTGGTTGTGATTGCAAGAATCGCGACAAGATGAAGAAGTAAGCACGAGAAGCCATGAGTGGGCGATGATGAGGCTCGGCCGTCGCCTAGCGAAGGCGGCGCCGGTGGCTGGCGAGATCTCGGTGGAGGAAGAAGATCCGAAGAAGATGAACCAGAGGAAGAACGAAAAAGATGAACCAGAAAAAGAAAGGAAAAAAAAAGAGAAAAAAGGAAAATTTAAAAATTAAATAAATATTACCCCTTCTTTATTGGCCGGCGTCACGTCAATGCGGCCGATAAAAGTTGGCCAGATGGACTTGAATTGGCTCAAATGCAAGAAGTTTAGGATTGAATTGGGACAAATACATAATGTTTAGGACTGAATTAGCAAAAGTGTAATAAATTTAGGACTTTCTCGACAATTTTCCCCAATTATACCACATTCATCAAGCTAAGTGTGACAAAGTTTTCCAAGGCACAACATGCCGAAAATGAAGGCCAAGATGACCGGACATGCCTTAGAACTTCTTACATCTAGGTTTTATGAGTACTCCAGAATACGCCTAAGCGTATTATGGATATTGTACACTTGTATTAAAGAGAATTTTTGTATTTAATCGAGTGGATGGTAATCAGAAGATTCGATCTCTACCGTTAGATAAGGTAAATGTCCGGATATAATTGAAGGGGCTCTAATCTATATATGGCGGTCTCATTCCCCTAATTTGATATGATCCATAATTCTAGCTAGCAAAGAAGAGCGTTCTCTGCCAAACATCTCTACAACCATTACCGATGCGATCCATTTAAGAATTCCCCAAATTGATGAGCAGTTCACACCTAAAGACAAACACTTCACCCAGTATGCAAGGTGTCAAGTAGGGAACCTCATTGATAAATCCTCCAAAAATGAACGTCACATGTAGAAGGAAACAATCTTTGATGAATTCTCCAAAGATGAACACTTCATGCGGTGTAAAAATCAATCTGCTTAATACGGAGAGGGAACTCTCAATTCAAAACTCAAATAGTGATCCGTAAGATTGAGCTATCTTTTATTATGTTTTTGACTCTTAAACAAACAATTTCGTGTATGTTGTACAACCATTCAACGAAACTCGTTCTTTTGACTCTATTCGTCATTGTTATACTACTCATATCAGAGAAAACGACATAGGTCAGGAACTATGGAGTGACAATAGATTATTTTGTAGTGCTCTAGTTATGTCTGTGCACCGGATCCATTGACGTGCTTTCTGCCATTAAAGCAGTTGTTTGGGGAAAAATGTATGGAGAAGAGTTCATGTCCGAAACCTAGGTGGATCAGGAAAATGTGTGGGTCGGAGAAAGAACTCTGTGTGGCCGTTGTGCTACTGTTCTAATTGTAGTCAAGCATCCTGCTACCCTAAGTGCACGTGTTGCTTCTATGAATGGCCGAGCTGCTTCTGTAAATGGCCGAATTGCCTCTGTTGTACGTGGCCGAGTTACCACTGAAAATGTCTGAGTTGTTATTGTCCCAAGTGTAGCTGTGCGCTCTACTACCATTGGAACTGTAGCGGAAAATGATTTTTTTTTTTCTTATTCTACCATGTATGATCCTCTGTCCTCTTACCTATTTATTTGTTAGTCATTTCACTAGGGGCAAACCACTTATGAGTCGTACATTTTGAAACCATCTGGTTTTCTTCATGGATTCTAATATCCGTGTTAACTTGTGCAGATTGACGGACGTAGAGAAAAGAAATTATGTGAGACTAGATACTCGAGGATTGTATCAGCAGCGTTCTGCTACCGCGACAACTCCCAGATTGACAGCCAGTGAGCGTGCCTTGTTGCTCTTGCTATTCTTCCCGCGCTCTTATAACTCTTGGAATTGTTGCTAAATTTTCGCATTCTCGAGTCCTTAAAAATTGTCAATCACAATAGTTCTTCCACCAGTCTATACCCTTTTGAAGGACGAAAGACTCCCCGTGAAATCTGTGAAGAGTCCATCCACTCCCCTCTTGTTTATCCAGTAATCATATTTGACTTACGAGCCTTGATGGAAGTTAAAGTGCAAGAACAAATTCTTGTTGTGGAACGTGTAAGGTTGCACCTGCAATAAAAAACCAGAATTCGCAACCAATCACACTGAGAAAACAATGACTAATCTAAGGACTAAGTAACACCATGAAGTGTAGACCAGATGGATTCAGCTTGTTATAATCAATCTAAATTGAGCTTGTTTTAATCAATCTAATGTAATCACAAGTTTAATGCAAAGAAATGCTCGAAGATTACTATTAATTCGAGCAAGAAAATTTATAACTATTTACTTCATGTTGCTGCTGAGATCTTCTCCATTTAGCCTCAATGTGGGGTGGTTCTTAACAGTGGTAAAGAAATGAAATCGTTGTTTAAAGGGATTAATCAATGAATAACCTATAATGTTTGAGATGGAGAAATAAATGCCTCTGTCACTTCGGCTATCGTGCCTTTTGTGAGAAAATCCATTTACCTTATAGAGCGCGGAGCCTATTACTGCTTAGTTCGCTTGAGAAATTAATAGGGACATGTTTGGGAGAGGCTTGACTTTCATCAACCTATCATGTCCCATTCTGTACATTCGATGCATTTTTATGCATTTTGTAATCCATTTTTAGAGTTGGTAAATTAAACATGAAGAAAAGATTATGCATCAATTATGCAATATGTGAACATTTTCCAAGCACGCAAATATAGCTTGTCATGTTTCATAAAAATCTTATGTGTTTGCTTGGAGAACAGATTATCCAAACATGTAAGAAAATTCTTAGGAATGGGGATTGTGGGTTGTCTCTGCATATGCAAATGGATCTAACAAGTTTGGGAGCTTAATCCTCGAGCTGAGGAGTGACTTGTCGGAGACTTCCTCCTGTGCAAGGAGAAACGTGTATGAATAAATAAATCAACTGAAGAGTCGAGAAGCTCCGGTTGTTCAATGGCAATGACAATCATGTCCGTCGTATGCTCCTATAAGAAGAAAAGTGTCACCCTAAAAATCTCGTGAGTTAGAGAAGATATGCTCTCTTTTTCCAGGTTGGAGGTTCGTTGTTGGTTTGCCTCATTTTCCATCAGGATGGGTTATGTTGGGTGGCTGTAATCTGAAATCGGCCCCGGATGTGACCCATTTTTTAAAGTTTGAACCAGTATTAACCTCAATTCTTATGAAGTTGTCGTTCACAGAGAAGGTAACTGATCTAACAAGCAATGTGATGTTGTTCGAGCTTGTTATGAGGTAAAGTTGACATCTTTGGTCGGGGAATTGTATACTACTCAAGAAGTAGTCGCACTTTCAAGATATTGTTGCAAAATATTATGGTCTTTTATTGATTGGAACATCAATGTGTCTCCTCTCTTCTAGTTGGAAATTAGTCAAATTATTATCCTCTCTTCATGATAGGGACACCGCTTGTCATGTGCCATCAGTTTTTAAGTAAACCTTTCACATAACAGAAGTCTCTCTAGTGATGCCGGTGCGCTTTCGAGGTTTCCATGCATACTGCTCAATCCCAAATCACCTATCTTGTTTGGGAGTCTTATCCCTCGACAAATTACTTTAAGATAAAACATCAAATTCATCATCTTCGAGTCTAGCACACGGAACCGAGCCCCCCGCGTTCTGCTCGGAATTTCTCGCTTTACGTATGGAAAATTCGAAAGAGAAGTGTTTATCCAAAAACGAAAAATATGCGGTGCGGGAGACTCCACCCCATGTCTCCTTGATTCATTCGGCCCTGGTTGCTCTAGTCGGATTGCGCCTCAGATCCATGTGGTTATAAACGAAGCTGCAATCGATATTAAAGTCTAAGATTTCGTTTGTTTCGCGAAAAATGAATGAATTAAGAAAAAAAATCCTAAAAAAGATGGCTTCTATTGACTAATTATTTTAAAAAACACAAGCTGTATTTTTTAGAAAAATATGTTGAAAATCATTCATTTTTCACGAAATAAACGGAATCTAACAAAGCACTTGATTTCAATCCTTGTTGGTACTTTTTGCAATTGATCATGGGGACAAAACTTTGCTCCGGCCTTCGCCATTTATAGAGAATTCACGAGGGGAACGCATGTTCATCGATCCAAGCCATCACGTACTTAAACCTCATCCCCTCCTTTTCATTCAATTCCATAATCAGCGGTTCCTTTTCACACCCTCGCTAGAAAAGGAACGGAATGCAATCGAGACAATTATCGCTCGGAGCACGGTCCCCCGTGAAGCCGAATTTTTCTCAGAGATCACGACTATAGAATTGCTTCCCTGTCTTCTCATAGCATCCCGAGAAAATATTCAGTAGTTGCTAATCACCACATCATCGGCCGACGTGGCGTGCAAGCTCCACTCAAAGTACGACACCTGTCTGCTGATCTGGAATAAAATCTTTTTGAAAGGAAGCTGTTTTCTCTCTCTCCTCTGATCGGCTGGCAGGCGGCAGAGAAGACCGAGGACACGCAACATTAAATGACATTATTTCCTTCTCTCTCTGCCCTTTCTCCTCGTTCCCGTTTCACTTTTGAAAGATTAAAGGTGCTCTCGACCTCTAGCTCCTGCGGCTTCCATCCTCGGGGCCTTTTGCCTTCGCCTTCATCCTCGTCGCCTTTCCAGCTCGGCCGACTGACCTCTCAAAGTCTTCTTCGCCTTCGGTCTCGATTTCGAGCTCGGGTACGTTGCCAAAGATTTTGAAGCGGAAGAAGCCTGTGAGGCTAGATATACCGGAGTCGGTGCTGAGCTTTGGGGTTCCGACGCAACAGCTGACATGTGTCACTGACGTGGAAATAAATAAAATATTAAAATATTAAAAGTTTCTCTTCTTCTTTCTCTCTGGTCTTCATCCTCCCTGCCATCGTTCAAGTTTCTGGGTTGCTTTCTTCTTCCATTTCTTCTGTCTCTTCTTCCTCCTCTATCTGCAGTTACCTTCTCCATCCGCAGTCACCGGCGCCACATTCAGGCCGGCCACTATGGCTCGTCCATGGCCAAGCAACCCTCCATCGTCGAGCCTCTGCCAGTCCATGGCCGAGCCTCCCACTTCGTCGTCGCTCGAGGCCATCCCTCCGTGTATGATCGAACCCCAAAATAACCTGCGGAGGAGACGTCAGAGAGAGACCATTAATGTATTTAAATAGTTTAATGTTATTAATGTATTTTACACTTATTTTTATACTAGATTTTCCATTTCATTCACTGGTATATAGATGCCCAAACCATTTGTTTTAGCCAAATTAAGAAGATAAGGAGAGATCGAATTCAAAATATACAAGGCTCTTTAATTAATATATTTTTTTACATGTTTCTAACTTTTGATGTCACATTATTTCCTCATTTTCAAAGTAGACATTAGTTCATATGGAAAATCAATATGCCTTGCATACATAACCAGCGAAGACCCTGAAAAAAAATGTTCACAACTATAAACGGTCTTATCCATTCTCAATGCAATGGAGGGTGAGATAGTGGATAGTTATGATCAACTCAAAAGAATCTAGACCGTTAAATCCGGTGCAATCCGTCATATTCAATAAGAAAAAGTAGTGGCGAGGAAGAGGTTGTTGATATGTGAGACAACCCATTGCCATAATTGTGTATCTTGAGGCAGATTGTACATCACACATTGCACAATCTTTTCTTATGCAAAAATTAAAATATCTTACGTTGGTGATGTCACCAATTTGTATAAAACAAAATCTAAGCATATCTTAAAGAATAATCTCTCATCCTCGTACTCAATTTTATTTTTAAAAAAAACTATTTTGCATGGTAACCAACTATTACGTGCCATTAAAGGAAAGGCTGCTCCTTTTAATCTAGATAAAGCTATTATTTTTAAAAAAAATATATTTATCGGTGATTCAGATAAAGCTTGAGGACTGCCTGGTGCACTTGCTTATCTACGATCATCTCTTCATCCACAAATTCTTAATGATGGCTTTTTGGAAATTCCAACCATGCCCATTGGTCCAACGTATGTCATGGGGTTGTCTCCTGAGTTGGCAATTGCCATGCTTAACTCGGGCATCCTTATCTTTCGAACACATTGGGGAAAAAAAAATTTCCTTTATTGCCTAATCAATTTAATATACGATCTATTTAATTTCTCTTCACTTTATAAATCATAAATAAATGCACCGCAAGACACGGCAAGTACCATTAGTCATTTTTCATAGTCATGTAGAAAATTTTGTTGCCGAATGGATCCAAATTCGCAATAGATATCTCTGCGACCAATAACACGGCCTTTGGCCACGTGCCATTATATTCGATCGAGGTATTTATATATGATCGCTAATATTACTTTTTTCATATAAATCTCTCTCTTTTGTTGAAGGAGAAATATGCGAATTTCTTAGGGTGCGTTTGTTTCACAAAAAATCAAAGATTTTAAAAATATTTTTTAAAAAATAAACACTTATATAGACGAATGGAGCTTGAGCTTTATAAAGATTTTCTATAGTTGAGCTTGAACTTGGGCAATCTAGCTTGTTCGCATATCCGAGTACGTAGTAAGGCGCCCGATAGTCGGGTTCGGTCGAGTTTGAAGTCCACCTACTTTGACACATTATTCGGCCTAAAAAAAAATCTAACTCAATTACACTCGATTGCTTCAAGTGTACCGTGGGGATAGATAAGGCCTTTTCGGACTCCTTTCCGTGCTTGGACCCAAAAATAAAATAAAAATCCTCTACGCGGATTGAGGGAAAAAAAACTTCTCCCTACACATGTTGTATCTTCGCTACTCCAACATTAAGAGCTTGAATGAGACGAGGCAAAAAGAAAGTCCTCCACTGCCCCAACATAAAGAAAGTCTATACGAATGAGAGTGATGAGAGTTGTCGAATTTAATAAATGATTGAAAAAGAGATAAGATGGATGATGATGGCCTTGAAAAAATATTCATCGGTTGTCGAGCGCCACATCAATTGCTGATGTGGCGGGTATTAACCAATACTACGCTGCCACATATCTTTGAGTTAGAATAAAGTAAGAAATTATTTTTCTTTCTTCTTGCTCTTTCCGCCGTTTCTACCCGTTCGTCTCTCATGGCCATTGATACACTGCCACAAGCTTGCTTTTTTTAGAGAACCAAAATCCTTATGTAACGAAGGACGATTATAAATGTCAATTTACACATTCTAAACTTTGCTCTTTTTTTTCCCCATCTTTAGAATTATTAATGCATCTCTTGCATCATGCAAGACTAGGGAATGAAGAAAAATTAATCATTAATGCAAAAACAAGAGATTGAATATTTAGAGTTGGAGATTGAAGGCTACATGTTACAATAAACATATCTAAATTTTAATATAAAATGGTAATTTGGGTATGCCCGATATTTCATATTGTTCCGTTTGTAAAGGCATTTTTGTATTGTGAATTTCAATTTTTTTAATTTTATTTTGGACAAGTTTAACTTAAATTTCGTCTTTATTAAATCTAATACCGTCTTCATTAGCCCCTTAAGTTTCCGACCCCCAAAGAGAAGAAAAAAAAAGAACTTTAAGGAAAAAGTTCAAGATTTCAAATTTTTATGTACTTATACTTTTTAACTTATCTAGATTGTCGCCGATTACGTTTTTTCACTAAGGCTCCTAGTACTCGAATACTCTGCCATTAAATATTTATTTAAATGAGAAAATCAAAATGTAAAAGTTGAAAAACCTACTTAGGGGCCCACATAATTTCAATTGAAAAAAAAGGATAATTAATAAACTTATCGGCTATGCAAAACTCAGTAGAGTGATGATGACCCCGTCATAAAGCTCGGAACCGTCTAATAAAGAGAAATAAAGAAAAGATCGAGCTTTCGAAGTCACGATTTTTTGGGAAAGAAAAATATAAGAGTTGAGATTTTTTTACTTCCGTTTTACTTGGTCACATGCGAGTATCCAAATCTTTTACCCAAGATTTTGCTTAGGAAATTCTTGAAATGATCTTATTTGTTATTCGGAAAAACACATTAATTTTTTTTAGGGTTGTCCAGGCACGATTTTTTGGGATTGTCCCGCCTTGGTTGACGAAGACTCACAATAAGAGGGAGGAGAGAGAAATCGTGTCGGAGTCCATTAATCCTCTCTTCATCACCCTTAGTATCATTATGTAGGACTTGCGAAATCATCTCTCCCCCTCTCTCTCACCATCACCATAGAGGAAGAAGTATCTCTGCACACACAAGAATGCTTTTAAGGATAGAAAGTACCACTTCAAGTCTATTCTTTTGCCTTTTCGGGAGGCTTGAAAATGGCAATATGGTGATACCAACAATGGCTAAAAATGAAATTTTCATGTTGGATAATGAATTTTATTTTGTCCATTTCATGGATATCTGGTTATATAAAGAAAACACACCCTCACATTTCTTCTACTCCTCAAAAATAAATTTTAAATGAAACAAATGGCTCAACAACTCTCACCTCTTACACTTGCTATAACCATGCCTAATGAGTTGCGCCAAGAGGCGACAAAGCATATGACAGCTCATCTGCTAGCAACATCGAATATAGTGATGTAGACATTTTAATTGTTACTTTTATTTATTATCTATTCTAACTTTTTTTTTCTTTGTTGGTCAAACAGGTTTACCGCGCTCAAAGACAGTCGATCGGGCGATGCGGGGCTCGAGTACATATTGTCATGAGCTACTATCGGAACCTTCACTAGTTGTAGCAACTCATGAGGAGATCTAAACATTAATGGACCTACTACGAAACCATGGACTCGTTCGCGCATCCAATGGGTGGTAGTTCATAGCCCCCTCCCGGATGCACACGGGGTAGTAAACCCAGTTGTAATTGTACTGAGGAATGCTTTGGTTGATGAAAGCTTCCAAAACTATTAGGAATACAAATGTTTCAGACCATTGCTCTTCTCCTTTTTTTCGCTTCTTTTCTTCTCTCTTAACCTTCTAATCTATTTGTAGTAACATCTACTCAGTTCCTAACCATTTGAGAGGAGCTCTGTCTCATGCTACTACGGCTCTGGCGGTTGAGGCTGCACATCCTGCGGCTACCCATCCGCAGCATCAGCTGGTTGCGGATCTGACTACCAATAGGCAGCATGAGCAGGCTCTGGCTTCTGCGAATCCTCCGCCGCATCAAGAGGTTCCGGCTCCTATAGATTCTCCGCCTGCTGGAGGACGGGGCCGGAGCCTAGGCAGGGGCCAAGGTGGGGGGTTTAGATAGGATTTTGCGCCGCAGCGCTAGGAGACGAAGGAGATAAGATCTTGTTGATCAAAGACTTCATTGTTCTGGTGCATTTATGTACCAGAATAAAATCAAAAGTAAACACGTGCCATGACATGAAAACCAAATAAGAAAATCATAAATCAACTTTTATTTCTTCTCTCTCCTTCCTCCACCGTCCTCCATCCATTGCTCCACGTCCATGGCAGAGCCTCCCCTTCAACAGCTCGTAATGGCTGCCGTCCATGGCTAAACCACCCGTCCGACCGCTTGGAATGGCTATCGACCATGGTCGAGGTACTCAATCCGTTGCAAATCATCCATTGGCCTCAATAGAACAAAAAAAAAAAACTGGCAATTACTAGAGCTCGTCCTTTCACGGCAACAATGTGACCAATGAAGTCCAAATCTAGTCACCATGACTCCATGACCGATCATCACCAGGAGCAATGAACTACCAACTATTGGATCGCACGAACGAGTCCATTGTTTCGATGTAGGTCCATAAATGTTCGGATATCCTCACGACTCGCTACAACTAGTGAATGTTCTAATAGTGGCCCATGACAAGTGTGTCTTGAGCGTTGCATCGGCCTGATCGACCAATCTTTGACCGCGGTAAACTTGTTTGACCAATAAAGAACAAAAAAAATTCATAATAGATAATAAATAAAAATAACAGTTAAAATGTCTACCTCACTATATTCGAGGTTGCTAGCGTATAAACCTGTCCTATGCTCTGCCCGCCTTGGCGCAGCCTCTTCAACTATGGTTATAGCAAGTGTAAGAAGTGATGATTGTTGGGCCATTTGTTTCGATCAAAATTTATTTCTAAGGAGTAGAAGAAATGGGATTGTGCATTTTCTTTATATAATCGAGGATCCATGAAGAGAATAAAATAAAATTCATTGCCCAACGTGAAAACTTCATTTTTAGCCATTGTTGGTATCCCTATACAGCCATTTTTAAACCTCTCGAAAAGGCAAAAAAATATACTTAGAGTGGTACTTTCTAGCTCTAAAAGCATTCTTGCGTGTGCGAGAGATCTTCCTTTGTGGTGATTGTGAGAGAAAGGGGAGAAATGATTTTGCAATTCTATAGCAATTACTAAGGGTGATGAAGAGGAGATTAATGAACTCCGGACACGATTTTTCTCTCTTCCCTCACATTGTTGGTCTCCGTCAACGAAGGCAAGACAATCCTAAAAAATTGTACCTGGACAATCCGAAAAAAAAAAAATCAATATATGTTTTTCCGAGTAGCAAATAAGATAATTTGAGTAATTTTCTAAGCAAAATCATGAGTAAAAAATTTGGATACTCGCATGTAACCAAGTAAAACGAAAGCAAAGAAAATCTCATCTTTTATATTTTTCTTTTCCAAAAAATCGTGGCTCCCAAAACTTAATCTTCTCTTTATTCTTTTTATTAGGCTGTTCGAGCTCTATGGCGAGGTCATCATCACTCTACAGATTTTGTATAGCTGCCAAATTCTTTAATTGTCCTTTTTTTCAATTGAAATTATTATGTGGGCCCTTAAGTAGGTTTTTCAACTTTTGCCTTTTGATTTTCTTACTTAAATAAATTTTTAATGGCAAAGTATTCGGTAATAAGAGCCTGAGTGAAAAAAAGCATAACCGAGACAATCGAGATATGTTACAAAGCATAAGCAAATAAAAATTTAAAATCTTGAACTTTTTCCTTAAAGTTTTTTTTCTCTTTGGAGGTTAGAAACCTAAGAGGCTAACGAGGACGGTATTAAATTTAATAAAGAAAAAATTAAAGTTAAATTTGTCCAAAATAAAATTAAAAAAAATTGAAATTTGCAATAAAAGGATGCCTTCACAATGGAACAATACGAAATCTTTGGACATACCCAAATTACCATTTTACATTAAAGTTTAGATATGTTTAGTGTAACATGTATTCTTCAATTTTCAACTCCAAATATTCAATCTCTTATTCTTGCATTAATGATTAATTTTCCTTCATTCCCTGGTCTTGTATAATGCATTAATAATTCTCAATATGAGAAAAAAAAAAGAGAGGAAAGTTTAGAATGTATAAAGTGACATTCATAATCATCTTTCGGTACATAAGGATTTTGGTCCCCTCGGAAAAGTAAGCTTGTGGCGGTATGTCAAAGACCATGAGAGATGGATAGGATAGAAACGGCGTGAAAAAGGAAGAAGAGAGAAAAATAATTTTTTACTTTATTCTAACTCAAAGACACGTAGCAACGTGGTATTGGTTAATACGTGCCACATTAGCAATTGATGTGGCACTCGACAATCAATGAATATCTTTTCGGAGGCCATCATCATCCATCTCTCTTTTTCAACCATTTATTGAATCCGACAACTCTTGTTACTCTCATTCGTACAAACTCTATTTATGTTGGGGAAATGGAGGACTTTCTCTTCACCTGTCTCATTCAAACTTTTAATGTTGGAGTAGCGAAGACACAACATGTGCGGGGAGGAGTTCTTTTTTTTTCTTGAATCCACCGAATTTTTTTTTTATTTTTTTATTTTTTTATTTTTGGGTTCAAACACGGAGAAGAGTTTGAAAATGCCTTATCTATTCTCACGGTACATTAGAAGCAATCAAGTGTAATTAAGTTAAATTTTTTTGGCCAAATAATGAGTCAAAGTGGGTAGACCTCAAACTCGACCGAACCCCATTATCAAGCGCCTTACCAATGACCCATGTATGCGAACAAACCTGAATTGCCCAAGTTCAAGCTCTACTATGAAAAATCTTTATTAGGCTCAAGCTCGATTAATCCATATAACCGTTTATTTTTCAAAACATATTTTTCAAATTTTTTATTTTTCATGAAACAAACGCACCCTAAGAAATTCATCGCTTTCTCCTTCAACAAAAGATGAAAATTTATATGAAAAAAAGTAATATAAGTAATCATATATAAATACGTGATCGAATATAATGGCACGTGTCCAACGGTCATGTTATTGGCTAGCGAGATATCTATTACGAACTTGGATTCATTAACCAATAAAATTTTCTACATGACTATGGAGAATAACTAATGGATACTTTGCCGTGTCATGCGGTACATTTATTTATGGTTTATAAAGTGAAGAAAATATAAATAGATCGTATATTAAATTGGTGAGGCAAGAAAAGAGAAAAAGGGAAATTTATTTTGTTTCCCCTAATGTGTCCGAAGATTATCGCGACCCTCTCGAAACGCTCTCGAGGGGGCTAATAGGTCACCCTTGGATCCACTGTTTGTGGATTTCGAGACGTTGCACTCTTCTAAGGCCCATTACCCAATTCGCAGTAGATGATAAAATCGGATTGATCTTTCGGTGTGGTCTAGTGACATGTGCTTTATGTGTGCATGCACTGGAGTCCCCGTCAATTATTTTTTAGAGGGTATGATTAGAAAACCTTATCGAATAATGGGGAGCTTCTATTCAATTCTCCGAAAACTAGAAAAGTGAAATCGGGGGAATTAATTACACCAATTATCTTAATTGACGTTCTTTCGATACCTAAGTTGAATGAATTTTCTAACCTCGGATTTCATACAAATGAGTATGGGTACAAATCCTAAATCTAGGAGTTTATGCGAGATAGGAATAACTATCCTATCAATCACAATCAATGAAATAAAATGCGCAAATCAAGGAATCCATAACGTGTGGATAAATCGCATCAAATTAGTATGGCATTCCTAGTAGAGCCCTATTGGCTTAGAGAAGGGTCAAACACAGCATAAGAGAGAAAATAGGAATGATTTGGAAAGGATTCACCCATGAGGGGGAAAATAATAATTTTAATAAAGATCGGGGGACAATTTACCATAAAGGGAAAAATCGTCATTTTGGAAGGAACCCAGGGTGAAAAGCATCGAAAATAGAATTGGCCAACTAAAGTGACCCATTTCTTAATTTTCGACATTTTTTTAGAATTTTCTAAAATTTTTTATTGACGATTTATCCTTAAGGGATAAAATCGTCATTTTTCAAAGGAAACGAAACACGAAAATTCAAAAATAGGATTGGCCACCAAAACTGACCCATCTCCTAATTTTTGGCATTTTTCGCAACTTATGAGAATTTTCAGGGACGATTTACCCTTAAAAGGTAAAACCATGAAATTTGAAAAAGAGTTGGGAAGTGAAAATCCAAAAATAAGACTGGCCAGCTAACTGTGGTCATTCCTCAATTTTTGGCATTTTTCTGTAATTTCTAGAAATTTTCAAGGATGATTTACCTTTAAGAGGTAAAATCGTCATTTTCCAAAGGAATCGGGAAGAGAAATCCCAATCAAAACGGTCCGCGCAGGTCCAAATCGGTCCACAACCAAAACAACGCCCTTTTCAACATTTAGTCTGAAATTTCGAAAATTTTCATTTATGCAATTTCAAAATTCCCGCCCAATTATAAATCCAATGGATCAAAGAGCGCCACGTGTCACCGATCTAAAACTTGAGATCAACAGTCACAATTGAAATAGGCAGCGAAACCATGGCCATCCGATCAAGAGCATTGTTTATTTCGGAAAAGGATTTTTTATTTTTTCAAAAATTTTGATCCCAACGCTCATAATGACATTTGGCCAAACCTGGGCCGCACTTTCAAAAATCAAAACATTTTTTCAAAAACTTGAAAAAAAATTCAGATTGCAACACGTGGCGAGATATTCACCGTCGGATCTGACTTTTATTTTTTGTTATTAGTTATAACAGATTGCGCTGACGTGGCTGCCACATCAGCGCCACTTAAGCATTGACCGGGTCAACTCAAGTTGACCAGTCAACGCCTCGTCTGGAAGATGATCGGCGAGAATTGCCTGAAGTATCGGGATTTCTACACCAATCTAGTCTACAGCTTGTCTACACCAAAATACATCAGATCCGGTACCGAGAACCACCTAAAACTGGCTCGAACAAACTCAAACCATCGGAATACACGAGTAACATATATAGAGGTTAAGAGAACTTACCTGCAGCCTAAGCAAGGTTTGGCATATCCGAAATGAGCTCGCTCGTTTGCGACAAGGCCGGGAGTTTATGGAGGTCAACAACGGGGTTTTATGCAAAAACAACACCGAGGAGACATAACAACGTGTTCAGCGACGCACTTAGAGCCATTTAGCCTAAAGAAACTTGAAGAATCCTGCTCAGGACTTTGAGACACCATTCACGAAACATGAGGAGGACTGAAACTATGTATACCTTTTTTGAGAATACTGGTGAGAAAGAGTCGGTCCGGCGTGCTCTCCGAGTTCAGGTAAAGTTTCTGAGCGTACTAACGGCGCTTGGCGATGTCTGAATCGCCCGGGAGGCCTCCTCGAAAATCTCGGTTTCCAGGTGCTTCAATGGCGACCGGACGAAAGCCTCTCCCCTTCTGCTCCTCCTCGCTCTTTCTCTCTTTTTCTCTCTTCGTCTGTTCTGTTGCTACCGAAAATCCTCCTCCCACCCAATATATATATCCCGTCCTCAAAAAAGAAATTTTGATTTAAAGTTCCCCGCCTCCAATTTGTTACGGGGGCTCCAGGGTGTCTCCACGGGCGCGCCATGTGCTGGCACCAGTTGGAGCGTACCAGACGGAGATGGGCAATCCGCTGGAGAAAGATCGATGGCTGGGCATGACTCAAAGGTCTTCAATTTGGCGTCTCATTTTCATCTTCTCTGGGCGTTGGGAAGCTTTGTGGGTGTGCATAGGAAGAACCTGCAGAATAGGTTCTGTGCATGCACTTTTCTTTGGGTTGACTTAGTCATCTCTCTTTCTCACCTCTCTTTCTTTCGTCCATTAAAAGCATGCATGGAAAAGGGCAAGTTCTCAATATCCTTCTCCACTTTTTGATGGTCTGCTGGGCTCTCCAAGAGATACGTTTGCTGAGCAATAGCTTCGAGGATCCTATTCTGCAGGTTCCTAGCTTCGAGGTCATTAATAATGCGTTCCGGTTCCCAATAGTGTCTTAGATCATTCATAAATTTCGAAATTCCCTCCTTTCTCTCTCTCCTCCCTCCTGTTACCGGTCTCTGTTCCGTTCCGTCAATGGAGATGAGCAGCAGATCCACGTTCCAATACCCTAACGTGGCAGAGAGATTGTGTTCTTCCTTTCCTTTCGCGTGCAAAATCATGGCTTGTGTAAGGGCAGGTTTCCAAGTTTGGATCCTCTCTCTCTCTCTCTCTCTCACACACATAAACGGCACAGGTAGCTCTCTAATTGTGGGAGACGAAGAGTTTTCATAGTAACTTTCTGGAGCTCTATCTTATAGGTTTAGAGAGAGAAATGAGTTTGGAGAGAGTAGCAGCTTGCAGGGGGCATTTAATGCCAGATTTTTATGAGAGAGTTGCGACCCAACAATTATGGCCCTGTTTTCAGATAAAGCAATATCTTTGAATAAGGAGATGGTAGCAGTTCTTTTTTGTGAGAGAGAGATGAGTTTGAATCCAGAGAGAGATTGAACGAGGAGATGGTAACATGTTGCAGGGTCATGTTCCCGTTGCAGCAACTGCTTACACTTCGGAATTATGACTTCAGAAAGAATAATTTTCAGCCTATTGAAATCGACTGATGATTTCCGACCAAAAAAAAGCCAACTGATGATGATTTAAGCGCTGCGAACACAAGCATAATAGATCTTAATCACACATAATAAGCATGGTATAGGTTTTTTTTTTTTTTATAGGGAATGCAGCCTTTTTACTAACCGATTACTACTAAGCCATTTTGATCATATAGCTAGATAGGTCCCTTTCATACAAGCATTTCAAGTGGTCGTCCGCCGCCGAAGGACGCCAGACGGAGGCTCATGTGCAGTCATGCACCGGTGAAGGTTGTGCGTGTGGTCCTCGCGCACATGAAATAAGGTTAACATGTAATCACTTATAGATAATAAGGTTAACGTGTAATCATGGAACGGGATTATGGGGCCTAAATCCTAGAGATTCGATTGTAACCTTTAATGAGAACATTAACCGCTTAGAGCAGTTACAATTGTAACAGTCTATATAAGCCTCTTAGTGAATGTTGTAGAAGTGGAACAATCATCAAGACAAAACTATGTATCCTTCAGCTTATTAATTTATCCAGTTCGTTCACTTGACTCCACCAACGTTGTGGTCTGTTTTCTTCCTTTATTAACAGATTTTCTCATCGTGCAACTCATTTGCCAAACACAAAGCTAACAGCTAGCAGTTTGATGTGTCAAGAAGAAAAAGTAGCGCACCAAAATATTTGATCCCTTTGTATTTGATATACGGGAGTCATCTTAGGAGCAATCTTCAATAGGATTGCTTCAACCTAGAAAAAATATTAGCCTTGGTCCTTTTTTAAAATTTTCACATTTTTTTATGATTATTTATTACCACAAAAATTTCCAAACTTATATATCCGTACCATATTTACCCCAAACTAATTTTTGTATCACGTGAAATCTCTAACCAATTTGCTTGTGACAAATCCACTAAAATCTTATGGTACAATTTGGGTAGCTATGGCACGGATGTATCGATTTAAGATTTTTTGTGGCACAAAAATTAATTTGTGTTAGAAGTTGCAAGAATGTGCCAATTTGAGATTGTTCTTGATAAAAAATTAATTTCGGATAAATGTGATACAAGCGTACAAATTTGGAATTTTTTGGGTATTAGCTCTTCTTTTTTAATTTTAACAGAACGCTGAGATTTCATGCGAAATTAGCCATTTTCACTAATTATTGAAACGCAAGTTTTTCTTCAAGTTATATTACCTAACTTGTTAATCGGAGCGTGATTTCCAATTTTAAGTAAACAAATAGCAATGGAAGGTTCACGAAGTATATTAATATATTAAATGATTTCTCTTAAGCAAAGATACCAGGAAGGCTATTGTAATTAATAGATTAAACAATATTCGAAGAGTAGTAAATCATTAAGATTAACCTATTTTGAGTTTCTCTCTCAAGTAAGGGCAAGTATATTATCCTTAGGCGGAAGCCTTTTGGAAACAACCTTTTCACCAGTATAAGCGACGTATACTTCGTTGGGAAACAAACATAATCTGTACAATCCATTAGATATAGTGCAATACCTAACTTTATTTGAATTAAAAAAAATAGAAATTGCATTGTTTGAAATCTCAAAAGAGTAACCACACATATCCAATAATTGATACATAAATTAAATTACGTCTAAATGATGGTAAATATAATGTATTCCTTAACATCAAATTAAAACCAGAATTTATAATTAAAATGACATCGCCCACGAAGTCGACATCAGCTTTATTATTGTTTTATAGGTGACCTTTGATTCTTCATTATTTGGGTTTTTCCGGTTTATGAATTATTATATGGTAAATGCACATGATTAGTTGCACCACTATCTAGCCACCACGAATAAGATGGGGCTTCGATAGATTAGATTCACAAATCAATGCCAAAGAATCATTACATTTAGGCTCACGCTTAGATAACCAATTTTTATACTTAGTGCGGTCTTTCTTTACGTGTCCTCCCTTCTTACAAAAGAAATAGAGACCATCCTTATCAGAATTTTCATCCTTTTTAAAGATCGGTTTCTTTATACCCAAGTTGTCAAATTGCCCAGTAGATGAATGAGTTCCTTTATGAGTACGATTTTTGTACCCTTTACTTCTCTTAACACCGGAACTAGAAACAACATACATAGCAAGATGCGCTTTACCTTTCTTCAGCTTAGTCTCCTCGACATCACCCTTACAATCAAGTCATTAATTGTCCATGTTTGATCGGCGGTATTATACACTGTTTCGATAATACCAAATTCAGGTGGAAGAGAGTAGAGTGCAAGATGCACAATACAATCATTAAGGATAGGAACATTAAGCGCCTTAAACTTTGGTTGCAGATCAACCATCCTTAGGACATAAACCCTAACACCAGCAGAACCATCATACTTCAAACTGAATAATCCCGACATATATGTCCCAACTTCAGCATTAGAAGAGTCACGATTTCTAGCCACAAAGGCCTCTATCATTTGCTTAGCCGTGATGTTAGCAGCAAAATTAATTCTAAGATGTTCCTATATGGATCGCTTCATTGACATAAACAAATCCTATTATTCTTTTCCCAAGCAAAGAACTGTGTTTCATGGGCATATGTACTAGCCTTAGTGAGAGCTGTTGGTTTATCCTCATTGAGAGCAACATGAGCATCCGTTAGTTGCATACCAAATAGAAAATCCTCTCTTCACTTCTTAAAATTAGAACCCGAAAAGAATCTCAATAACTATGGAGTTGTCGTTCACATAAAAAATGACTGAAAAATAATTAATATTTATAATTAGCATAATGTGAAAATTTATCTTGAGAGTCGATGCATCATCATATAATCACATTTGAGCGAGAAAACATGATATGCAGTTGTATATTCTCTACATTACAGCGGCCATGAGAATTTGTTTTAATCTTCGTAAATCACCACCTTTGGATGCATGAAAAATACTTGGACTAATTAATTCTTAAGCATATGCTGTACATACAACCCTCTATGCAACAATTCGCAATCTCCTCCTTTGGAAGTATAACTACGCATTAAAACAGAAGACATCCTAGTACTTTATAAATTGTTATTTATTAAACTCAATCAAGTGCGCCACTTTGGCGGTCACAACCCAATTGAATTTTTCTAAAATTCGAATATAAACTTTATATTTGACATTTATCGTATGCAAGTAATTTCAGAACTTAGGGGCAATCATCCGAAAAATTACACGCCGCTAATTTACATTGATACACTCAATAATACATGTTAAACCATATACTTGTAAATGATAAATTATGCTCCACATATCCGTATGTGGTACTTACATGTGAATTTGCACTTGTATTTCATGAAACCGTATAGAAATACATAGAAATACGCCAAAAATACCCCAAACAACACATGTATTTGGAGTTCCATAGGTTTTTTCCATCTATAAATGCATCAAACCTGTAAAATAAATATACCACCTATTGAGCATGAGCATACAAGCACGCCGGTACACGAAAATTGCTGATTGGACACCACACGCTCTCTCACACTCCACCATCAGCTTTGGCACGTGAGGCCCACACGCGGACACGTGCAACGCACGTGTTCGAGCCACCGGCCAATTCACAGAATCGGTCCGACCGGTTCATCCCGGACTAACCACTCCTAAACGAATTAGCGAACTAGGTCCGACTTAACCCGGTCCCGACAGGTCAACGACCGGGTTCGATCGGGAAGTCCGAGTCAACAATCAACCGGGTCGGGTTGGGGTTACCGAGTCGAGTCGGAACTTGCTCGAGTTGGCGTGACCTTAGCTAACATTATTCCGCACGTGCAAGTCGGGTCGCTTGAGTGGGATGCTCGTGGACACGTGGCCGCCACGCACCCCATAGGCGAGTGGTTCGTGGCGCACGCGTGGCGGCGCATCCACCGTCATCCATTGGTGATCTTGATATGGTTATGCTCGCCTCGACAAGCTCTTTCCGAATATATAATTTTCTTTCACTTTTGATGAAAATAAAATTTCAAAAATTATCAAAAATGTGATTCGAGATCTAATACACGTAGGCTCCGATAACATACGTGAGTTGCGATTAATTACTTTATGCAGCAATCCAAGATCATCACGTGTAGATATGTGAATTACAAATTCATAAAGTTAAAGAATTGACACACATTGTTTTGGATCCATTGTTCTTGATGCGGAATTGCAACGATCCGATGTTTAAGAGCTTCTTCTCTATGAACCCATTTATCGTTGGCTTCAATGAGACGGCCCCTCACGTATCGCTTCTAACGACTCTTTTTATGAGGTTATGCGGACATTAGAGTTTAGAGGGGAGACTTGAGCTCTATTTATAGAGATTAAATCCTACCCCCTCATTACGATAAGATTTATCTCGGTCCACACTATCTAACATCATATTAGACTAAATAGAAAAATATATATATATATATCTTCTTTATTAGACCAATTAATATTTACAATAACAATTAATAAAGCCCACATTGAATATTAAAAATATACTCTAACAATCCAATCAATTTTGAAGACAAAGCTAGTGAGGATGAGGCTCCGCCTCGCCAAATTTGGGCAAGGCTGATCTTACCTAGCCATGGCAAGGCTCGGGCTTGCCCTTAACGTCACAAGGCAACCTCACCTAGACATGACAAGGTTAACCTTGCCCAAATCGGACACGGACGAGCTTCATCGAGGTAGGTGAGCGACAGCTTGGGCGAGACCAATTTCGTCTTCGCGGCTCGGCCTCTAGGTCAATAGTCAATCCAAGGACAAGCTGGAGGAAAAAAGAAGGGAAGGAAAAATAAAAAAAGAGAAAGAAAAAAATAATAATTCGAAATATTATTAAAAATTGGCCACAATCACAACAATAAATTCTATAGACAAAGTTGGTTAAAATGACTGAATTGGCAGCAAAATGTTTATGGCTGAATTGACACTATTGCGATAGGTTTAGAATTTTTTTTGGTAATTTTTCTAGAGTAAGAGTGGGGGCATTATTGGAAAGATCTAAAATCTTAACGTGTAAGCCGTAAAGTAAAATTCTCTCATTTTTTGCAAACACAAACCACCTTTACATGGTTGATTTAGATGGCTCTTTAACTTCTAAAACATTACTATCCGTATTGATAATGGGGGAGGTGGCTCGCCTAGAAAGAACTACACACCTTCACAAATTAATTGAGATGCAAATTAATTCTTTGCATGCAATCTGTACGTCTCGTGTGTCTTGGTGATACCAGCGCATGTCGAAGTAAGCCCCGAAAACGAATCTTTTGATTTTCAATTAATTATCTGACCAATGACAATCTAGCCGAAAATTTTGCTTAGCTGATATAATGAAATATAGGAAATTGACACGGGTGATTTTTAATATTTTAATATTTTTCGAAAATGCTGACATGGATAATTTTGGCCGTGAAAGTTAAGTAAAATTTGAATTCTTGGATAGCGTGGAAATAGGCTAAAATTCCATACAATGCAATTTTAATAGTTAAAAAGGAAAAAAATACACCGAGTCGGAACAAGGACAAAGCACAAGATGTTTAATTCAAGATTTTCTCGAGTAACATAACGCAAGAAGTGAAGAAAAGGAAGAAGCAAACAACGGAAGGGATGGGGAAGATGAAAAGCACAATTAATGTCATTAAAGCTCCATTCGAGTGAAAGAAGCGAAAGGTGAAAGTCAGTGAATGGATGTTTATGACCAATGTCGGTTCAACAATGCAAGAGAAAGAGAGACACGTGTCGGTCATCAGATGGCCCTTAGGGACGAGGGAGGGACGGAGGGAGATGGTTTTATCTTCTAATTTTTTTTAATGTTTGCTAATAACCCATCTTGCATTTTTAAATGTTCTAATTCCAAGAATACAATAACGCTATCGTGCATAAACGGATTAATTTTATCATGTACATATGAATCCAGATGTAGTGCGACATTCTACAGTATTTTCTCTCTTAATTCATGCTATTGCATAATGTGTGCACCGATCCATATTGTTATTTTTATGTAAATCATAATAAATTCAAATTTTTCCCCTTCATATCTACCATAAAATAGTCAATTCTCTTGCCAATATTGAAAAGGACTTATATATTGTCATTTGCATGCACGTCGAGATTTCAAAGGTTTCTTGAGAATTCTATTTTCAGGTCGTAGATGCCTCTAGAGATACAAGCTGCACCATAAGCGTTCTGTCTAATCACAGGGCAGAAGCAGATTGAAGCTAACTCATGGCCTAATAAATCAATGAAGTGCGACCCGAAGGAAAAGAGACTCGTTCATAAAGACAGAGACTTGCTGAATTAACTTCTTCAAAAGAAAGGGGAGAGAGACTTGTTCATTGATCATTAATGCTCTCCATCCGCTACTGACGCTGGTGAGCCTGCAAGGAGTTAAACATCAACAATGACGAACCAAAAGCAGGCACGAATGGAGGAGAAAAAAAATTGAAGAATGACTGATGGGAGAGAAGCAGCAGAGCTTCGGGGGAAGAGGAATCAGGTCGCTATAAATAGTCAATTCCATTGCAAATATTAAAAACAAAAATTAGTTACGTTAGCATTTGCATGAACATCGAGATTTCAAAAGATTTCCCTTTCATGTTCACTTTCTTGAGAACTTAATTCTCATGTCCGAGACATGCCTCCGTGGAAGAGATATGCACTGCACACGATAATCACGCTGTCTAACTAGAGGAACTCCTATATCCTTCCTCAGAATTTTTTGCAGGCTCCGGCTCTGAAAGTGCATGAGGATTAGGAGACAAGAGAAGAGAATGTTAGCACATAATCCGAGAGAGAGGAAAGCTGTTCCATAATTGGAACACAAAAGAATGAAAAAATTGCAAGTGCTTCGTATCGATTTCAACTGGTGGGCAATTCACAAGCAGTTATAGACAAATAAAGTGAGCAAAATCGCATCTCGCGTAGCAACCGTTACAAAGTGGTCTGCCTCCCTCGGCAAAAGAATAGTATGTTACAGCTCCCATGGTCACAACCAGGCAACTCCAATGATGCATCATGGCAGATTCTTATCTCCGAGTTTTTCTTCCCAAATTTGTGGGAAGATTTTGCTGAGCCTCTGAAGCCTGAGAAGGCAAACCACAACAATGAGAGCACTCGGTATATATGGCATTCCAGTATAGCCTCATCGTATGACACGTAAAGACATAACAAAAGGGTAGTGACAATCAAGGAATCTGAAAGAATTTCCTAGAAGACATCAACGTTTATAACAAACTCCCCTTCACTAACTGACACAGAATTGGCAGATTGTAAATCAAGCCATAAGCTGGTTTCAATAATTACATCCAAAGATGCATACATTTAGTGTGTGGAAGGAACTTCCTCTTATAAACAGTCAAGGAAGTCTTTGTGGATGTGTTTCGCTGGATTTTCTCCGCAACAAAATATCTTTCATCGAAATTCATTTTTTCAGCTTTTAATTGTGATAAAGGGTCCTATGGTGATTTTGGACAAGAGAGATCCATATAGTCGAATACCAACACACGAAAAATATAAAGATTCCAATAAAGTTATACAAACGTGATCCCAACCAGAGTTTGACTCAATGGAAAGGTTTGGTATGTACAAATTCAAAGGAAATAGATGGAAGTGACCTTGAAAGAAATTACACAAACATCTACCAAACGGGAGTTTGATTCAACGGGATGGTTTGGCGAGTACAATTCCTCTCAAAATAATGAACCGACGCACCCAAAACTATGTCGAGTTTAACTCGATGACAAAGCCTTGAACATGCTTTAACGCTACATTGGAGCTTGACTCAACGAAGTAGAATCTAAGATAAAGATAAACACCGGAGTTTGACTTGACGATGAGAATCCGAAAGCTTTAACTAAGAAAGATTAAGTGCGGTGCGATGAGTAAAGATGAAGTAATTTTATTGATTTGTTCCGGGGGCATTCTCGTAGATGCTTGATCGTATTTATAATGGTTGAGTAGGTAACGCCTTCGACTATTGTAGCTTTTGGCACGTCGATAGCTTCCACGTTCACCATTTCCCACAAACTTATTTGACTAAGTCCTTATGCTACTGCCGACTTCCTTTATATCGGTTCGGTCCTCTTCTCTTGTTGTTCGAGATAAATCATGCCCACCGTTGACGCCTAAATTTTGACTAACCTTTTTCTTGCATAAAAATTAGAACTAATTTTAGTTCTAAACAAAAATCATCTCACATAGCATTGGCATATTTAAGCTTAATTTAACAAAGCGTCTAGATTAGACATAGGGTGAAAATGTACCAAGAATATTTGGGCTTGAAAAAATTTTTTTTCGGGGACCGTATTGCAAATACTAGAACTTCAAGGACCGTATTGCAAATACTAGAACCTCGGGGACTGCATTGCGAGATACCAAGAGAAGAGGATGAAGAGAAGATGGAGAAAGGAAGATGATGAAGAGAAGATAATGAAGAGAATGTGAAGAAAAGAAGATGAAAATGGAAGATGGAGAAATGAAGGTGAAGAAGAGAAGATGAAGATGAAGAAAAGAAGATGAAGATGAAGAAAGGAAGATGAAAATGGAAGGTGAGGAAATGAAGATGAAGAATGAAGGATGAAGAATTTTGTCTATAAAAGAAGAAGAGTTTTTTTGGGGGAGGGGAAGAGAATTGAGAGTTTTTTTTTGGGAGTAGGAGAGAATTGGGAGAGTTTTTGAGTGAAAGAGAATTGAGAGAGTTTTGGGGGTGGAAGAGAAGAGAATTGAGAGAGTTTTTGAGAGGAATTCTTTAGAGAGGAAAAAGAGAATTCTTGAGAAAAATTTTTTGAGAGAGTTTTGAGAGGGCTTGAGTGTTTTGAAGCTCGGTGCTACCATTGTCAATTTCTGCACCCATCAACACAAGCCACAAGTTCATCACCATCGTTCAAGCTCGCCGCAAAAAAGGAAAGCTAAGTGATTTCCTAACTTCCTCTAAGTTCGGATACAAATTAGCCCAGATTTTCTACACTGATTTTTCTCTATGTTTTTATGTTAAATAACAGCTGCATATCAACGATGAGACATCAATGGTACAAGAATAGAAGGAGAGCAAAAAGGGGAAAATATCAACGCCCGGATTGCGGTCTCATGAAATTCCAAAGAGATGAGAAAGAAGCGTGAATGAGAGATAGGACCAAAAGATTTCTCGGTCTAACGAGTCACCAAATCGGTCCAATGGTCAAGCCAAGCCCGGAGCACAAGTTTGGTGCACGAGTTCAAATTGGGGAGTAATCTTGAACCTATTTCATCCCAATTTTATGTAATTTCTTTATTATAAAAATACTCAAAAATTCAAAAAAATGTCATGGGAAGAAAAACCCAAAAAAAAATTGATTCTTTGATCTTCAAGTAGAATTCATCAAATTTGTCAAATCCATTATTTGTTTCATGAATTTTAAGGTACCGAAAGGGCATTAGTTGTAATTAATGTAACCAAGTCCCCGGACTCTTAATCTCCGGTTCGCGAAATAAGATAGTTTTCTCCCGCTATTTTATTTAGGTTTCTAATCGACCTACCGAAAATGATTAGTGGCGACTCCAAATTCAAATCACATTGCATATTAATCATTCGAACCTTAAGTTGCGATTTGGTATGGACTTGGGAGAGTCCGAGTTAGGTTAGTTAATTAATTAACCCGATAATCCATTAGCCCGGAAATGATAACTTGTTTATTTTTTTTTAGGTCGCGACGACTTGGCGACTCCACCGGGGACCCAAAGAGGACTTAAGCCGAGATAAGTTCATGAAAAGGAAAATTACTTGATTTGGCAATCTTGGTTGAATTTTAATCCCTAGGTGTTAAATGGTTTTGCGGGAAATGGAGTTATAAGGGGAGGAGTCCGTGGTTAACCTCCGTTTTGCGAGCTTGGTGATGAGAATTTTATTTTTTGAACTATCGGAGTGCTGATTGCCTTTAAAATGTCGTGCATGCCGCTAATATAATTGCACTACACCACCTTGACTTGTGACCGAACCCGGGTCACCGGATAGTTTCGAGGATGGTATTTATGTGGTTCTTTAACCTTGGCGGTAAGGCTTCGCTAAAGGTTATCCCACTTGGATCCCGAATTTTTCAAAAAAATGGCTCAAGGGTTGTTCTCATGCACGTGAGGCTATGATGCATGAGAGTTGCCCTTGTCGACCGAACCAAGTCGAGATGATTGGACCCGACTAGTCATGACTATGTATGCGAGGCGGCAACTAGTCATGATGAACGTGCGCGAGGCTGCGACATGTCGTTCGTCCTTCATTTCATTTTGCTAAAAGAACTAAAATTTGAATCCACGATTCATGCGCATGTCTTTGTGATTGACATTTTCTTCCTATGAGCGGTAATTTCCTGTCTCTTACGCCTGTTATCTCATTTTTATTTTGGGCTGGTCCATGGTTTAGGTTGATTGTTTATGAATCTCATTGTCTTGTTTCCAATTTCACACTTTGCTTTCGTAGTTTTTACAATTTCATCAGTTGTCCTCAATTCTGATTTGGCTCGTTCCTGTTGTACGATTTTTACTAAATTCTACGATCGAGCTTTGAGTAAGTGTCAAACATGAAAGTTGTAGACCTATGTTTCAACTAATATCCTACAAAATTTCAGAATTAAATTCATAATTTAAGATGGCCTTTCGTTTTTTTAACTACCTGTGGTTATAACAGTTTTCTGAATGCGATTTTTCGGAAAGACACATTAAACTGATTTGATCCGCTCATTTCTAGTCCGATTGGTCAATATAAAAGTTGTTCATCATCTTCTCAACTATAAGCTCGTAAAATTTGGACGTATTTTGACCAACGTGCGAATTAATACGGATTTTTTCGTAAAAGCGGACAAACTGAAAATTACATGTTTCAATTCTTTGGTCATAATCACTTTGTTCGTTTGAGTCTAGAGGGATGCCATCGGCCGGCTCGCTATTCTCGCTCCCTGTACTCATTTTTGGTTTGTGCGTACAGGTAATTGTTCACGGATCCTCCACATATTACTCGATCGGTCGCGAAGAGGATGGCCGACATTAACGCCACCGTCGGTCTTTGCCCTAGACGAGAAATTTGGCTCCTTGATTGAGCGCTTGAAAAGACGATGTCCCGAAAGATGGAGGAAATGATGGCCGCCTTCTCCGCCAAACTTCAATCATCCACCTCCAGCCCGCCACTAACCATTCATGCTCTAATTCCTCCTACGGACAACTCCGGGGAATATATGAGGAGGGAAACCTAGTGGATTCAGTAGTATACGACCTAGATGAGTTCAGTCCAGATTATGAGGAAGTTCGTCAAGATTTCGAACGACATGAGGAGATCAAGCCCTTGACCGGTGAACAAGCAATCTCGATCAACCTAGGCGATGCGGAAAACTCTAAAGAAGTTAAGATCGGGGCAAACCTTTCCAAAGAGATGTCCGAGCGCTTGATTAAGCTCCTAAAGGATTACCAGGACATTTTCGCTTGGTCCTATGCGGATATGCCCTGGTCTTGACCGTTCCATTGTCGAACATTGTTTGCCGATCGATCCTTTGGCTAAGCCGGTGGTGCAAAAGTCAAGGAGGGCCGGACCAGGATTAGTGCGAGAAGATCAAAGAGGAGGTCATAAAGCTTCTCGATGTAGGATTCATTGAGACTACAGAATATTCCGATTGGGTCGCTAACATAGTCCCCGTCATGAAGAAAGACGGCCGCATTCGGGTTTGTGTCGACTATCGAGACTTGAACAAGGCCAGTCCTAAAGATGATTTCCCCCTCCCGCATATCGACGTACTTGTTGACAGATCTTGCGGGGTTTGAATTGTTTTCATTCATGAATGGTTTCTCCGGGTACAATCGGATCCCGATGAATGTCAATGACAAGTTGAAAACCACTTTCACCACACCATGGGGATTGTTCCATTACCGGGTAATGCCGTTCGGTCCGAGAAACGCTGGAGCCACTTACCAACGAGCCATGGTTGCCCTTTTCCATGACATGATGCATAATGAGATTGAGGTTTACGTCGATGACATGATAGCAAAAACAAGGCATGGAGAAAATCACGTCGAAACGCTGAAAAAATTGTTCGACAGGACTCCGAAAGTATAAGTTACGCCTCAACCCCTCCAAGTGTGTCTTTGGGACCAGCTCGGGCAAGCTACTCGGATTCGTGGTAGCGGTAAGGGCATTGAAGTCGACCCTTCAAAAGTTAAGGCTATTCGTGAGCTTAAGCCACCGACGACGATTAAAGAAGTTCGAAGTTTGATGGGTAGGCTAAACTATATTGCTCGATTCATCTCTCGATTATCGAAACCGCTAAGCCATTCCTCAAGCTATTAAAGAAGAATGCGCTAGTCCAATGGGATAGCGAATGTGAAGAAGCTTTTGGAAGACTCAAGCAAAGATCTCATGAATCCACCCGTGCTTGTTCCTCCAACACCGGAGCAACCTTTAATCCTCTACCTCACAATCCTTAGTGAATCCTTGGGTGCTATGCTAGCCCAAGAGAAGCGGGAGGACGGAAGAGAACGAGCCATTTATTATCCGAGCAAGAAATTCACAACTTCGGAAATGAGGTACTCCAAGTAGAGAAAACATGTGCGGCGTTAGTCCAGGTGCACACATGGCTTCGCAATATACCTTGCATTACCAAGTGCTTCGGTGACAGAATGCAATCCCATCAAATATTTGCTTAATCAACCCGCCTTGATTGGTAGACTTGCTTAAATGGCAAATCCTCATCTCCGAGTTTGACGTTCCATATATGTCCCAAAAGTCAATCAAGGGACGAGCTATAGCAGATGTCCTAGCTGAAAATCCGGGGCAAGATGATGATGCCTATCATTATGAGGATCGAATCATGTCGGTGGAGGATTACATCTGGACTATGTATTTTGACGGAGCTGTCAATTTATCGGGATCGAGCACGGGCGCGGTTCTTATATCTCCAGGTGGTCGGCATTATCCCGTAGCAACGAAATTGGTATTCCCTTGCACAAATAACATAGCAGAATACGAGGCATGCATCCTCGGTCCGCAGGCTGCAATTGAAATGGGGATAGCCCGACTCAAGGTGTTCGGAGATTCCGCTTTGATTATCCTTCGATCGTTGGAAAGTGGAAGACGAGAGATGCCAAATTGCTACCCTACCATGAGTATCCGGATGAATTGGTAGAAGAATTTGAGGATATCTCATTTGAGTATCCGCCCAGGACTCATAATCGATTCGCGATGCATTGGCTACCTTGTCTTCAATGTTACAAGTCGCCAATGGACTTGAGGTTGACCCACCGAAGATCGAGGTATTAAAAAAACCAGCATATTGTATGGCCGTGATCAATGAACCCGATGGTAAACCATGGTACCATGACATCAAGACTTATATTCGAAGCGGGGAGTTCCCCAAAAAAAGTACCGTATCGACCAAAAGTACATAAGGAAAATGGCCTCGAAGTTCTTCTTGAATGGAGAGAATTTGTACAAGCGGTCATTCGATTCTGTCCTACTAAGATGTGTTGACTCGACCAAGCGATTCGTCTAATAATGGAAGTACATGAAGGGATCCGTGGTCCACACATGAACGGCCACTTGTTAGCTAAGAAGATTATGAGGTTGGGTTATTATTGGCTCACGCTCGAAAGAGATTGTATTCAAGCATGTCCGAGATGTCACAAATGTCAAATTCATGGTGACAAGATTAATGTCCCTCCAAATGAGTTGCATCGCTTATCCGAACCATGGCCGTTTTCTATGTGGGGCATTGATGTTATCGGTCCTATCAACCCTAAAGCATCTAATGGGCATCGATTCATCTTGGTGGCGATTGACTATTTCTCCAAATGGATCGAGGCCGCATCCTATTTAGCGGTTACGGCACGAAATATCGCAAAATTTATCCGCCGAGATATCATTGCTCGATACGGTTCACCCGAAGCCATAATCACCGACAATGGCTCGAACTTAAACAACAAACTAATGGGCGAATTGTTTAAGGAATTCAAGATCAAGCATCCGAACTCTTCCCCATATCGCCCTCGGATGAATGGAGCAAAGAGAAGCCGCCAATAAGAATATTAAGAAAATTTTAGCGAAGACGGCTGAAAATTATCGCGATTGGCATGAGAGGTTGCCATTCGCACTTATGGCATATCGGACCTCAATCCGGACATCTACCGGGGCAACCCCGTATTCTCTTGTATATGGAATGGAGGCTGTTCTACCGAGTTGAAGTGGAAATTCCTTCCTTACGTATACCGTCTCAAGCTAAGCCGACGGAAGCCGAATGGATCCAGCAGAGAGCAAGCCAATTGAATCCGATCGACGAAAAAAGACTTAAGGCTGTATGTCATGGCCAGTGTTATCAGCAGAGTTGCTAAATCATTCAACAAAAAAGTTCGGCCTCGATATTTTCGGATCAATGACCTGGTCTTGAGAAAATTATTGCCAATAGTCCCACTCCCGGAAGGGAAATTCGCTCCAAACTATGGTGGTCCATATATAGTAAAGAAGGTGCTCCCTGGTGGTGCTTTGATTCCGGCCGAGATGGATGGTCGTGTCTTTACCAATCCAGTCAATCGACGATCGTAAAGAAATATTATGCTTGATTCACTCGATTTTTCATAATCGAGTTATAATATTAATACTGATTCACGAGTTGTTCACATTTGAGCATTCGTTTATTTTCTCGCTACTAATCTTTGCTGAGAGATTGTTTCGAATGGGGGAGCCTCTCTCGCCCAATTGGATTGACCATCGGGAGCGTGAGATTTACTTATTCGCAAAGTAAAAGGGGTTATCTTGCGAAAAAATATATGACGACCAAGATGAAATGAGTAAAAACTTGCATTCATTTCATTCATCGGAAAGCTTTACAAATAGATCAACGGGGTGGGAACGTAAAGCCAAACCGAGCCCTAATAAGCATCACAAAGGAGTTTAACCGACTCTCCATACAGTTGATGCTCCGCCTACACTGATCGCTCCGAGAATCGAGATCCGCCAACTTAAAGAGGAGGAGCTCACATTTCTCTTTGAGGTTGGCTACCTTCTCCTCGTGATGCTCAGACAGCAAATTCCAGGTCATGGATCGGCATTCTCCCGCGGGCTATATCCAGGGGTCGGATCGTCTAGCCTTTCCTCCAGCCATGTGCATTGGAACTTTAAAACAATGTTGAGCGGATCGCGCTCGAAGATGATTTGGGACGTGGCCAAACGTTCTACCAAGTTTCTCCTCTCACGAATCAGCGGGGAGACTTGTTCATTACCATAGTCGAGGGCCTTCTTATAATTGTCGGCTACAAGGACGGCCAACACCAAGCTGTCCGACCGATCCCGATAGCGTGCCTTCACAAGGTGGGCCAAAGTAACATCTTGATGAGCAACATGGTAAGCCTCCAGGGAAGTTAGTGAAGAGGGTGGGGAAGATCCTGTATTCCTCTTCTAACTTGGTACCTTTAATAGAAGCGGTGTCCATATCCCTAAACATAAGACGAATTTCGGTTTCGGCCTCCGGATGGTTGGCTATATAAGAGTAGCCCTGGCCTAGGGAGATTATAAAGTTTCTCCCATTTGGCCAAAACTTCACCGAGAAGGCGTGTGCAGGAGGGGAAGCCATTGTTGTTGAAGCGGCTAAAAAGAGTGGATGCAAAAGAGTGCTTAGAAGGTTGGAGATGAAGATATGAAAGTGATAATTGTCTCGGCATTAAATCCCAATTTAAAGGGCAGAAAAAATAGCAATTCTTGCGGAGCCGAATTAATTATCCGGGCAAAACTACGGACGTTTCGTCCGTGAATCACGGATCTACCATCTCGAGCCTCACAAATCCGAAAAAGTTACGAAAGGATTTGAGGACCCCACCATGTTGAAAACGAGTGGGAGACAAGCATATTTTCCGAGAGAAGAAACAGCAATTCTTGCGAGGCCACGTTAGTTACTCGGGTGAAACTACGGGTGTTTCATTCATTGGATCCTGGATCTATCGTCAATCCGTGATCTCGAGCCCCACAAATCCGAAAAGCTATGAAAGGAGTTGGAGTCCCACCATGATTGACAACGAGTGGGAGACAAGCATGGTTATCAAGAAAAGAAAATCGGTGCAAGTGGATTCGGGGTCCCATCACGTTGAAAAAATAAGGCAAAGCGGAAACACGAAATCTTGGGAAAAACGTCGGCTTAGTGATTTTCATCCGCGTTTAAAGGGAGGCTTTGGAACATACCCGATTACTCGAAAGAATTTGGAGAGAGTAAGCATACATCGGAGAATAGAGTGAACAAAAGGCGGTAAGAGGTATTTCAATCCAACATGTTTAGAGGCCATCAGCACTTACCGGAGGCAACCAACCTAGACATCCCCGAAAGCGAACTGCTGGATTTCGAGACCGCATCCAACGCCGAAGCCGTAAAACCCAACTCTCTTGGCGGTGAAATTCAAGATTTCGACAAAGAACAACAATGGCAAAGGCAGCCGAAATCAACCCCGAAAAAGAAAATATCAAATCAAAGTGCTCAAGCTGCCTTCAAGGAGTGCTCTTACGTGAATAGGAGACGCAAAAATGAATTGAGCCGGATGATAGGAATGGAGCCCTTGAAGGTCAAGTTTTGGTTTCAAAACAAGCGGACCCGATTGAAGGTTAAAAATGAAAGTCATGAACTTACGTTTCGAGGGAAGAAAGTGAAAAGCTTCGAGCAGAGAACAAGAGGTATAGGGATGCTATCAACACCGCTGTTTGCCATGTCCGTAGCGGCCCCATCTCCTTTGGTGACATGTCCCTCGATGAGCCACATCCGAGCATTGAAAATGCTCATTCACGATTCATCCCCCGAGCAAGTTCTCGTACAATCCGATTTCGTTGGAGATACATCCCAGAAAGTCGGTCTTGCGGAGGCGGAACCGATGCCCTTCGAGGGAAGAGACATGCATCACTACAATTGGAGTTTCCTTGATGTCATAGCCAGCCAATTCAACGCCGATGGAACTCCGAATGTGTAGCCTACATGAAGCTTTAGTTTTTTTTATTATGGGCTCTCAAAATATCTCTTCTTTGAGCATTACTAGCCGACCCTTACGAATCCTCAAGAGAAGTAGTGACATGTACGAATGAATGTACTTGTTTGTTACAAAATCCCCATGTGAGACATTCTTCTTTTAATCCAGGGGCAAAGAACAAGACTATCCACGAACATCATCATGTTTAAATGCGTGAATTCCTCGCGATTTGACTAAGCATTGAAAACCTTCACGTAAGTAAATGCGAAAAGATTTGAGGAGGGAAATAACCGCCTCGTTAGTGGAGAAAGCGAAAAGATTTGAGGAAGGAAATAACTGCCTCGTTCGTAGGAGGAAGCGAAAAGATTTGAAGAGGGAAATAACCGCCTCGTTCGTAGAGAAAGTGAAAAGATTTGAGGGCTCCTCCATATCAGAAAAGTAAAAAAAGAACGACGGATTGAGCGGGAGGTAAGAGTTATTACGAAATGGATTCAAGGCACTAAGATCGAAAAGGAGAGAAAAGGCATCTGCGAGACTAACAGATCGAAAAAAGTTTATAAAGAACTTGAAGTCTCCATGCACCTCCGGAACTCGTCACGAAAGGCCATCATCGCTTTTGTGATTTTACGGCAATATATCTTTGCAAGTCCAAAGAACATCTAAAGCCCGGTCTTTAGTCGAAACACCCATTTTTCGGTCTACATATGGAAGGTTTTGAAAGGAAAATAAGTATGCGTCCATTCCAGGCGGAAGTATGGGAAGCTTCCTATCCCGAGGATCTACGAGTCATGGCCATTGATGGCAACCCCGTTTCCCTCTCTATCCTCGTTGCCATCTTGAGAAAGTGCATGTACAAGATTTCAGCTTATGTGAAAGCAACGGAAGCCTTACGGGAGGCGAGGCGGTACAAATATGATTTCGACATCGTCGTCACAGCCATGGTAGGGATCGATATGGATGGTCTCGGTCTCTTAAAGATCATCGATTCGGAGTTGGATATACCGGTGATCATAACATCAGCAAGTGATGATCGGCGGTTCATAACGAGGGCCATATTGCATGGTGCTCGGGATATCCTAAAGAAGCCGGTCAAGGTTCGAGTGCTCCAAAATATTTGGCAGCATGCTGTAAGGAAGCAATTACTCGAACAAAAGAACTATGGCCAAACTTACTACGACGATTTTGTCGGAAAGAAAAGGCCCCTTTTGGTCCGCCGAGCTTCACTCTATATTCATCGAGGCGGTTCGACAGCTAGGAATCAATTCAAAGCACGACCAATGGCTGTACTCAAAATGATGAATATAAACGGGCTCACTCTACGAAGTGTCACAAATCACCTTCACAGATTTAGAGATAAGTCGAAGAAGCACGATGTAGCTTGGAACCAAGGCGACCGGAGCAAAGTTGATTGGAAGATTAATCCCGGGAAAACCTATGGAGCAAAAAGTACCCGACCACTTCCCAATCAAGAATGCGGCCATACCGACCTTCCGCCGGTGGTTCTAGCGGCGGACCGGTTGATCATCCCTACGAGTTCCCGAGCGACGGCGGAGGCTCAAGCTCAAGGAGTCGGACCGCTCACGGCAAAAACAAAGTGGAAAATCATCGCCGGTGTTAGCAAGTAGCAACGCCCAATTCGAGTATCAATTGCCCGAAAAATCAAAAGGTTACTTTGATGATGAGCTCACCGCCTTGGTCGACCGGTTCGGAGCTAAAGGACCTCCGGAGTTGTGATCCGAAGCAAGTGACTATGGATCCTCAAACAACGATCGTTGGTGTATGATCCAAGACAAAATCAGCCGATCATTAGAATGGCCAGCAAAAGAGGTGGAACCAATCTCACATGAATACTCCTTTAATTCCATGTATAGTTCCCCTGCGTGGGATACTTTTACTTTCTAGTTGTCTAGAATTTGCCTAGAGTTAAAGGGCGAATTTCCTCCTCTCTTATCAAATGCGTGAGTTCCTTATTAAGCTAGGCACGTAGCAATCTCGCATGACGCCCCGAACGCCCATAAAGAGAGATTCGAATAGCCTTACTTGGGAGAATGCAAGGAAAAGACCAAGCGGGCTCAAAGATGGGTAACTCCGTATCGTTCCAATTGACTCTCAGTCTTTTCAAACTCTAAGTTAAGCTTTTTTATTCTCGACAGGGGGATTGCCAACTGCTTTGAGAACAATATAACAAAAGCGAACCACCCGTGGACGCCAACAACACCGCAAAGCATAGTGGTTGGGGGAATGACAGTGGTCCGAGGCATCCCGGGGTCGATCTTGGGATTTGGCATCAATGTACAAAGATTAATAAAAACATTTTTTGCTTCGCAGATCGAAGCTCGGCCCAGGACGGTTATAGAACCGGGAGAGATAACGTTCCGGACATACAATCCGATCCGGATGAATCGATCTTTTCAATTCAAAGTTCGCGAGGAATACGTACATGGGTAAAGTGGTATCGTTCCAATTCTTTTAGAACATGAGGACGTACATTGATGCTTTCCCTTTTGATTTTTACGGGGGTCATGCCTTTGTCCAAATAGAGAAGTATCCCTCTCCCCGAAAAATTAATGAAATGAGAAATTCCCTGGAGACTTTGACAATCTCATGTCTCGAAGGCAGACAATGAAGTTTTGCAACGCATTTGCATGAACATGGGCAACTCACGATCCACGCCCCTAAGAAATTTTTTATGTACTTGCGAACTTTGTCCGCCAAACTAAAAAGTTGCTGTATTTTATATGCTCGAAAATACTCATACACTTGCATGGTTTGCACATGATTGTTCCTCATGTTTAATTTACCAACTCGAATAAGGAACATGAACTACATAAGATACATCGAATGTACAGAAGGGGGCATGACAGGATGATGAAAGGCAATCCATTCCCAAACACGTCCAATTTTTTCAGGCGAGATGAACGGTGGCAAAATTCCGCATTCGCCGAGGTAAAAAGTTTTCTTGCGAAAAGTACGATAACCGAAGTGATGGAGGCATTCATTTCTCTACCCTAAACACTGCAAGTTATCCATTGATCAACCCATTTGAGCGGAGATTTCACTTCCACGACCCTGTCAAGAACCACCCCACATTGGGGCAAAACAGAGGTAATTCCATCAGCATCACGAGACAAATGGTTAGAAATCTTTTTGCTTGGACTAACATCAATCTTCGGGTGGTTCTTTGCATTGTACTTGCGCTTTAATACAAGTGCCTTAGGGTGACGAAGAGCATTTCTTTTTCTATCCCACACATCTATATCCATTTGCACAACCCATTTGAGCCTGCAAATTCATTTCTAAAAGCCCTTATAGGTGATCATTGTTGTCCTAAAGCGAATATGGCCCATCTTTGAGTAGAAGGACTCGAAAAGCTGGATCAATAGAAAATCTCCCAATGAACTCATCAAGATGCAAAAGTAAAAGAGAGTTGGGAGTAAAAAAAAAGAAAAGAAGGGAAAAGCTGATTCCACAAAAAATTCCTAGGCATTTAAAAAGCAAAGTGCCTACCAAAAGCAAGGCCAATGCCCTTTCAATTCATTGTTCATTTGTAGAATATTTCGAACTTGAATGCACAATTTTCCCCGTATATCCTAAAAGGGTTGAGAGAAAAATCTCCATGAAGTGTCAAATTGTAAATGCAATCTTCAGTTCATACCATCCTCGAGCAATGATGGTATCCTAGAAGGTCACGATCGGTGACAAGATTGTAATGATCACCAACATCAAGCCCATTCTCAAACATCTTCCGAGCCAAAACAAACCCTTTCGTTTCTCGGTCCCCAAATCATTAGCTCCATTACAACCCTTTAAAAGCCTTTTTTGACCAGGGCACTTGAATTAATGTGGAGTTCCATGATTTTAAGCATCACTCGAAGAAGTTCGAGCAAGATTACTTCTCTCTCATTTTTGCAGAGTTCTTGACTTGTAAACCCGGAGAGATGACGAAGAAATTCATTTCAGCAGCCTTGACTCAACTAGAGTCCCCTTTGTAAACCTTTGACCTAGCCCTCATTACGGTCCTAATCAAGACCTCCGGATCGGCTCGGTCGTATCAATTGCGAGATTACTCGGATCCTTATCGAATGCGATGATGGAAAGATTGAGTGATTTCTTTTGAATCCTGCAGACAGGATAAATAACTTTTCTTGAGAGTGAGAGAAAACCATTTCGGACTGAAGTCCCCCATTCAGCTCACATTCGAGGTATTCATAATGTGAGAACATCCCTGGACAGGATTGATAATGCAAACTTGATAGAATGGTTATGCATAAACCATGGTATGAGTGATTGCATTATACACATGTTATTTCTAATCATTGCAAGCTCGGTAAGAAAGTTTTGCATGAACTCATTGTTGAATATGTTTGCGCATGTTACCTCGACATTCTATGATGGGTAATACATTCTCGATGTTCGATGTCCCTCCCAAGGTCTCGAAATTCATCCAAGGATTATTGAATGAGCAAGTTCTCTTGGCAAATGCCGCCATGTACGATACGAGCGATCTGTTTCGTTCTTTGATTAATCGTTCGGAGAACCCGGGTAAGTTTTCGAACCCATTTTCAAATTAACAACTTCTCCGATGATAGTTGTTACGATTCAATTCGGCAATATGCCTCTCCCCGTCAGTCGTGTAGACATATGCACCGGCGATCTTGACATCTTATCATGACGACGTAGCTCTTATGATTTCGGTCTCGGATCACGAAGACATATGCACCGGTGATCTTGACCTTTAGTCGGCTCATAATGACATAGCTCTTATGATCCTCGGCTCCTTTATCAAATCACGAAGACATAAGCGCCCGTGATTTTGATCCAAACCAAATCATAACGACGTAGCTCTTAAGATTTTGGTTCCCCTTTCTCGATCACGAAGACATATGCACTGGTGATCTTGACCTTTGGTCGGCTCATAATGACATAGATCTTATGATTCTCGGCTCCTTTATCAAATCACGAAGACATAAGCACCCGTGATTTTGATCCAAACCAAATCATAACGATGTAGCTCTTAAGATTTTGGTTCCCCTTTCTCGGATCACGAAGACATATGCACCGGTGATCTTGACCTTTAGTCGGCTCATAATGACATAGCTCTTATGATTCTCGGCTCCTTTATCAAATCACGAAGACATAAGCACCCGTGATTTTGATCCAAACCAAATCATAACGACGTAGCTCTTAAGATTTTGGTTCCCCTTTGTCGGTCGTGTAGACATATGCACCGGCGATCTTGACATCTTATCAAATCATGACGACGTAGCTCTTATGATTTTGGTCTCGATCACGAAGACATATGCACTGGTGATCTTGACCTTTAGTCGTCTCATAATGACATAGCTCTTATGATTCTCGGCTCCTTTATCAAATCACGAAGACATAAGCACCCGTGATTTTGATCCAAACCAAATCATAACGACGTAGCTCTTAAGATTTTGGTTCCCCTTTGTCGATCACGAAGACATATGCACCTGGTGATCTTGACCTTTAGTCGGCTCATAATGACATAGCTCTTATGATTCTCGGCTCTTTTATCAAATCACGAAGACATAAACACCCGTGATTTTGATCCAAACCAAATCATAACGACGTAGCTCTTAAGATTTTGGTTCCCCTTTGTCGAATCGTGAAGACATATGCACTTGGCGATTTCGACATTTAATCAACTCACAACGACGTAGCTCTTGTGAACTTGATTCTACTTCTTTCGACTCACAACGACGTAGCTCTTGTGATCTAGAAGGATACACATATCTTGCGCTGTCTCGCATTAGGGAGAAGTCTCCGATAACAGATAGGCCGAATACCTTAAGGTCCTTGTGTTTGCAAGAAACTTGGAAATTAAGGGAATCACCAACTTATGAGGTATTTGGTAAAACAGGTATTCTCGTATGCGATCCATGTGCGGGTTTCTCTAACATGAAAAAGAGAAATTATGACACATGTTATTTACAGATCTTGCATATCATGCATCACTTCATTACAAAAGATGGGATTAAAACTCCCGCCAAAAAAAGTTCACCCATAATTTGCACCGTCAAAATTCAGGATTCAATTTTATCTTTGAGCGGAACCTCTGCGAGCTTCCACTCAAAGAGGGGCAGCTATTGACGCCTAAATTTTGACTAACCTTTTTCTTGCATAAAAATTAGAACTAATTTTAGTTCTAAACAAAAATCATCTCACATAGCATTGGCATATTTAAGCTTAATTTAACAGGCGTCTAGATTAGACATAGGGTGAAAATGTACCAAGAATATTTGGGCTTGAAAAAATATTTTTTTTTCGGGGACCGTATTGCAAATACTAGAACTTCAAGGATCTATTGCAAATACTAGAACCTCGGGAACTGCATTGCAGATACCAAGAGAAGAGGATGAAGAGAAGATGGAGAAAGGAAGATGATGAAGAGAAGATAATGAAGAGAATGTGAAGAAAAGAAGATGAAAATGGAAGATGGAGAAATGAAGGTGAAGAAGAGAAGATGAAGATGAAGAAAAGAAGATGAAGATGAAGAAAGGAAGATGAAAATGGAAGGTGAGGAAATGAAGATGAAGAATGAAGGATGAAGAATTTTGTCTATAAAAGAAGAAGAGTTTTTTTGGGGAGGGGAAGAGAATTGAGAGTTTTTTTTGGGGAGTAGGAGAGAATTGGGAGAGTTTTTTGAGTGAAAGAGAATTGAGAGAGTTTTGGGGGTGGAAGAGAAGAGAATTGAGAGAGTTTTTGAGAGGAATTCTTTAGAGAGGAAAAAGAGAATTCTTGAGAAAAATTTTTTGAGAGAGTTTTGAGAGGGCTTGAGTGTTTTGAAGCTCGGTGCTACCATTGCCAATTTCTCGCACCCATCAACACAAGCCACAAGTTCATCACCATCGTTCAAGCTCGCCGCAAAAAAGGAAAGCTAAGTGATTTCCTAACTTCCTCTAAGTTCGGATACAAATTAGCCCAGATTTTCTACACTGATTTTTCTCTATGTTTTTATGTTAAATAACAGATGCATATCAACGATGAGACATCAATGGTACAAGAATAGAAGGAGAGCAAAAGGGGAAAATATCAACGCCCGGATTGCGCTCTCATGAAATTCCAACGAGATGAGAAAGAAGCGTGAATGAGAGATAGGACCAAAAGATTTCTCGGTCTAACGAGTCACCAAATCGGTCCAATGGTCAAGCCAAGCCCGGAGCACAAGTTTGGTGCACGAGTTCAAATTGGGGAGTAATCTTTAACCTATTTCATCCCAATTTTATGTAATTTCTTTATTATAAAAATACTCAAAAATTCAAAAAAATGTCATGGGAAGAAAAACCCAAAAAAAAATTGATTCTTTGATCTTCAAGTAGAATTCATCAAATTTGTCAAATCCATTATTTGTTTCATGAATTTTAAGGTACCGAAAGGGCATTAGTTGTAATTAATGTAACCAAGTCCCCGGACTCTTAATCTCCGGTTCGCGAAATAAGATAGTTTTCTCCCGCTATTTTATTTAGGTTTCTAATCGACCTACCGAAAATGATTAGTGGCGACTCCAAATTCAAATCACATTGCATATTAATCATTCGAACCTTAAGTTGCGATTTGGTATGGACTTGGGAGAGTCCGAGTTAGGTTAGTTAATTAATTAACCTGATAATCCATTAGCCCGGAAATGATAACTTGTTTATTTTTTTTTAGGTCGCGACACCCACATTCTTCGTTTTGAGTCGAGTTGCCAGGGGATTGCTCCAAGCTCAAGTAACTGCCGATTGCCTCATGGTTGCTTGTATTAGTTCAATTCCCTTCTTCCTTTGTTCATGTGCGATGTACTCACGTTCTCCGTATCTTCAAGAGGTTGTTTTCACACTTAAATAATTATCGATAACCGTTCTCCCACCAAATATTCAAAGGCAAATGTTCATCTTCTTTGGCGCGCCTTTAGAAAGTATTGGGATGTTTGGTGGGATCATTTCTTATTGGCTCCAATTTTATAGTTGTTTCATCCATATTTAGTATTCTGCTATTTTTGGACACATGACGTTATCCTTTGCTGGTATCAATAGCCTATTTGATGTTTCCCCATTTGTCAATACCTATAGGGATCATCACATGTCCTACACATGACCTCCTCGTATTCTAATATTGCTAGGATGTTTGCTCCTCACGTGTATCGATCTCTCATACGTGCAACACGTGTATTGATAGGCATATTATTTTGACTGCCAATAGGATGTTAAGCAAAGGCCAAGGAAGAACAGTGAGAAGTTACTTGACATTGCTTAATGCATGAGCAATGAGAACCAAAGATGTAATATCCCACTTTCCTAAGCCGTGAGAACAGAAGATGCTGTTGGTACTAATCTTCTTGGAGGTAGGATAGTGGAAGATTGATTTTGCAAATATTTATGGATGAGGTCTAGATTACAGAGGGAAATTCCAAGCATCTGAAACCATGCGCAATTTATTGAAGAATTGTTTCGATATGAACCTTAGCACATGCTCATCCGTGTATCACTATCCACCATCTCTAAGGATGTACTTGTATTTAAACCAACTACTGTCACCAGAACAACTTTGTTCGTGGACATCTAATGGTTTCTTTCCAACAATTGAAAGCCCATTAAATGATGGAAGGCACACATTCTTGTTTCAACAATGCACATTTGTGGGGGCAATTGTTGGAGTTGGCGAATACTTCGGGGACCCTTGTTTCTCACACCGAGCACGCCCACGTAAACTTAGGAAAACCGAAGTATGATCCGACAACATGTAACCCCTACGCAAGGAATGCGGGGTTCGGGGGCAACGCCCGATACGGGTGTCCTGGCCGACCGGTCAGTGGGCGGGGATTCCGCTCCTCGGTGAGCTGGACGGCAGCGCCCCTAAAACTTCAACGGGTTTGGGCTTTTATTTAAGTTAGCCCGTTTGTTGAGGGATTAAAGGGGTTTCAGATAGATTTAAGTTTTAGGCCCGTTTTAGGGCATATATATATTTATTTGTTTTTTGTTGATCACTGTAACGAGTTGTGCGGTTGTAAATTTATCATCATAATGAAATCTCTTTGTAGGACGTAGCCTTATTCCGGGATGAATTTGGGTAAACCGTGCGTCGTCTACTTTTCTTCTATTATTTGTGCGATCGTTCAGTATCGGTTTACGTTAAATTCCTTCAGCAATGGAATAAGCACACATCATATGCAAAATTAACGAACAGAAAAATAGAACATGAGAAATTCGAAATGACCCGTCGATTGGAGCTCAATCTGAGATAAGACTCGTATGGAACAATTCAAAAAGCTGCCGTCGAATGGACGTGGAAGGCGCAAACACATCATTAATTTAAGGGGAAGACGAAAGGCCAAACGTAAAAAAGGAAACATCATATACGACGGCTTTTCTCTCTCGCGCCCACGTTAACACATTCTCTTCTCTAGTCTCCTATGCCTGCTTCACATCCGGAATGTGCTCAGAATGTTCTCTGCTCAGAAAAATTTATTATGATAGAACTTTATGATGGACATCCCGACCTTTTTCCGAAAACAACAAAGAAAAGATTGGATAACCGTAAAATAAGTCAGTTTGAATTTTTGATCGAACAATTTTTTTTTTTACTTTTATAATTGAGGAAAACCTATCCCCGGATAGCAGATTAGTCAGCTTATCAATCTCATAAGCTAGAAAATACGTATAACACAATTTTTTTTTTTACTTTTATAATACATGAAGTTCGACGAGTTTTTTGACCTATCAAGTCCAATAAAATAATAAATTAAACGGACATAACGAAAATAGGGGTTTTGTCGTGTGAGTGTCATTGCTATGACAATTGTTTAATAAATTAACTAATTTAAGCACTTTGGTTTGAAGTGACGGATGGCTGGTGACGGTGGTTCTCGGGTAGAACCCGGTTCGGTTCCAGAACCAACCGGTCGGCTCCCGGCCATGGAATCGACTAGTTGCGTCTCTCTTTGTGCCACCGGTCGTTCACACTCCCAACTACCTTTCATTATTATCGTACTCCTAAGGTTTTCTCTCTTTCTCCTATGAAAATCCATCGTACAGTATTCGGGTCATTACTAGCTCTGATGACAATCTTATTCATCTTCCCGAAGCTCTGTCTCTTATCTCTTCTTCCTTTTCTTTCAGATGTAAGAGTTGGAGAGTTCCATAGTCAATGCGTGTAAGGGCAGGTTGCTGGTTCTTTAATTGCGAGAGAATGGAGAGATTCATCGTCAATGCATGTCAGCTCCTTGCTTGCCTCGTCCAGCTCGCCAGCAAAAGAAGTTGAGAGACGAATGAGACAGGTGAATAGAAGAGAGCATTGGGTTAGAAAATGACAACAGCAAAGAGAGCAATTTGAAGGCATCCTTGTATTGCGAATTTCAATTTTTTATTTTATTTTATTTTATTTTGGTCAATTTTAACTTTCATTTCGTGTTTATTAACTCTAATACCGTCTTCGTTAGCCCATTAGATTTCTGACCCCAAAAGAAAAAAAAAAGAACTTTAGGGAAAAGGTTTAAAATTTCAAAAAATTTATTTGCTTTTGCTTTTCAAATTATCTAGGTTGTCACAGTTACGGTTTTTTCATTAAGAGGCCTAGTACCGGAATACTCTGCCTTTAAAGATTTATTTTTTAAGTGACAAAATCAAAAAGCAAAAGTTGAAAATGCAAAACACACTCCAACCAAACAACGTAGGTAAAAAGTTGGATAGTCCAAGATTATCTAACGTTGTATAGGTCTCGCATCTCACTTCTTACCCCTTATACTTGGATCATTGGGGGCAATTAATGCTGTATAAAGGTGCGAAACTTTGAAAACAAATTTGATATTTTATCCGTTTCTACTCTGTAAACCTTTGTGGTGTTGAGATTAAAGGGTTGATAGAAAATTGAAGCTGCAAGTATTCGCAAGACCAAGAATCCCTCACTGGACTCAAATTCAGAATGGAAGTAATTTTTTTTCTTTCCTTTTCTTCGTAGGATCAGCAGATTCCATTTCCTTTTTGAGTCCCGACCAAACCATATATATTAAGAGTGAACATGGTCTGAGTGATCGTAATGCCGAAACGCAATAAAAATTGGCTAAATAGATAAAAGGGAATTGGAAAGAGGAACAATTCCTTGTCTCAATTACGAATATCAAATTCGATAGAATATCAAAAGTCTAAAGTCTGCCTTCTCTAAGAACCCTAAATACCATTTTATACAAGTGTTAATCCTAATTACAATAGGAAAAGCAAAATTACGAAAAGTCCTAGGACCCTAGAATCGGGAACCGGACTGCTGCCTCTAAAATCGGAACCGGACCACCGGCCCGGTCCGGGCGGTCCGATTTGCTCACCCATATTACCAACTGATTTCAGAATGAATTTGAGAGCTATTGCATGCATGTGTTTGTCGCTTCATTTTGTACCAAGCAAAAGCTTGATTCAATCTCCCAAGCAACAACGCTAATCAACTCTGTTCCGCGAAAGAGAGAGAAGTCCATATCACTTCGCTTTCCATTTAATTCGCTCTTTCTCGGATCATGAGGCTCTACAAGTTTCTCTTATGTTGTCTTTTGTTCTTGCCATCGTCATTATTCTTCTACTTTGTCCGACGATTTCTTACCTAGACCCGTATCTACTGCGTCAAGTCCATATGATGACAGTTTATTTTGTGGGCCCCGCACGAACTGCACAAATGGGACCCGCGAAATCGGATGTGGAAAAAATGTATCATATCGCGTATTCGGTGTCTGCTCAAAATATGAAAACATCGAACATAAGAGGGGTATAGTAAGAATAAATTTATCGCATGATGGAAGCGGGATAAATGTGGATAAGATTTTTAGTATTAATGATATAAAAATATTTTTTCTCTAATGTCAAACTTCATAAGTTATTAAAATTAAAACCATATTTGAATATAAACAATGTTTAAATTCTAATGTAAAAAGAATTCATAATAAAGCAAAAATAACACAAAAAATTGTTTTAATTTATCCATTATATTTAATTTTTTTAATTGGATATATATATTTTTCGGTGGAGGCCGGATGATGACGCTTTTCACTAATTCATGGCATGATTTAGCTTGTTATGTTTCCGTTGTGTGACAAGATAATGTGGTTATATTTAGGGTTGAGTATAATGGACCGACCGAACCGAAAACCGCCCTTGGATTAGAATCGGATAATATATTTTAACAAATTCCTAAATGTAAACTTAAAACTTAACCTAATAACTTGAAATAGAGTTCATCCCATCTATCAAGTGCAAAAGTAGTTTCCCGAAAAGAGACGAAGCTGCCAAAGAGGTATCTGCACTCAACAGCGACAAAAGAAGATGTTGATTCAGCCAGTTTTACCATCGTGAATTATGGACCTTGGTGTCTACGATATATCTAATACTATCCAAAACCAGATGTGTCTAATACTTGCTTGAGTGTCTTGATGCTATGCATGTAAACCTAACAAAGGAGATGACACAATACTTCTTTTATGAGGTATTATCTAATTGCCACACTACCATATTGAATCCATATCAATAGAGCTAAGAACACTCGTGACCATGGACGGCTCCGTTTATAATTTTATGCAATTACTGCTATGATTTGGTGTTTGAGACTTTATGAAATCGGATTGACTATTAAAAATAATCCTTAGACCAGCATAAAGGCGCGCATTATGGTACACTTTCAATTAATATGGCTCAAGTGAGAGAATGTTAGAGTTATCCTAATGTGGACTTATATTAATTGGGATTGTAATTACCGTTTCATAGGCTTGGTCTAATAGAGGATAGATACAAGGATTTTTAACTAGCCAAACATAGGCATAGTTAGTGTGGGCCGAGTTCGGCCCGACCCATGATGAGAGGCCCCAAACAAAACTCTATAAATAGTGCTAGGACGCCCCTCTCTAACCCCGATGTAACTTCATACACCATTCTGTCTCGCTGAAAAGATTAGAGAGGAAAGCGAGAAACCTGTCTCATCGACACCAAATATCCGGAGGGCCATAGAGGGAAAGCACCTGAGTTTTGGATCATCGAATTTCGCTTAAAGGCCGATAGACTCTATATTAGGTGCACAAATTCATTTAAACCATTACTATATTTCTAGATTCTAGATATGTTGATCATGAAATTGCCGCAATAAGATTTATAGCGACTGTCACAAACTACTGCGAGATATCAAAAGGGGATCCCATGGTGATCTGACAAAGAAAGAAACCGAAATCCTAGTTGCAGAATTCTCCACGTCACGGGGAAGAGTGCCATTAGCACCGCTCATGAATACGCCAATGTAGATGTACAAGAAGATGGTGAGTCCATCATCTGAAAATGGAAGAGCAGGCTGCTGGCAATGAAAATGACTCTCAATTGGCAAGAAACCTGGTTTTGATCATTTTAGGGGTGCTTTAGTTAATCATGTGAAGACTATTTACAGGAACACCCACACTCGTTTTCAAAATTTGCTAGCAGCTGCGATGGCTCAGGCAACTGCTGCGGCTGCGGATCTGGCGACCGTTGGTCTTTCGATTCTTACTTAGCAGTAAACTGGAGGTTGGAATTTGTGGAGTGGCGTAAGGATAAATGCTCACCGTTGAAGTTGGACAATTGCGGCGAATCCTTCTAAATTCATGAAGAAGTTGATTATCTCCATTGGTTTTTTTTTTTTTATATTGTCAATGATATTTAAATTCGTGAAGGGGCATAATGATGGTTGATGTCAATCTATCCAGCCTCATGCTCTTTTATTTTCTAGTTTTTATCATTTGGTTAAATGTACTGAATATCGATTTATGATTAAATTAATACTAATGCAATATATTTATGAATATTTTTTTTTACACTTTTCCCTTGTTTATTGATACATTAAAGTTGCAACTTTGCATATTTATCCGAGATTGACAATGAAAAACATATTTCCGATCAATGTTGTCCACTAAGGCATCCCATTTTATTTTGTCCTGCCTATAGTATGAATAAAAAATTTCACGCGAAAATAACGATTGCCGATGAGATAAAAGAATGATGGTTTGACCAGTTGAGATTTGTTATGCTCATTTCATTTGATCTACTTTTATCCTTTTGTGGGGACCAGGCGTTTAAACCTTGCCCAAAAAATCGGAAAAGTACAATAGGTGTCCTTCGTTATCCTATTCATTCTCCTATGTGAAGAAGTCCAACGCCAGGAAATGAAAAATGATAATCGCACAAATAATTTTTAAATTTTGGCCAAATATCTAATATAATTTAAGATTAATATCATGAAAAATCTCAAACCGGTACATTTGTGATAAATTTATCCCAAACTATTTTTTGATCATAAAAAATCTCAAACTGGTACACTTGTGACAAATTTAACCTTCGTTAATTTTAATTAAATATAATAATCAAATTACTGAGTTAGATAATATATGATAGTTGATGGGTATACTAATTTAGGATTTTTACCCTCTATTTATCACGGGTGTATCAATTTGAGATTTTTTGTGATATTAACCTAATTTTATAGAGAGTAAATTTGTCATAGACGTATCGGTTTGGGATTTTTCGTGGTTAAAAAAATTAATTTAGGGTAAATTGGTCACGAGATATAATAGTTTAGGTTAGGATTTTTGGTGATAAAAAAATAGTTTATGGTAAATTTATCACATGCTTATCAATTTAGAGTTTTTCGTGGTAAAAAAAATAATTTGTGGTAAATTTATTATAGGTATACTGGTTTAAATTTTTCATATACCCTATAATTTACGAAATTTGAATTTGTTCAATTCGACGTGATTCTTAAATTTTAGTCCAACGCGGAGGGGAGCGGAGCGGAGCTTTTCCCTTCTCCTTTCCCTCTTGTGAACGTAAATATATCATCAATGAACACGCCTTCTTCCCTTCCCTTCCCTTCCCCACCCCATGCAGTCCATTCTATACCCTGTCATGAATTCAAAGCAATTCAATTGAAACTCCCAAGAGAGAAGCAACCCACCATTTTTGTGCGGAGAGAGAAACAAGACGGGCTCTCCCTCGTCGTCTCACTTTCTCTCTCCTCGGCGATTTCGTCTTCTTCGAAAGCTTGGGCTATGGAGCACTAACGTCCTCTAGCTTTCTCGGGACTAGGCGATGCGTACGTACTCACGGAAATTCTCAACTTTCTCTGAAAAAAAAATAAAAAAATAAAATGAGGAATTTCTAGGGGGAAAGAAAAAGCGAATCGAAATATATGGAACTGAAATGTGATCTCCAATAAGTCATGTCTTATTTTTCTACTTAAAGGAATTTATTATTCGCTCCTGATTTGATTCGAATGTAGATGTATGGCATTCATTCTCTTCTTAAGAAAACTCCGGTAAAATTCATAACAGTCTCTTTTTTCATTCATCGCCATCGTTATATATGCCATGCGAACGCGTGACTGTGGATGTATCGTCCCAATTCGCATGCAGCCGAATGAACTCACTGAAATCCATACGGTTTCTTTTGAGATTGAAGCGTTACATATACCTCGTGAGTGTCTGGTTATTATGCTTTTCATAAGGTGGTGCAACTATCGCCGTACGGAAATAATGGTGCGAATAATTCTTAATTTGATCAAAATAAAATGACTTCACTTAACAGGGCCATCATCCACAATGTCCCTTGTTCAGTCTTATGATGGAATCTATTAACCCCATCACTTTCGTGTATTAGCCCAATTGCTCTCTTATTTGCCTTGCTTTTCAAATTATTTAAGTCTCAGTCAAGTTTTTCGTTAAGAGCTCCAAGCATTCAAGCGGAACATAAAGGGTAGCTTTTTTCCATACGGTCTGTGCTGTCTTTGTCCAGAGACTTAAGAGCAGATAAGACCCCAAAGAACAGCACCGGAATACTCTGTCTATCTATTGAAGTGAAAGAACCAAAAGGCAAGAAAGAGAGAAATATGGAAGTCGTGGGGAAAGAACAGGATAAAGAGATAGTGTTTTCTTTCTCTCTCGCACATGTGCTTTCGCTGCTATGAATGGTTTTGTCTTCGGGGGGAAGAAAAAGATAAAAGCCATGGCCAATCTCCTTGCCTCTCCTTGCCAATCTACTTAGGGCTGTGCGCATCTCTTAACATCTTCAGTCTCATCCGTAGTACTTACCACTAATCTACACTCGATCACCTTGTGCTGAATAAGCAAACCCTCGCGTAGATTATTGGTAAGTACCATAATGAGACCGAAGCTCTATTAGAGCTATTCAGAAATGATATACTGTCCTGAAGACTTCGAGTGTCGGAAGGATATAGTCTCTCTACGGCTCTTTTTTTTGTTTTTTTGCCATTCTTTTCTTCTTCTCTCTTACCCTTCTTATCTCTGCAAATCTATTTTCAGGAACAAAAGAAGAGAATGTGTTAACTTATTGTGAGAGAGAGATGTTTGTTTGGTGTTTCCTTATTTATGTTTGGCCTTTCGTCTTCCCCTAAATTAATGATGGGTTTGAAAGTTTTGTAATTGCATCATCCCATGTTTAGACTCTTCTGTTTATGCAATTTGCCCAATAAGAGCTTGTCTGCCACCAAGTATAAGTTACCTACTGAATATGGTCATGTTCCATATGATATGAGAAGTCAGAATAGTAATCTTCCGTGACCAAATTTTCACGAAAGGTTATGTAACGTCCTGCCATCCTTTGAGAACGCACACCCGCCCAAGCCGTATAATTTAAACCCGGGATACTACCTCTACGGCGAACACCTAAAATGAAATGCGCATGCGGAAGGAATACTCCAACCCGACAATAAAAGATACGAACGAAAAGGGCAAGTAACACACAACAACAAATATATACAAGGACAGGGGTCACATGTGTACTAGTAGAAGAATATGTACAATATGAGCCAACCCAAAAAAACCAAACATCTAGATTCCTTCGAATCTACCCCAAAAGAAACTTATCCAGAGCAACCAGACTACTCGGAGGAACTAATAGTCACGTCCTCAGCCTCGTCTCTCGCCGGAACGTACTCGGAGAAAGTATCGGAGCTCGTCTCCAAAGCATCTCATCCTCCGACTCATCCTTCTCTCGAATCGGATATGACGATCACCTCGTGATCCTCCTCCGCCGCCGGGTCTTCTCCACTATGTTCCTAGAAGCAGCTGCCGACACTTGAACCACACCCTCGACATCTTGACGGGATGGGTGGCACCATCCCGAACTACATCGCAGGTACATCGGATGGCTGCAGAGGCCCGAACAAACTACTATTCCCTATCTTATGGAACCACGCTTCATAACGATGCGGTTGCGGATCTTCTCCACCTATATCTACCCAAACCGTAGTACATTTTCTTACAAAAACTATTCCTAAGTTAGCCGGGAACTCATCCCATACGCTTGTCATCTCTTTCGGATCTCCCAATCGCACCTGGCAGCATTTCTATAACCTGGGGTCTGAAAAATAAAGGTCCCGCTACGGGGTGAGATTCACATCTCAAACAAGTAAACCCAAATCCTATATTAGATCACTAGCCCTTCCGAGTTATGCAACAAAGCATACGATGACAAGATACAAAACAAGCCTCTTTGCACAAAGACAATAGCATATATATATATATATATATATATATATATATATATATATATCATACCACATCTCACGTAAACCGACATAGATAGAGGTCAAGATCAAGTAACTCGTGTAATCGGTAGAGTAGACTTAAGTCATAACAACCTGTACAATCAAATCGGTCCTACAGAATGGTCCAACTTGACGTATTATCAACTATTCATTCGTATCTCACACATGAGATTCTCATCTCATTACGCTTCTCAAGATAACGACATAGCCGCGCAAAATGTTCCAGGTTATCAATACCGGAGTTCGTGTCGACCTATATTGGTCGTTTTCCCGCATGATCAAGACTCGGGGATATTTCATTTTCCCGCATGATCAAGACTCGGGATATTTCATTTTACATGTACTCCGCATGACCAAGGCCCAGGTATTTTTTTTTTTCTTCCCGCATGTCAAGACCCGGAGTATTACACAAATTATTTCCCGCATGACCAAGACCCGTGGTATCGACCCCGCATGGTTCAAGACTCAGGACAATCTATTTCACTCTTTCACTCATATGCACATTAAGTTACACTTCACATTTTACGGCTATTCGTAGTATAAGTCATCTCATTCGAAGCATCTTAGTGATCAAAAAAGGTTTCAGAACACTTACTCTTGGTTCCAAAAGCAACTTAAAAAAGTCTCATCACAACCGCAAAGGCTTGGCTAAATAGATTTCCGCATCGGATCTATATAAACCATAGCAAAACTCCATTAATTTTCGATCCAATTGAGTCAAAATGTTAATAGCACTCAAAGTAACATCTTAAAGCATCCAAATGACAAAATCACAGCAAGGCAACACCATATGTAGTCCCTCAAGTCCATGGTATATTCTGTCCAAAAACAGGACAGCTTGTTTCCTTGAGTTTCAAACACAAATTAGCCATGAATTCACTTCCAAACTTTAATTTAATTCATATACTCCCTCATAACACCTTCCACAATGTCTTAGGATGTCTTATATTCTAATTCCAAGCCAAAATATTCCTTGTACCACCCATGAACAGCTTTGGTACAACATGGCAAAAACAGGGCAAAACCGGTCCTGTGTTGTCTCACCCAAAAATCCAATTCAAAACTCCAATTTAACACTAATTGAACTTGTGGGAACCTTATTCTATATGTCTTAGGGGTCCACTAAAAATTTAGCAGCATAACCACTCATTTTAAGCCCCCAATCAACTTAACCAAACAAGTACACAAACTGTCCAGTATATGTCCAGCAGAAACACTTTAACCCAACCATCATAACTCGAATTTTTCCTTAATCACTCAGTGTCCCTAAATCATCCATACTCATCCCTACAAGTCTAGAAGTTACCACCGAAAATTGGGCATCAAAAGAAGTTTCTAAGAGGGAGAACAGCCCCTTACCCTCAGCTAGCTCCAAATCTGTCCGGTTTTCTTCCTCAGCTTGGTTCTTCCAACTGGAAGCTTAAAATGACGTGATTCCAATTGGAGATTGTCGGGGACACGTTGAACTTCAAGTGGGTGGTCGGGGTGGCCAAAAGACCACCGGAGAGTCCCTTCGTACGGACCGAACAGAACGGGCAGAAAGTGGTCAGCAGAAACAGTTTTCTGGTTTTGCTGAAAAACCTTGAAGATGAAGGAGATGATGGAAATGGAGCATGGAGATGGAGTGCTCGTGAATTTGAAGAAGAAGGAAGGCTGAAGAAGACTTGATTTAAAAAAAAAAATTCAATTAAGTGAATAGTAAGTCAAGGTCACATTAATGCTAACCATGCTCTCAATGACACTTGTCTCATGTCAATAATTATCCACATGTGTATTGACCAGCCTTTGACCTTCTTATCTTCACATTTTCTGCTGAAACAAGGTGAAAATGATCAAAATTCCCTTTGATGAACTTAGAACAAGAATAATGCTTGAGGGGCAAAACGGTCATTTCTCATTCATAGACCTCAAAATGGTTGGAAATTCAGAATGTCACAGGTTAGCTCTCCTCGACAATCTTGTCCACCTAAAAAGATCAAGATGAATCCCAAAAGTAATGGATCTAAAAAAATCCCAGCTTCAAAACGGTAAACCCTTGCTGCCTCTTGACTCTCTCTCCCCAACTCCCTCTGCAATTCCTCATCTCTTCCATGGACACCGAAATCGGACGTTTGTGGGAGTGGCCCCACTGCTCGTCCTCGAGCCCAAGACCTCGAGCTAGGCCGACCATATCCGAAATTTGCAACGGCGGTAGCAACAAATAAACAGCCACCACCAGAGCAACCCCAACACGACCAGCTTTCTAGCTCCATTTTGTTGGAGTTGGCGAATACTTCAGGACCATTGTTTCTCACACCGGGTACACCTACGTGAGTTTAGGAAACCGAGTGTTACCTAACGACATGTGACCCCCGCGCGAGATGCGGGGGTTCGGGGGCAAAGGTTCCGGACACGGGTGTCCCTGCCCCGGTCACCGGGCGGGGGTTCGGGCGGCGCCTCCCGACGGGGGTCCCGCCGCCCGGTCATGCCGACGGCTTGCCACTCCCGCCACGGTGAGCGGGCGGGGGTTCGGGGGAGCGCCCGAAACCTTTACGGATTTGGGCTTTTATTTAAGCTGGCATGTATGGTTGGAATTAATAGATTTTAGGTTTTTAGCCCGTTTTTGGGGCATCTATATTTTGCTCGATTTTATCATTGTATATGGAAGAATTGGTCAGAACCGACAAATATAGTGAAATCTCTTTGCGGGACGTAACCCTAATCTTGGGGTGAACTTGGGTAATCTCGTGCGTCATTCCAATTTTTCTTTGATTCTCTCATGTGATCGTCCCGATTCGGTTTCGATAAATCCCTTCACATCTTTGGACCTCGGAGTTCATAGTCGACACAAATCAGTCATTCTTTCCGATGGACGTCGTCTCCGCCGACGAACCACCGCTGCGGCCGTCCGTGCAGTTCCAGAGCTACCACCCCCACCCACCGGATTTGTTGTGACAAACCACCTCCATATTGCTGATGTGGCACCCAAGAGGTGCCTAATGTTTTTCTCACAAAGTAGAAGATTTAAACAGGGAAAAGCAACAAAATAGAAGATTGTGACTAGCAACGTGATTTCAAGTTCTTGCAGGACTGTGCATCATAAAGTCGTCCCCTACTAATCTACTATATGGAATTGTTGGGAATGGTCTATATATGTCTTCGAAGAAATTCTTAATTAGCCAAAAAATGAATTTTATGAACGAGAACGAGGTCAATTCTTGGACCTTTAATTATCTAAATTATTAAATGTTTGGTAAGACCACCAATTGTAGTGGTACGCCAACAATAGAGCAGCTTTGGGCGAGCTTTACTAATTCTAATGCTCGAATAACATATAGCTAGATGAACCATCCACAACTACATTTATGGAGTCTAGAACATAAAAAAGTTGAACCTATATAGTCGTTGTAATTGCACTTTATTCTTACCGCAAATACATATGACTGATCATTAGATGGCCTGAGCAATTTAGGTTAATTTGCGCTTGAGGTTTAACAAAAATATTTCGTCTAATTCAAGATTCCCATGAGGCAAAATGCCTACTAAGTAGCTAAACGGGAGAGCCAATGGATGTTCATTCAAGCTTCTCAAGCTCCCTGAGCTATCCCAAATCTTTAGACGGAAATACTTGTGGCTGAAACAAGTCCTGTGAACCACGTCCACTAGAAATCACAACAGATTCCTAAGATACATCAAAATCTTTTTTAAGGGCATGTTCTCAATGTCCTGTGAAAGCATGCGTGTAATTATGACAGAGGAAAGATGAAGTGCAAGGGCAGATTGAACCTGTTATGATTAAGAACGAGAGAGAGACTTTGAATGAGGATTGAGACTTGCGTGTTCTTCTGTTTTTTTATAAGGCAGACTTGCGCGTCAGGGTGGTTCTTCCTTTCCTTTCTTTAAAAGCACAGGATATTAAAGGCACATCAATGGTTTAAACAGAGAGACAGATAGGGAGGGGGGTTGATGGTGCTTGCAGGGGGGCATCAATGGCGATTGAGAGTCTCAGACTTTGCGTGTAAGGGGAGGTTTTCAGCTGGTTCTTCCTTTTTCTTTCATTAAAAGCACGGGTGGCATTAATGGTTTAGATGGAGAGAGAAGAGTTTGAACGAGGAGATGGTGCTTGCAGGGGCATAATGACACGTTCATGGTCTCTCTCCGTTGAAATATTTAACTTTTCTTTCTTCCCCCTCGCCCTGTTCCCTGGCTTCTCAATTATCTTGGACAGAAAATATTATGGTATACCACATTTTGACAGTTCTCTAAAGACATATAAATCAAAATCATCACACTTTCACACATCTTTTCTTAAACTAATGGTATCCACCAATCTACTAAGCTTATGAAAAATAAAGAAAAGTCTAGTTTTTTCTCCTATTTGATTGAAATTAAATAAGTAAATAGCTATAGATGAAATAATCGAGATGGTCTGGATGCCACTTGACCGCTAAACAAAAAAGAAACAATCAAGATCAAGGCCGAAAGTATTTTTTGCTTTACTTGTCTTCGAATTCGAAAGATGTGAAGAGCTTGAAGTGTTGTCATTGGACTTAGGAAGAAACAAAGATCCAATATGGAGCATAGATTTTCTTGGATCGATCTTGCCTCATTTACCTTCCTTCGTTGCAATTTTTATTGTGGCTGCTTATTATGGGCACTGTGATCACATGGCACACGCTACATGAGCTGTTATTGTAATTAGTAGAAAAAATAAGTACACTTTTAGTATCTTTGTAGCATTACTTGTTGCTACAGCAATATATAGTACCCATGAGTGAAAAAAAAATATATAGTCTAGTTATTTTCCTGAAATTCAATAGTTGTTAATTAGATCTTTAGGTAATGGGTCTGAGTTCATTGAATATCAAATTTTACAGTCGCTTTTTTATTATTATCGCCAAACCCATTTTCCTCTTTCCGAAAATTAGAAGAATTCTTCATATCATCAATTCCTCACAACCCTATTGTCGATCAAGTTCAATCTAATAATGTCATGGATTATTTTGGACTGGATGTGTAACATAGTTACTCAGAGATAATTATGTGACTGAACTCATAGACATGTCAAATAAACAACAGCGGAAGTGTAAGCTATTCTTGTACCCGCGGTGGATCGAATGAAACATTGATTTTCTTAATTCATCACTGGTAAAATTGTTTGGTTATTCACGAACAACTCTTGACATTTATCTGGAGATTAGAACCAACAACTCTTGACATTTCTCTAGAGATTAGAACAACCTACAATTGATTGATACTCTCAAGAGATATTCACTATTAAGAGTGAACTCTTCCAACCAACTACTCGAATATGGTTCATAATCAATAGACACAGACATTAACGACACAAATAATAACTTTTCTCTTGGCCGGTCACAAATTAACCACCGTTGTTTCTGCTTACTACGTGATAAAAAGAGAATGACCCATGAAATCTTTATCCCCAACCAACCCCATTTAATATTTAGAGAGAGAAAAGAGAGAGACCCTCTCAACTCGCCTTTCCATTGTCACTCTCTTACCATCCGGCGCATTGCTTCTGTTAAAAGCTTCATCAGTCCCCACATTCTTTTTCCCCCTTCATTTATGCCTTTTTGTTTCTATCTACCACCTTCTGATCTCCTTTTCATGCCAAGATATTCAATGCTTCATTCGCTCCGATACGTTAAACACGGTTCTCGGGATCTGCTATTTCTGTATTTCCAATCAGCATGCAGGGAGACTTTGTGGCTCTCGTGCAGAGTTAAGGTGATGAAACTGGTTTGACTCATGGAACTTTTCTTCATGACGAGTCTGTGGGAGAATGATCCAAATCGTGATCTCAATTAGACCAAATGAGATCATTAGTCAAGGGATAATTGTCATGGAAACACTTAGTTACGTTGATGGGATTGCTGTCATGACTATTCTAAGTCAAGAGAAACTTACGGGCAAGAAGAAAACCTGCTTAGGGAGAGAGACTTAGGGATGAGGATACTATATCCCCACACCACCTCCTTTTACGACTTTCTGTCAACTAATGGTCCAATTTATTGGACGGACAAACCAAAGAAATTTATGATGCACAGTCCTGCATGAACTTGCAATCACGTCGCTAGTCACAATCTTCTATTTTTGTAGTTTTTTCTCTGTTTAATCTTCTACTTTGTTGCTTTTCTCCATTTTTACGCCCGTACTGCCTAAAGCATTCGTTAATTATTCTGAACACTCATCTGCCTTTCTTTTATCCATGATGGACCTTTCGGGGATGGCATTTCGCTGACAGCAAGGATTTACCGTTTTCAAGCTAGGCTTTCTTTGAGCCCCATTTAGACATGGCCACAGGCCAGTTTGGGCCCGAACCAGCCCGTTGATTGGGACCGGCGATTTCGAACCGGAACCGCCCAGCCCCTCATGGGCCGGTTATGATTTTTAAAAAATAGGAACCGCCCGAAACGGCGATTCGGGGCCGATTCCGAACCACAAAAAAAAAAAAAGTGGGCGGATTAGCGGAAAGAGCCGTTGGCTTTTTCCGCCTCGAGCCCCACCAAAACGGCCCAAAATTGGGCAGTGTTAATGTGACCGTTGCAATGCAACGGTTTTATTTTTTATTTTAGTTTTTTTATTCTAATTTTTTTTTATAAATATCATTTCCTCCCTTTCATTTTTTTTACAATTTCTCTCCATTTCTTTCTATTTCTCTCAATTCTCAATTTTCAAATTCTCTCAATTCTTTCAAATTCTCTCAATCCGCTCAATTCCCGCTCAATTTCGAATCGGCTTTCCGCTAAATTCTCTAACAAAAATGACAAGTGGAAGAGGAGCTGGTAATAAGGAAAAGAGCCCGATGCGAGATGGGGATAGGGGAATTCAATTATCCTCAACCTCATGATCAATATGATCCTCGTGAGTTTACATGTTGGGTTGATGATGATAATAATATCAACTATGTTCTCAACGTCGAGCACGTCCTAATCCAAGAAAGTCTTCATCCTCCTACCGGTGTTAAAGAAACGTCAACAAAGCAAATGAGCCGAACGGCAGCGAGCCCGGGAGGTACATCCAACTTACGGCAACGCTTCGATAATGTACATGTAGGCGGAGACAAGTACAAGATAAACCGCAAATATTGTACGAAATCATACAATTTCAATAAAGAAGACGACTATGAAACATACCGTCGGCATCCGACGCAAAAACATGCAACACAAGCGGGGATCGACACCAAGCAACAACAAATTTTCGGGTCCGATAATCCTAACACTTCTCCTTTATTTCTTTACAATGATAAACTTTATAAAGAAACATTAGTTCAATATGTTGCCATTGAACATCTACCGTTTACTATTGGTGAAAATTTTGGTTTGAATTTTTTATAAACACTTTGCATGTACTCCGCAAGCAAAATCTGCTTCCGCAAATTACTCTTAGACGCGAACTTTTTAGGGTTTATAAAAAAATAAAAAAGGCTTTACAATTTTTTTTAAGGATTTCAATGGACGTGTGCATATAGGTAGCGACATTTGAAGAGATCCTTGGCAAATTCATTTTTATATGGGTATCACATGTAATTGGATAGATGATGATTGGAACATTCAAAAAAGAGTACTTGCATTTCGAGTGTTTGATGAAAGGCATACGGCTAATAATATTTATAGAATAATTAGGCAAGTTTTAGAAGAATATTATTTGATTAATAAAGTTTTTTCGGTTGGTTTTGATAATGCCGCGTCAAATACCGCTTCCATTCCTAATTTAGAAAATATTTATAAACCCTCTTTTGGCGGACAATTTTTTCACATTAGATGTGCTTTCCATGTTTTAAATTTATGTGTACAAGATGGTTTGCGAACTCTTGAGACTTTTCTCACTCCAAGAAAGAGAGCAATTAAATTTTTATGGAATCGTCCCCAAGTTATGAAAGAATGGGGCAAATTTCGTAAACAACATGGATAAAAATAAAAAGATTTTCAAAAGATATTCCGACTCGTTGGAATTCTACTTACGAGTTCCTTCATCAATCTTTTGCTTATAAAGATTTATTATGTTGGTTTATTTCTAATAATGTTTTCGAAATTAGTTTACTTCCACAAGATTGGGTTGTTTGCTAAAAAAAAAAAATAGATTTTTTGAAGGTTTTTAATGATGCAACTCATACTTTATATGGTGTTTATTATCCTACTACGCATGCATTTTTAATAGAGTGTGTTAACATTGCTGGTATTTTTTGTGAATATGAAAACGATGCTCAATTAGCTTCGACTATTATAGCAATGATAGCAAAATGGCTGCATTATTATGCATGCATTCTTCTTGTTTATTTGGTTGCTATTATTTTCGATTAACGTACTAAATTAGATGATTTGTATAATTATCTGAAAGATTATTATTATGATTATTTATATTTGAATAAAACAAGTAGATATTAAAACTATACAAGTAGATGTTAAAGACACTATAGTAGCATTATATAATGAATTTTGTAGTAGATATGGTTTAGGTGATAGTGGATCTTCTCAACCTAGTGCCTCACAAAGGGATGAGAGTTGTAAAATTAGTAGAGGGTACAATCTGCTCGTTAATAGGTAAAAAAGACAAAAGGGAGCAACAAGTAACATTTTTGAATTAGAAAATTATTTAACCATTACTTTTGAGTTTCGTGATTACGAACACAAAGCCATGATTTCAAAATTTTGTAGTGGTGGAAGAATCATTCAACCCGATTCTCAATCCTCGCTCTCATCGCAAGACATATATTAGCAACCCCTTCTTCAACGGTTGCGGTTGAACAAGCATTTAGCGCTGGAGGATTAATTTTGGACAACCGCCGTTCAAGATTAAATCCGGATCTTTGTAGAGGGCTCAAGTTTGTGTCTATGATTGGATAAAAGCTAAATTTCGACAACAAGAGATAAATCGAGTCGACGAATTCTTCAATAATGATAGTGGAGATACTACCGCCACGGGTACCACAATGGGTAGCGGCGATTGATGATAAGGTAAATTGGGGTTATTAAAGGTAAAAGAACTATATGAGCTTTGATTCTTCTATCCCTAAGAAGATATGTATGCGCTTAATGATAATTCATTAAGTTCAAGCCTCTTCATTCTCTTTTTTTTTTCCCAAATTTGATTACAATGTACAATTTAATTATAATTTATAATTGATAATTGATAATTATTTTATTTATTATTTAAAATTAAATTTTAAATTCGAACCGGAACCGAAACAAGCCCGGAACCAACAATTCCGAACCGAAACCGGGACCGCCCCTTCAAGGGCCGGTTTAGGTTCCATGTTGGCCACGAACCGGAACCGGCGGTTCCGGCCCGTGGCCACGTCTAAGCCCATTACTCTTTTACGTTGACAACATTGTCCAGGAGAGCTACCCTTGGTAAAAATTGGTCATGTTAGATTAATGTTCTGAGTTTTCATGTCGTGCGAATTGATGATATGTTTTAAAATAACATGACCATATTCAGCAGGTAACTTATGCTTCGTGGCAGGCAAGCTCTCAAGCAGACTGCATGATAGCTGAGTCTCAACAATGCAATTACAAACTTTCGAACCAATCATTAATTTAAGGGGAAGACAAAAGGCCAAACACAAACGAGGAAAGGCCAAACATAAATAAGGAAAGACCAAACATGACAACTTTTCTCTCTTTCTTTCTCTTTTACATTAAGTTAACGCATTCTCTTCTCTTGTCTCCAGTGCCTGCTGCACATTCGGAGCCTACAGAAAATTCGAAGGGCATAGGAGTTCATGCAAATAGATTAGAAGGGTGAGATAGAAGATAAAAAAAAAAAAAAAAAGAGCAGTAGAGAACACTGCACCCTCCCCTCGTTTGTCCGACTAGAGGCTTTATCACATTTTCCTGTGGGACGGGGCGTGAACCTCCACCCTTCGAATGAGACAGCATTTCTCAGCAGCTCAACAGAGCTTCAATCTGACCCCAAAATATATATATATATATTAAAGAGATCTAATTTGTCTCTCCTTGCAAATTCATTTTAGCATCGTACTTAGGGTTTACATGATCTGACTTTTAGTTGATTATGAGTGTTTTTGGTAAGTGTTTAGAATTTCGGATTTTGGGGGGCTTTTTTTTTGTCGTTTTTTCCCTCTTAATAAAGCTGAACTTCTTTTTATAACTTTGAAATTTCTTTCCCATCCTTTGATATGGGTGATGAGAAAAAGAATTCGCAAGTGCCCAATTACACTCATGTGAGGAAAGGTTCTCTGGCAGAATAAAAAAAGTAAGGACTTTTTTTTTTTTTTTTTTTTATGTTTTATTTCCGATGCACTACCTCTCGCGCGTTGCATGTAATCGGGATATCGAAAATCGAAACACCTCTTATTATTGATTCTTGTTAAAAGGCCAAAAAATTGCCGATGTAATCGGGGATATGTTGCCGACAAGTCGGTTCAATGACACTGCATGAAGCATAGGTCAATGAAGTAGGACCCGAAGCTTCGATGATTCATCTTAGGTGCGAGACGCTATTATACAACCCTACCCAACGGTAGCCATTTAAAGATGACGTGGAGTCTACTTTTCTCACCATTACCTCTCTAAGTTGAGAGAAAATGCTTTTCTTTCATTCATCCCGAGAAAGTACCTCGAATTTTACGTATCGAAGTTCGGATGAAGCGGTTTAAGGACTTTACTCAGTCCCGAAACACCTCTTATTATTGATACTTGTTAAAAGGCCCTAGTAATTGCCAATGTAACTAAAGCTTTTTTTTTTTTTGGTCAAAAATGTAACTAAAGGTTATTGACGGATAAAAAGCTCAATTGCATTAATTGAAAGTTCAAGGACTTAAGTACACATGAAGCATAAGTTAAAAAAATAAAGAACAAAATTATCTCTTGATTGTACCAATCATACAAATCCAAAGGAAAAATAGTCTAAAAAGTTATAAACCTATTACACTTTTGTCAATTCAAAGATAAACCTTTCATATCCGCCAATTGAGGGTTGAAACGTTTCATGTTCCGCCAATTGAGCCCATCCGCCAATTTAAATCGGAAATCGCTGATATGAAAGTTGACCGTCCTATGTAGATAATTTTTTATAACATTATAATATTTTTAAATGTTATATTGATCGTTTTTTTTCTTTTTGTTTACAATTATGGCCGATGCGGTTGCTGGTTAACCATCACCGACCATAGGTGAGGACATCGCGGCTCCGGCCGGCCATAAGTGAGGGGCGTCGAGGCCTCGCCTAGATCCAAGTAAGAGTCGATGCCCTCACCTGTAGCGGCGAGGGCATCGCAGCCCTTGCTTGATCTTGGCGAGGGCCACAATGCCCTCGTCCGATCTGGGCGAGGACGCGGAGGCCCTCTTCTTGATCTAAGCTATGTGCGATTAAGAAAGTGAAAAAAATTTAAAGTTCAAGAAAGGAAACAAATTTAAGTAAATTAACTCAGAATTTATCCAAAATAATCAAGTGGAAGACGATGTATGATTTTCCTGTATTGGCAACGACTCATCAACTCACATGATTTGCCTCATAAATTAAACAAAATAACATCATGGTTATTAGTGGCTCATATGTATCTGTTGTAATATTTACACGTGGCAATTAATTGGGATATTGGAAATAAGTCAATGCGAAAGCATAGAAAAAATAACAAGAAACGATAAAGGATACCAGAGATTATGTGGTTCGATCCGAATATCGGCACTTACATCCACGGTGATCTATTGTGGACTGCCACATCATATCTCTAGCGGCGGATTTGGACGGAAATTTAACGGGGGGTCAAATCGGAGGTCAAATGAAAGTTCGTGATTTTTCTTAGACAAGAAAAAGGTTTAAGTCAAAATCGGGAATCGAACTAAAGTTTGCGATTTTTTAGGGCCGACATGACACGTGACATCACATATCCACGAGCCAAAAAAGAAAAGAAAAGGAAGACAACCAAACTAAGACAAAATCCATCTAATCCGTGCTTAATCCACAACTTCCAGCACACAATCAGAAATGTAACAGAGCATTCAAGACCGCAAATCGTGATCGTTTGATGACTAATTGACATGATATTCGGTTATGACTATAGTTCTCGCAAAACTGGCATGAGATTCGCCATATTATGATGAACGAATTAGAATTGATAATAGTCGATAATTCATTGACGATAGGGGAGCCTCCATTTGCTTATCCACGCCTTCAAAACTTAAAATGGCAAAACAACCCACAGAGGATCCAACAGTCTCTCTTATTCCGTCAAAATTGTGATGTATCGGTTCACAGCATCATCATTCTTCACCATGCATTTACATAAGAGGTTTCCTCCCATCTTTTGTAGGAGGATTCCATGGACGGCAATCAGTGAATCCTCTGGTGCCTGGGTCATACCTACAAGGACCATTGGGATGGATCATCCATTCACAAATGTGACAAGTTCTATAGTCCCTCTTTTGGACATATATATCAAACCACTCAAATTGACCCGGCCATGAAAAGCTGCAGAAGAACAACGTCCTCCCGAAGAGATCGAGTCCGAACAAGAATTCCCAGCTGCTCGCGCTCGATATATGTTGAACTCCGAGATCATCGTCCTTGGATTTGCAATGAACCGTTAGTGTCGCTCCATTCGGCAAACTGTTGTAGATGATAACTTGCGTCTCGGCCCGAACAACTCCTGCACAGCTACTTAGCAGCAAAGAACAAATAAACACGAGCTTTGCTGATGAATTCATCGTCCAGGGATATCTTTGCTCCATTAGGCTATTTAAGGATGAATAATGGAGGATATTGAATCTTGCCAACTTGCCATGACCATATAACCTTTTACGCTGGGATCAGAATTTCCATGCTGGTTTTCATATTTTCCTTTTCTGCATTGGGATAAGAATTTCCACATAAGATCAACGACTAATCATGTATAATAGCACGGTGGGTCCCTCATTTCCCATATTACCTTTTATTATTTTGTTCCGTTTTACTTTGGATAAGAATTTTCCATATGACCTTTTAGAGCCGCTATTTCCACGTCTCCATTTGCTTATCCACGCCCTCAAAGTTTAAAATGATGGGATTGATCCTACAGAAGGAACATTGATCGCGAGAGAGTTGAGAGATTTACAAACAAGACATAAAGAGCAATAAAAAAAGCGTGAAAGTGAGAAGTGGACCGCTTTTGTACATCTCCCATATGTTCATTCATACCGAAATGCCGATAGCGGCGATCCCTATCATTTCGACCAGTTCTCCATCTATTCTCGCATCTTCACATGATGTGTTTCTCGACCCTTTCGTATGTTTTCATCTTAGGAAAGGACGATAATGCAATTCGACAATGAACTTCCATGACCTAAGAGACATAACATGGTGACGGAGACAAGGAGAATATGAGAGGAAGGGGGTGAGTCCATGACGCATGACAAAGAGAGAGATTAAACGGATAAACTCTCCGTCCGACGCCTCTCTCCTTCTCTCTTCTAATCCTTTCTTCCCCTCGTCGTGTTTAATAATAAATGTTCATCATCAAACCGTTTAATTGCTCCTCCCTAAAATAATTAAACAGGACATATCATAGGCCATGGAAAGAAGCAACAATATATGTGACACCCAGCCCCCACCACCCACTCTCTCCTCCTTTCCTCCCCCTTCTTTTCCCTTGTCTGCCACTTGCATCTCCACTCACTCTCCCTCCCCCTCCTTTTTCCTTTTTGTCGGCCGCTTCTCTCCCTCTCCTTCCTCTCTTCTTTTTCTTCTTCTTCCTTCTTCTTCTTTTCTTCGATTGAACACCCCTCCACCGGACAACCATCCACCGCCACTCCACCGCCGCGCCCTCACCTCCGCCGCGCCGGTCGTCCCTTCGTGAGCCGTGAGGACCCGCAACCTCGGCACTCGAGGCCCGTAGCCCGCCGCCTCGTCACCCTCGTCTCTCTTCCGAGCCAACCTCCACCGCACCTCGACCTCGCGTCGCCGCCACTCCGGCCCGAGACCATCCCCGCGACGCGCGATTTCATCCCGAGCAGTGGCCTTCCCGAGCTGCACCCACCCGACCGTCTCCGCTCGACGCCGGCCCGAGCCCCTCCATCTCGGCCGTGACCCTAGATCCGCGAGCTCGGAGAGCCGACACCGTTGATCCGAGCCATCCTTCGTCGTCGCCGCCCGAAATCGCAGCCCCATCGTCGTCCCCGCGAGCGCACAATCGAAATTTCCGTTCGGTGAACAGTGCCTCACGGTCGTGAACAGTGTTTCCGGCGTGAACAGTATTTTCCGGAGTGAATAGTAATTTTCGGGGCTCGCCTCGAAAATCGTGCCCGACACGACCTCGACCGCCGTTGTTGTGAGTTGACCCTAATCCTTGGTTAGGGCGCTAATTGCGCCTAGAATTAGTTAGTTAGTCGGTAGGGTATTGAGGTAGGTTTGATTATGGTCGGATTAGTTAGAAACCGGGTTTAGGCTAAATGACCATAATCGATTAAGTTAGAGTTGTTTGTGGCCGATTGTTGTTAAGCGAATTTGACCAGACGTGGTGATTTGATCGCGAGCGAGCGATAGGTTAAAGACGAGCGATCGATTGGCGATTATAAATCGAATTGGCTAATTAATGAATTTGGCACGAAATTGAGCTTTTATGTGGCCTAATCGAAATGACTCATTCGTGTGGAATTGATGATTGTGTTTTGGGGCGGTTCGCCTCGTTGAAATGCTCGTTGAGTGGATTGGTGTTGTTTGGGGATTAATTATCCCGTGTGATCTTGCCATATTTAATTGGTAGCTTGCATTCATATGACCGTGTGCGGCATCAAAGATATAATTTGGCATTAAAATGGCCTTGGGCCGAGTCGTTGAGCACGTTGTGTGAGCATCCGGCCTAAATCAAAGAGAATAAATTGATTGATGTGTCGGGTGTCTTTGCATGGTCATATGAAGGAACGATGATGGGTTTTCCTGGCAAGTTCGTGCTGTACACGGAGTACACACTTGTACCCTTTTTATGGGACCACACGACTTGCCGAAGCACGATAATTCATGCCCCGTATGGTACGTACGGTTTTAAGGGATTATCGGATGCCGGTCGCAGCTTGTGATGGACCGACGCCCCGTATAGGGATGCCTACTTGCCGTGCCGTGCATGTTGCCTTTGGATACACCGCTTGTAGTAGCCGTTGCCGAGAGGGAAAAGGAACGTGGCCCGGTCCGCTGGAAGAATGCGGGATCGCATTATTTGTGAGAGTCGATCATGCCGGTAGCGTGGATCCTCGTCACCTGTGGCGCCGAGAGCGCGATCATCGTTAATAAATGGACTTGTGTGGTGTCCAGTACATGCTTGTGAGCGTGATGCGTGTTCGGTTGGTTGTCGACGTGGCTGTTGAGTGGAGTCAAGCATTGCATTATGTGTGGGTGAAGGCCGGTAAGTATGCGTGTGGGTGATTATTGCCATGTGATATGATTGTTGGATATATGGTTATATCGTGATTTTTATAATGCTCGTGGTTAGGATGTTTTGGGCGAATCGGTATCCTAACCGAGCTTAGGCTTGATTCATCGAGATTTATATCTCACCCCGTTATGGGAACCATTTTTCGGGTCCCAAGTGATGGAGCTTTATGGATACCAAGGCCAGGTTATGAGGGTAGTCTTTTGGAGTAGATGAGAAGTAAATCTTATCTCGAACTAGTAACCTTTTGAGGTCTTAGTGAGCTGCCCCGAAGTGTGGGGTTGTGTGTATTTACGGCCCAGTAGGGTTAAGACTCGTCTACCGTCCCGTAATTGTGGTTGTTACTTTTGACTATTTTCCTTGGTATGTATTTTCTGCTATGCTATCCCTATTTGTTTATATGTTGTGCAGGGAGTAAACCGTTTCCGCATGCGTATATAATTGAAAGGTCGATAACGCGCCTGGGGACGTTATCCTTCGTGACCTCGTGGCGATTTGGTAGGGATGTCGCGGGCTCGAGAGTCGGGCGTGACATCCCCGCCCCCAAGGTGGTATCGGAGCAAGGTCGGCTCGATCCATCCGGTCATTGGCCGGGAGTAATAAGGAGCGATGGGATATGGGATAGTTAGTAGGATTTATATTGATATGCATGTGATTGTTAATTGTGTGTTAAGTTTTTGAGGTAGCCTTCGACCGCGCTTTGCTTTGGGGTAAGCGGGACTCCGCATCATTTCTCGTATAATGAGCGGGCGCGGTAGAAGAGCACCTCGAGCACCTCGAAGGAGGCTGTGAGGCCGATAGATGAGATCGCCGATGTTGGAGCGGCACCTCCCGTTGCACCTCCCGTAGCTAGTCCCGCTCGGCCAGAGCCGACTATGGCGAAGTTTTGCAAGCTTTAGGAGCTATGGGAGAGAGGATAGAACAGCGAGATAAGAAATCAAAACGTTCTTTGCCGCCGCTCATTGTTGAAGCTCCACCTGTAGTTCCACCTGTAATTCCGCCGGTGGAAGTGCCACTGTGACGGTAATTGAGGATCGTAGAGCTCAAAAGCTGGTGGAGCAATTTCTTAAGTTGAAGCCGCCACGCTTCATTGGAAGCGGAGACCCCGAGGCTGCCACCCAATGGATTCAAGGATTGGAGAAAGTGTTTAACTTGCTTAGATGCTCAAATGAGGATAAGGTAGTCCTGGCCGTCTATCAACTGGAGGGTAACGCCCGATGGCGGTGGGGAGCCGTCAAGGATAGAATTTTCCCCGAAGGTACGGTCCCGGTGTGGGATGCCTTTGTGGAGGCTTTTAATAACAAGTATTTCTCGAGGACAGCTAGAGAGAGCGAAGATGGCCGGGTTCGTTCGTCTCCCTTGAGAATCGGATGACTGTCGATCAATATGAAGCCAAGTTCTTTGAATTGTCTAAGTATGCTTCGAGATTGATTGAAGACCCTGAGGATAGGGCTAGAAGGTTTAGGGGACGGGCTGAAACCCGAGATTAAGAGTATACTAGCGCCGTTCAACCTTCGGGACTATGATGATCTTTATGAGAAGGCGATAGTGGAGCAGGACTTAGGCGAGAGAACCGCCGCATCCGGGTCGCGGTTTACGTCCTCAAATATATTTGAGAAGAGGCAAGGGAAGAGGCCTATGTATGGAGGCGGACATCACATCCCACCCAATCGCAGAGGAGCGATCAATAAACCTGTTTTTCGCCGATTGAGGTGTGCGATGCGTGTCACCGAAAACATGGACACGGTCCATGCTCGTATAGGAGTGGAGCCTGCTTTGGATGTGGCCAGTGGGCCATCAGGTGAAGGACGCCCGCGAGAGGCAAGAAGGAAGGCAAGCGCTACAACCGAGAGGACCACTAAGGGGAGCCGCGCCACCAAACTTCCCGAATCGTCCACGAGGCTCAAGGAAGAGTGTTTGCCGTCACTCGTGAAGAGGCGAAGGATTCGCCGACCGTTACAGTACGGTCCTCTTGCATAATCAAGTCGCCTATGCTTTATTTGATCCGGGTGCTACGCATTCCTTTGTGGGCGATAGATTTGTTAAACTGGCTGATTTGAATGTGGTACCATTAGATGTTGTTTTCAACGTGTCTACACCTTTAAAGGATAGTGTGGTAGGCTGCAGTAGGCTGTCCCTGGTTGTAGACTAGTTGTAGCTGGTCATGAAAGTGAGATAGATCTTATCGTATTGGAGATGTACGATTTTGATCGATCGTGGGCATGGATTGGTTGACGAAGCAAAGGGCTACGATGGATTGCTATCGTAAGGCTATTCAATTTAGGCCGTTGAATGGTGTGAGTTTTGAATTTGTGGGAAATCGAGGTGGAACCTCAACCTTGTTGATTTCGTCGTTGGAAGCGACGCGTCATTGGAAAGTGGATGCCAAGGGTATTTGGCGATCGTATTGGATGTATCGGTTAAGGAGCCGAAGATTGAGGACATTGCGGTAGTTCGCGAATTTCCGGATGTCTTTCCTCGGGAACTGCCTGGTTTACCGCCGGAAAGGGCGATAGAATTTGTAATAGAGTTAGCTCCTGGGACGGAGCCGATCTCCAAGGCGCCGTATAGGATGGCATTGTCGGAAGCCGAAGGAACTCAAGGTGCGATGCAAGAGTTAATGGATAAAGGGTTCATTCGTCCTAGTGCATCACCTTGGGGAGCGCCGATTTTGTTTGTAAAGAAGAAGGATGGGTCGATGAGGTTGTGTATAGACTATCGACGGTTGAATCGGGTGACGATAAAGAATAAGTACCCACTGCCGAGGATTGATGATCCGTTCGATCGGTTGCAAGGAGCATCGGTATTCTCTAAGATCGATCTACGGACGGGATACCATCGATTGAGAATTAAAAAGGAGGATGTGCCAAAAACGGCGTTCGGGACGCGTTATGGACACTATGAGTTCACGAGTGATGCCGTTTGGTCTTACGAATGCTCCTGCTTCTTTTATGGATTTGATGAACAGGGTGTTCAAAGAGTTCTTGGATCTCTTTGTGATCGTATTTAAAGACGACATTACGGTGTACTCGAAGAGCCTAGAGGAGCACGAGCAACATCTAAGGGTAGTTTTGGAAACTCTAAGGGTACATCGACTTTATGCGAAGTTTAGCAAGTGCGAGTTTTGGTTAACTCGTGTGGCGTTCCTAGGCCACGTGGTCTCCGGAGAACGAATTGAAGTAGATCCATCGAAGATCGAGGCGATTATGGATTGGACAAGACCGAAGACAGTGACGGAGATCGAAGCTTCTTGGGATTGACAGGCTACTATAGACGTTTTGTGGAAAGATTTTCAGTCATTGCCTCGCCTATAACAAAGCTATTGAAGAAAGACGCAAAGTTTGAGTGGACGGGACAAATGCGAGCGTAGTTTTCAAGAGCTTAAGCATAAGCTAACTACGGCTCCGGTGTTGACGATCCCGTCCGGCTCCGGAGGTTTTGAGATCTACGGTGATGCGTCTCTCGAGGTGCGGGTTGTGTTCTAATGCAACATGGAAGGGTTGTAGCGTATGCATCTCGCCAACCGAGACCACATGAGTTAAACTACCCGACCCACGACCTAGAGTTGGTTGCGATCGTGTTCGCCCTGAAAATCTGGAGACACTATTTGATTGGGGAAAGTTTTCAAGTGTATACGGATCACCGAGTTTGAAATATCTGTTCTCTCGAAGGAGTTGAACATGAGGCAGCGTCGGTGGATGGAGCTGCTCAAGGATTATGATTGTGAGATATTGTATCATCCGGGTAAGGCGAATAAGGTTGCGGATGCCCCGAGTAGAAAATCGGTGATTGCTCAATTATGTGTTAGTGAATGGCGTCTTCTTGAGCAAGTGAGAGACTCGGACTTCAAGTTGGAGATAAGTCGGCTGTCGAGTCCGGTAGCTACATTGAGAATTGAGCCGAAGTGCGGACTAGAATAAGGGCCCTGCGTCGACGGACCCTATTGTTCGAAAGATCCTTCGAGAAGACGCAGCTAAGCGAAGGGTTGATTTTCAAGTGGCCGAGGATGGGATACTCGAAGTTTAGGGGACGTCTAGTTGTGCCCGATCGATGAAAGTCTAAGGGAGGATATCCTATCGAGGCACATCGTAGCAGATTATAGTATCCATCCTGGAAGTACGAAGATGTATCGAATTTGAAGCAACACTACTTGGTGGAATGGAATGAAGGCGAGATATAGCCAAGTATGTGGCTAAGTGTCCGACCTGTCGCCAAGTCAAGGCGCAAGACTTTGTAAGCCTGGAGGATCATTGCAACCCTTGGAGATTCCGGAGAGTGGAAATGGGAGCATATTACGATGGACTTCGTGATGGGATTGCCAAGAAGTCGAGAGGACATGATTCGATATGGGTTGTTGTAGACAGATTGACGAAGTCGGCACACTTCATTCCGGTGAGAAAAGATTTTGCCTTGGACGGATATACGAACCGTATGTGAGGCATATCGTGAGACTGCATGGAGTACCCGTGACGATCACCTCGGATCGTGATCCCAAGTTCACTGCCACATTTTGGAAGAGTCTCAGAGACGCTTTGGGAACGAAGCTTCGATTCAAGACGGCTTATCATCCGCAGACAGATGGTCGATCGAAAGGACAATTCGAGACTGGAGGATATGTTGAGAGCTTGTGTCATGGATTTTAAGGGCGATTGGGAAGAAACAGTTGCATTTGGTTGAATTTGCCTACAATAACGGTTTTTAGTGAGTATTAAGATGGCACCATTCGAGGCATTGTATGGCGAGCGTGCGGGACGCCGATTTGTTGGGATGAAGTAGGCGAAAGAAAAATCACCGGGTCCCGAGTTGGTACAGCGATCTATGGAAGTCGCTCAAAGTTATCGAGAGACAGGCAAGACGCCCAAAGTCGCCGGAAGAGCTATGCGAGATAGGAGGCGTAGACCTCTAGAATTCCAAGTGGGCGATCATGTTTTTCTGAAGGTGTCGCCTATGAGAGGGACATCCCGTTTTGGCAAGAAAGGAAAGTTGAGCCCTAGATATGTTGGGCCTTTTGAGATTTTGGAACGGATTGGAAATCGGCATATCGTCTTGCGTTACCGCCAAGACCGGCTCAAGTGCATAATGTATTCCACGTGTCGATGTTGAGAAAGTACGAACCGGATCCCGCTCATGTCTTTGAGTTATGAAGAAATCAAGCTAGATGAACGAGCCGCATATGTGGAACAGCCCGGTCGGGATCGTGGATAGGAAAGAACAAGTGCTCCGGAGTAAGACGATTCCGCTAGTGAAAGTGGTTTGGGCAACACCATGGACTTGAAGGAGCTACATGGGAGAACGAGGAAGTTATGAAGAGCAGCTACTCGTATCTTTTTGAAGAGTCGTGATCATCTTGTAATTTCGGGGACGAAATTTTCTAAGGTGGGGAGAGTTGTGACACCCGGCCCCCACCACCCACTCTCTCCTCCTTTCCTCCCCCCTTCTTTTCCCTTGTCCGCCACTTGCATCTCCACTCACTCTCCCTCCCCCCTCCTTTTCCTTTTTGTCGGCCGCTTCTCTCCCTCTCCTTCCTCTCTTCTTTTTCTTCTTCTTCCTTCTTCTTCTTTTCTTGATTTGAACACCCCCTCCACCGGACAACCATCCACTTGCCACTCCACCGCCGCGCCCCTCACCTCCGCCGCGCCGGTCGTCCTTCGTGAGCCGTGAGGACCCGCAACCTCGGCACTCGAGGCCCGTAGCCCGCCGCCTCGTCACCCTCGTCTCTCTTCCGAGCCAACCTCCACCGCACCTCGACCTCGCGTCGCCGCCACTCCGGCCCGAGACCATCCCGCGCGACGCGCGATTTCATCCCGAGCAGTGGCCTTCCCGAGCTGCACCCACCCGACCGTCTCCGCTCGACGCCGCCGGCCCGAGCCCCTCCATCTCGGCCGTGACCCTAGATCCGCGAGCTCGGAGAGCCGACACCGTTGATCCGAGCCATCCTTCGTCGTCGCCGCCGAAATCGCAGCCCCATCGTCGTCCCGCGAGCGCACGATCGAAATTTCCGTTCGGTGAACGATTGCCTCGCCGGTCGTGAACAGTGTTTCCGGCGTGAACAGTATTTTCCGGAGTGAATAGTAATTTTCGGGGCTCGCCTCGAAAATCGTGCCCGACACGACCTCGACCGCCGTTGTTGTGAGTTGACCCTAATCCTTGGTTAGGGCGCTAATTGCGCCTAGAATTAGTTAGTTAGTCGGTAGGGTATTGAGGTAGGTTTGATTATGGTCGGATTAGTTAGAAACCGGGTTTAGGCTAAATGACCATAATCGATTAAGTTAGAGTTGTTTGTGGCTGATTGTTGTTAAGCGAATTTGACCGTATGCGTGGTGATTTGATCGCGAGCGAGCGATAGGTTAAAGACGAGCGATCGATTGGCGATTATAAATCGAATTGGCTAATTAATGAATTTGGCACGAAATTGAGCTTTTATGTGGCCTAATCGAAATGACTCATTCGTGTGGAATTGATGATTGTGTTTTGGGGCGGTTCGCCTCGTTGAAATGCTCGTTGAGTGGATTGGTGTTGTTTGGGGATTAATTATCCCGTGTGATCTTGCCATATTTAATTGGTAGCTTGCATTCATATGACCGTGTGCGGCATCAAAGATATAATTTGGCATTAAAATGGCCTTGGGCCGAGTCGTTGAGCACGTTGTGTGAGCATCCGGCCTAAATCAAAGAGAATAAATTGATTGATGTGTCGGGTGTCTTTGCATGGTCATATGAAGGAACGATGATGGGTTTTCCTGGCAAGTTCGTGCTTGCATACACGGAGTACACACTTGTACCCTTTTTTATGGGACCACACGACTTGCCGGAAGCACGATAATTCATGCCCCGTATGGTACGTACGGTTTTAAGGGATTATCGGATGCCGGTCGCACTTGTGATGGACCGACGCCCCGTATAGGGATGCCTACTTGCCGTGCCGTGCATGTTGCCTTTGGATACACCGCTTGTAGTAGCCGTTGCCGAGAGGGAAAAGGAACGTGGCCCGGTCCTGCCGGAAGAATGCGGGATCGCATTATTTGTGAGAGTCGATCATGCCGGTAGCGTGGATCCTCGTCATTGTGGCGCCGAGCGCGATCATCGTTAATAAATGGACTTGTGTGGTGTCCAAGTACATGCTTGTGAGCGTGATGCGTGTTCGGTTGGTTGTCCGACGTGGCTGTTGAGTGGAGTCGAAGCATTGCATTATGTGTGGTGAAGGCCGGTAAGTATGCGTGTGGGTGATTATTGCCATGTGATATGATTGTTGGATATATGGTTATATCGTGATTTTTATAATGCTCGTGGTTAGGATGTTTTTGGGCGAATCGAGTATCCTAACCGAGCTTAGGCTTGATTCACTTGAGATTTATATCTCACCCCGTTATGGGAACCATTTTTCAGGTCCCAAGTGATGGAGCTTTATGGATACCAAGGCCAGGTTATGAGGGTAGTCTTTTGGAGTAGATGAGAAGTAAATCTTATCGAACTAGTAACCTTTTGAGGTCTTAGTGAGCTGCCCGAAGTGTGGGGTTGTGTGTATTTACGTAGCCCGATGAGGGTTAAGACTCGTCTACCGTCCCGTAATTGTGGTTGTTACTTTTGACTATTTTCCTTGGTATGTATTTTCTGCTATGCTATCCCTATTTGTTTATATGTTGTGCGGGAGTAAACCGTTTCCGCATGCGTATATAATTGAAAGGTCGATAACGCGCCCTGGGACGTTATCCTTCGTGACCTCGTGGCGATTTGGTAGGGATGTCGCGGGCTCGAGAGTCGGGCGTGACAATATATGGACAGAATGTCAATGGAATAGAGATTGGAGGCGTCGAAACTTCGACAGAAATAAACATGCAATAGGAGACATGTGGAGCGGAATGATTTGCGCCTTGAACTCGTCAATTTATCAACATTTCATCCATCTCGTGCACCATATATCCTGTCATGCCAACGATGAAGTCCACGTTTTCGGACGTCACAATAAAATAAAATATACCTTTTTACAAAGCGGGAGTACATGGATCAAGCGTAGTGGACAATTGTCACCAATTCAATTGCCTAGAGTAAGTATTATCATCCTCTATGTCGAGTTACTGCAGTTCCGAGAAAATATCGTAGAACATACTAAAAACAAAGAACGAAATTAACCAATAACGAGAATTCACAATCAATTTATCGTGAAGATTCTAATGAAGCAAGAAACATATCTTTGAAACATCATTCGAACGGCAGTGGTCGGTGAATACTCCGAGGAAGGAAATCACATCATGAATGAGTAGCTCCCAATTGATGTTGTGCACATTATGTGGGCGCGATCACACGCTTGACCGATCAATTAGGTCTGAGCTATGGCTCTTATAAATAAGCCTGACGTGGTGACCAGTTTTTGTTGAGTGATTCTGACTAACCTACCAGCTCACCTTTAGACTAAGTCAGTATTTTTAAAAATATTGAATAGTACAAAAAAATAAATGCCCCAACCTCTAAAACTAGTGGAGGGTTTGCTTTATGTATGCAAACCTTTAAGCTTATATACGAGGGTTAAAATACATTATAAGTGCCAAAACTTGTGTACGGCGCTCACTTTAGTGTCAAAACTATCATTTAAGTGCCAATTTTTTTGAAAAACGCTCACTTTGTGTCAACTCCCATTTGAGCTAACGCGACTTGCTTTGAGAATCCGACGTGGCCTATTTTTTTATATTAATATTTGAGTGATGTGGCTTGCAGAGTTGGCATTGAAGTGAACATTTTTCAAAAAATTTGACACTTACGTGATCTTTCGAAAGTTTTGGCGCTAAAGTGAGCGCCGTACATAAATTTTCATACTTGTAGTGTACTTAAGCCTATAAATGGGCATACGTGCATAAGTGGGGAAAAAGCGTGAAAAGAAGAAGAAAAAGCGGGAAACCAACTTCTTTCATTTCTTCAAGTGACGCCAGAATTATATAACGAATTAGCCTCAAAGCAAAGTAATAAGGTCCCACAAAACTTGCAGGGGATTAGGAACCCAATTGTAAGGAAGGATTTTGCGACTATGAGCCTCGGCAATCTAGTCCATCATTTTGATTTGCTTCTCTAAAATAGTGGGCTGTCTGAACGTGCTTACAATGCGTCTTTAGGAACTTGCACTCGGTGATAAGTCGTTGCGCTTACCACTATGGCAAATCGTGATCTATGATTCCGCTTATCACCACTATCTTTCTCCCGAGTGAGTTGGAGTTCGGATCTACTCCCGAAGTGACGGAGCGCCTCTACGCACCCTAGGGTTTCGATTTGCTCTACTGGAGTCGCCCTCGCCTCCTCTATGCAGCATGCAGTCTTGTCACGACACACTCCAACTACGCTTCCCGCTGAATCTCCGACTAATATAGGAGGATCAGACCAAAAAACAGAAAAATCTCCGACTGCAAACTGCAAAGGACTCGTCTATGTTAATTTTCAGTGCTCCGTTGATAGTTCGTTCCAAGCGACGTGTGAGGGTTTTGAACCACGTGAGAGTCTAGTGAGATTACATTTATCAACAAATTAAATTATTGGTGCTGAGATTGTGGAACTTATTTTTTGGTGAAATTTGTTAATGAGGCTAGTCATTTAGGCACGAGTAGGGTCGAGCAAAAGGAACAGCCCGAATCAGGAATCGTTCAAATCGATCGATCGGTTTTGGGTGGTTCCGGAGGCATTAGTCCTACTCCTGATTCCGAGTGTTAGCAAATAGAGTATTTACAAGTACCTTGGCCTTTAGAGATTTAGCTCATTGTTAAGCATTCATTTACATAAATCATCATGTCATGTAATTTCATTGATGTGATTTGCTTATGTTAAGCACATTAGATTATGTGGCTCACTTACTTAACAAATATTGTGGTATTTCTATTTAGGTATTGCCGGATGAATGAGAGAGAGAGGGCTTGGACGATTTTAGCCATCTAATATGTCTCCACTTGGTGCCCTCGAGGACCCCACAAGCCGAAGATAGCGGGGCCCACGATGAACCAAAGGAATGACCTAGATTGTAAGATAGGAAGAAGGAATTATGGAGATGGGGAAACAAAGCAGTTAGCCTTTCGGGATTATTGACGCCCTCGATAGTTAAAAATCACCACTCACATAGATTCTACTACGCCTGCCTTGGCGGTGTGATATGTGGAACCCAAGTATCCACGCGCTCCGCCTTCGCATGGAACCCCATGCGCTGAGTTAGAAATGATCTAATGTTTTCATTTTTTTGGATTTCTTTGTAGAATGTCTTGGTCTCTAGGGTTTTCTAGAGTATTTTTAGGGATAGGCGATACGATAATTGTCTTGTATTCTAAAACTCTCTTCTTTAATGTAAATAGTTGGTTAGATGGGAACATACATTCTTTGCCACTAGATCAAGACACGATCAACGACCGTAATGAAAGGCCCTCTAGTAGAAATAAAGGACTTATCCCCTCATCTGTATCCCTCCAACACTTGGAGTAATGCAAAGAATTTTCTTACAGAGTTTCTCTCTCTAAACTCTCCCATCTATGAATCGGGTGAACAAAAGCGATCATCAGGAAAGGCTTAGCTTAGGTGCTCCAAATGATCCAAGAAAGCCTAAGTCTTCGCAAGGTTCGATTCCAAATAGTCGGCCCATGACATATGAGTCAATCCTTTGGTCCAAGGACTAGTCACGATCCTATGCATGGCACTTATTTGAGCACCATAAAATATAAAAAATATTCTAAATTTCAAGGGTATGTTGGTCTAAAAAATACAGAATCTTTGGGTCGGTCCGTGTCTGCTGCTTATTCTTATATAACAACATCATAAAAGAAAAAACCTATCTAGTACCACATCGAGTTTCAATATTCCTCCGGTGCCTCACTCTTCATCGTCGAATGTCGTTTTCTTCCCCAGAAAACAACTTCCATTATACAGAAAGCAACAAAAAAACCACAAGAGACAACTCCAGGCTTATTGCAAAATTAACCAAATAAAAGATAGATGTGACGCGGATAAGTTGTTGTGTTAGAATATTGTAAGTAAAGTTTACCATGAGAAACCAAACAAAAAAAAGTCAATGTTAGCAAACTAAAAAAGCCCAAACCACAATGGAGATGTATTGATGACCCATAGAGCAATGCCCAAAGAATAGAACAGTGAAAACGACTTGCCCCAAGGAATAGAACGCAAAAAAGAAAGTCATGAGTTACTCCAATTACAAGCTTTATTACCAACATTATTATTTTATAAAGAATTCTTGATTGTTAAAAACTGATTGTTCTACCAAATAATATTAAGACATACACCTGTGCCAGATGCAACCACCTTCTACTACTACCACCAAAGCAACCACCTCCTCTGCCACCATCAAAAGGACCACCTCATCTACTGGCAAAGCGACCTCCACCATCTCTACCGCCGCCCCTTCCACCACTACTCCTTCCACTTGCTCTGCCACCATCAAAACCACCACCACTATCACCTGTCAGTCTAGCCTCATCCACCGTGAGTGGATAACCACCTAGTTCAGTCCCATTAAGCAAACCCAAAGTGTTGAGCGAATCCGATCACGACTTCAGAGTCAATATATGACCCCTTCACTTTTACTTTGATTTATGTGCCAGCTCTTTTTTCTCCTTGACTTTTCACTCCATGTTTTTGTTTGATTTCATCTCTCGTGAGATTATGGAGTTCAATTGAAATTTGAGCCCCTATTTGAAACAAGTAAATGACGGAAATGCCTTGAGGCCATGCCCTTTTTGAGACTCCGTGGCTACTTCAAGCGCTTATTTGTAATAATATCCACTTCGGGCTAATAACCTTGTTGAAACGAAGCAAACATGCAAAATATTACGTAAACATCAATATTCGCACATTAATGACAAACAAGGTTTTTTGAAGTTTTGATCAAATAAGAATTAAGCAAGTCTATAAAGTAAGTATATTTTCCTCTTAATTTAAGGATTCAACTGATGAAAGAAATTAAGATCATACGCTTTGGGTTCACCGGACTCAGAATCCTTAGAAATTGAGATTCTTGAAATGTCACAAGTCCCAAAATGCTTTGTCAAGGTGCTTCTTAACTAACATGCAAAAGGGATAAACATATTTAGAACCCATAATCCAAACAGTCACGCAATTCATCAGAAGGGAGAACAATTTTAGTAAGGGATTTGTCAAGACCCTTCACAAAAAGGGTTTGGCCTTGACCCCTTCCTCTCTTCTGCGATGAGAAGTTGCCTTTTTGCACACCAAATTATCCTAACAACTAGTGGTCTACTGCTATGGCATACATATTCAAAGTTAAATCACAAAATTACTCGCTCTGTGGGTGAATTGTTCGATCTACAGAAACCGGAGTACCAAAACAACCTAGACACACTGGACAGTATTGAAATTTCATCATTCATTTTGCCATCCGTGAGCAGCTACAATGATTACAGGAAACCCTTCAGGAAAAGATTGGGCAGAGTTTAATTCCAACATCACAATAGAGGAGTAAAGCAACGCCAGAATCAACTAATATTTACTCGAAGCCGCGTGCTGGCTGGTTTTATAATTAAATAAGCCTATGAAGATGACAGATAACCTTTTGTGATGCTTCAGCTGCGGTAAATTCAACATGACAAAACCCCTCAATCCTGTCATCAGAGAAGCCTACACCCGAATTTCACCATCTGCTTGGAAGAAATCCTATCTGCAAAATAAAATTTGTCAGTTGATAATAGATGACCGAGCTCCATAATCAAAGAAGCGACACTTACACATCCTTTGAGCCTGTACTCTGTGGCATAGCAGGCGTTTTCGGCTGCATTGAGAATTAATATGAGTTTACAATATCACGAAGCTGATGATATGTTGTCGAGGAACAGGAGCTAAGGACAGGACAAGCAATGACGTAAGGAGCCATACGGCTTTTTTCCCGACATTGGAAGTTCCTTTGCGGCAGAATTAGCATCTACCAAGTCTGCGTCAGCATCCTTGAAAAATACATTTTGAAGTCGAAAACAAACCACATATTAGAAGACTCTCTTTCACACAGGAGTACAAAAAATTTAGATGCTACTACATTCAAAAGTTAACAATCGGCAAAGAGAACTAATAGTCGAATGATCCATCTGGAATATGGAATGTAAAGACTAACAAAATAAACAAAGAAGCGCAAGTGAAAGACAGAGAAGAGAGGAAAGATAAAGCAAAACTTTGGGTCTGACATTATAACCCATTTGTACATCACGCAATGCAAAGACAAACAAAATAAACCTGCTGGGTCTGCTTTGTTTGAGCTGTCGCATGTGGCCTCTTAGCAGAAACATCCATAGCGTTCTTCATCGGAGGATCCGCTTTATTTGCACAAGAATGCCCTCAAATAAACAAACAACGAGAACAGACCTCCTCTGATTCACTATCCGAGGCACCATCACTCGGTTCTAATATCATTTTAGGAACTGCAGAAATTGATTTCTTCGCACTTGCATCACCAGATGCAAGTAGCTAAATGTCAAAGCAGGAGAAGAAAGAAAACCAGCTTATTGTTTGCCTTCTGTTCTCAAGAGTGAAATTATTGGCACATATACCTGGTCAGAACCGGAGTCACTTTCTTCAGATTCATCACTAGATTCATATTTCTCGGGAGCTGTCTTAGAAGCCTTGGCTGGTGCCTTTGTGTTTTGAGGTGTAACTTTCGCAATTCCTGCAAAGAGGTTGTGACGCCCTGAAAATTTGGCCCTCGGGGTCGGGACCAAATTCAATAAAATAGATTTTTATTGAATTCCTAATGAATACGAAATTTCGAATCTCCGGACGAAAGTGACAAATTTTGGACGATTCCCGAAATGTCGTTCGATTTCGATTGGGTATCGAAATCATCGTCATCGCGACTTAGGATTTTAATCCTCGCGCCTAGTCATTTCCGGACTAAACCTAGCCGTGAGAATCCAATTTTATTCCCAATCGGTTGATCAAAAATCCGATCAGTCCCGATTTGTGAAATTACGAAACCGCCCTTGGATATTATACATTAGAGACAAAAACCATTAAATTTTGAAGAGACCCGTGGGCCCCACTACCAGTCAAATCTGGTCAAAGTCTCTCTCTCTCTCCTCTCTCTCTCTCTCTCTCTCCCGTCTGCCCCTTCTTCCTCCCCTGTTACTGCACGAACAGCACTCCCCCTCACTCACCGAGCAACAATCTTCTTCCTTGGCTAATTTTTGTGCGACCCCCACCTCCGTCCGCCTTCCTACTCCTCCGCCCGCCACTCAGCCATCGTTCCGACAACCGCGCGCCGCCATGAGGCCGCCGGACAGCCTGCAGGAGCCCGGGCAGCCACCTGCTCTGTTTTGGCACCAGAGGGCGTTGTGAGCTGCCGAGCCGTCCCACGCCACTTCCAGCCACCGTCGGCCAGCACTTTATCACCCTCTGACCCTCAGCCACCGCCAGGACCGCCATACGCCGCTTCAGGCCGCCGCGAACAATCTCGGAAGACCTCGGCGCCTAGTCTGCTCTGTTTTAGCGCCAGTGAGCTGTTCAAGCTCCAACAGCCTTAGCCGCCACTTCCGACCACCACCCACCTTCGAGCCATAGTCCCTCCGACCTCCAGACTCCGTCCTGGCCGCCGTTCACCGTCGCAAGACCCAGAACAGCCGCCCGAAGCCCCGGCGACCCTCCTGCCCTGTTTCGCGTCGAGCTACTGTTCGGCCGCCCTCCGCCGCGATTGAGCCACACCCACTGGCCGCCGACCACCCCAAGCCATCACCCTCGACCCCTTGAGATCCCACGCAGCCACCGGAAGCTGGCCGCCGCCTGTGGAGCTCGGAACAAGCCCGGCCAGACCTCCCCTGTTTCGAGCCCGCGCCCTTGTTTTAGGCGCCAGTTCTGTTCCGCCGTGGTTTAGCCGCCTCCGGCAGCCCGCCGTCGCCACTGGTGCCACCTGCAACAACCTCGGACACCACATGACCTTGGCCGAGCCATCCCCCAGCCGTGGACAGCCCGAACCACCATAAAATAACCCCGACACCATCTGCTCTGCCCTGTCTTTCCTCTGCTGGTCACTGTTCACCGCCGGCCAGCCACTGTTCCGGCCACCGGTGACCGCCAGCCGCCACCTCGGGCTCCGTGCTGTTGTCCCGATTTGTCGCCAAGCCTTGCGGGCCATCCCGGACAGAGTTGGAGCCCGGAGCTTAAGTTTGATCGGGCCGTGAGTCGCCGATCGCCGCCGGACCGGGCCGAGTTCGTGTCGCCACCGCTCGAGTTGAGACCGCCCGAGCTAGTTAAAACGGTGAGTTGACCCTAATCCTTGGTTAGGGCGCTAATTGCGCCTAGGATTAGTTAATTAGTCGGTAGGGTATTGAGGTAGGTTTGATTATGGTCGGATTAGTTAGAAACCCGATTTAGGGTAAATGGCCATAATCGATTAAATTAGAATTGTCTCGTGGCTAATTGATGTTAGATGATTGATTTGTGTGTTGTGATTTGATCGCGAGCGAGCGATAGGTTAAGAACGAGCGATCGATTGGCAATTTTAAATCAAACTGGCTAATTAGTGACTCTCGCACGAAATTGAGCCTTATGGGGCATAATCGAATTGATTTATTCGTGTTGAATTGATGATTGTGTTGGGGCGGATCGCCTCGTTGAAATGTTGATCTAAGTGCCTTGAGTGCTCGTTGAGTGGATTGGTATTGTTTGGGGATTAATTGTCCCGTGTGATCTTGCAATATCTATTTGGTAGTTTGCATTCATATGACCGTGTGCGAGATCAAAGATATAATTTGGCATTAAAATGGCCTTGGGCCGAGTCGTTGAGCACGTTGTGTGAGCATCCGGCCTAAATCAAAGAGAATAAATTGATTGATGTGTCGGGTGTCTTTGCATGGTCATATGAAGGAACGATGATGGGTTTTCTCGACAAGTTCGTGTTGTACATGGAGTACACACTTGTACCATTTTTATATGGGACCACACGACTTACCGAAGCACGATAATTCATGCCCCGTATAGTACGTACGGTTTTAAGGGATTATCGGATGCCGGTCGCGGCTTGTGATGGACCGAAGCCCCGTATAGGGATGCCTACTTGCCGTGCCGTGCGGGTTCTGCATGATACACCGCTTGTAGTAGCCGTTGCCGAGAGGGAAAAGGAACGTAGCCCGGTCTGCCGGGAAGAATGCGGGATCGCATTAATTGTGAGAGTCGATCACGCCGGTAGCGTGGATCCTCGTCACCTGTGGCGCCGAGAGCGCGATCATCGTTAATAAATGGACTTATGTGATGTCCAAGGCATACTTGTGAGTGTGATGCTTTGTTCGGATGGTTGTCGATATGATGTTGGGTCGAGTCAAGCATTGTATTATGTGTAGCTTAAGGCTGGTAAGTATGCATGTGGTTGATTATTATCGTGTGATATGACTTCGGATATATGTTTATATCGTGGTTTGATAATCCTTGTGTTTAGAACGTTCTAGGCGAATTAGTGTCCTAACCGAGCTTAGGCTTGATTCACTTGAGATTTATATCTCACCCCGTCGTGGGTTAATATTTTCAGACCCCAAGTTTTAAGCATGCCTCCGTGCGCCGCGGCCCCAATGGACATGGATACATCTATTGAGGAGTTCCCGGTAGGTCCAGGATAAAGTGTATATTAGAAAAGGGACCAATGTCTGGTAGATGAAGGGGGACCATACTTGGAAGCCCCACGGATACGAGGCTTGGTATTATTGTTATGGGGATATGACCACGGGGCCATTGAAGCCCTCTAAGATTCCGAGGGACGGAATTCCTGCTTGGTGTCACCCCGCTCCAATGGAGGATGACCTAGAGCACTCTGTAGCGAGAATCTAGGAACATTCCGGAGAAGTCCCCAAGTGATCGAAGAAGAGATGGAAGTCATTGAGATATCTACTTCGGAGGAAGAGGATGAGGAAGACTCGTTGAAGACAAACCCTATTAGCCCATCGTAGTACGATCCCGGTGAGGATGAGGAGAGGTCGATGGTAGTGACTAACTAGTAGGCGTAGAAGAGGTAGGGTTCATTTTTGGATGTCCTCTTAGGACAGAGGCATGGTAGAGGAGCCTAGAGGGTTACCTTTTTGTTTAGTCCCTCGGTTCTCCTTTGGCCCTTGCTATGGGTTATCTCGTAAATAACCTTTGGTGTTCTTGTATTATAAGGTTGTCTTTCGTCCCGAGGTTATCTTTGTTATTTGAATGGAGTTGGTTTCGTTTCCGCTTGTGCTTTTCAATTGCGTTAAGTTTTAAATCCTTCCAAGTAAGGTCGTTGGATCCTCGGGAATCCTTTATGAGAGCGGTCGTGGTGGGATGTTATCGAGCCCGAAGGGTTCGGGCGTGACGAGGTGGCCCCATATTTGTACAACCAACACAGCTTCAATCTCCTCCATGCTACTTACAACTAATGCTCCCTCTGCGAGGACTCTATAAGCTTGTGTTACATAAGCATCTTCGGCATCCTCCCAGGCTCTTCGCGCATTATAAACCTTCGGGGATCTTCGCGCTTCAATAATATTACTACCAACGCAAAAGAAAAATAAAATCGGAAATTACAACAAATAAAAATCGCAATGTCAATGTCAATTGGAATTGCTATCTCATTAACATCGCTATGAGATGCGTGTTATTGTAATCTTCCAAACGTTGGCACGCCAATTCGGAGGCTTGTAACAACAGAGCGAGAGGAGAGGGCGAGTTGGCCATGGCTTCGTTTTGAAGATGAGAAGAAAAAGGCCGTGTGATTTTCGATGATTTGAGCTTTATATATATGATGAGCCAAAACCCTAGCGAATTGAAGAAGACGACCTTGATGGTATAGGACGGTCCAAACCCTCCCGCTTGAGACCCGCAGCCTTCATAAAACCGCCCGTCCTACGTGATTGGATTCCTAATTTCATCCTACTATCGAAGACGGAACGCAATTGAAATACACTAAAAATAGTAGAAATTTTTGTCAACCTGAAATGAAATTTACTTGTTTTAGTGAATTTTTTCCTTATTTTTGTGCAACTGTTCGATTGAATTAAATTTATCTTTTTAAACTTTTGAAATTGCAGGGTGTAAATTTGATTTTATTTGTCAAATATTTAACTAGAACTTCATTTCTTTCATCCGATTATCTCATTAGACCAACTTTATATATCCTATATAGAAATAGAAAAATTTAACAAAGAAAGAAAGTGAATAAATTTGAAGACCACCACTTCGTCTTCCAATTGGAGGACGAATGAAGGTGACTTCGTTTTTTGAGTAAAAATGAGTTAGATTTACACGTTTTGGGAGACGAAGTAGCCCCCCTTCACATTTTATCCTTGAATATATTTACTTCGCATTCTAAGAAATTAGATATCTTAGTTTGACCACCCTTGCCTATGATACAATCACGTCCTGTTTGAGTTGTGTTTAAGTCTATCTTAAGGGCAAAAAGCATTTGCAACCCCGGTTGGCTTATGTTGTGCGAAATGAAACGCATCAAATACGTAGTACTTGGTTGATATCGTAAAAACATTGTAAATAAGAAATATTTCATTTGTCCTAACATCCATGGAATGAACAACATTTGTATTACGGGAAAGAGCAAATGAAGTACCTAACTAACGTAAACATTCTATTTCTTTTGACAACTTTACCATCAATCCCTCATAGATTTCATAACTATTAGATTCAAGCCAAGCAATAAATCTCCGAAGTGGCTTCGATATGTTCTCGCAAAGTTTTGAGGAACTTAAGCAATCTCTCGTGAAATTTTAAAACTTTTTAATGTCATTTTCCATTTGCTGTCCGTTAAATGAATGAAGAGTCGACACGGTATTTTATCATGGTCGGGCGGACAACAGATTACCTAAGCTCGCCTGGCCAAATTGGCTGGCAAAGAGACTTGATTATAATGCTTAGCAAAATCGAATTGGGCCCCATCGAAAGTGCAAATCGGCAATGTGCATGAATATAAAGAGAGCAAGGATAGAGAAAGTTCGCTCAAGTCGATCTATAGTAGCTCGGCCTCAACCGCCTCCATCCAAATCGGCCCGGGAGCTTCCCCAACTCCGCTATAAGTGGATGAAAGCAACAAGTATTTCACGGTTTGAGGTTTCGATGAAAATGAAACCACACAAATCTCTTCGGCGCGATCACAAATCTACAAAAACCCACACCAAGCAGGTGGAATGTATGTTGCTTGCACTCGAATCGATTCTAAAAGGCACAAACACGAGATAAGTTATGGACTGTAAGGTCGGCAAATGACCGCTAAGGCAATTAGAACTAAATAGTTGTCTTTCCGAGGATCTTGTTTGTATCTATCTTCAATCGGACACCAAAACCAGAGTATTACATGATGCGTCAATATATGTTGCATTAATCATCGTAAGTTGCGGATGTTAAGGTCAACAACCGACCTTTTCGGGTGATCGGAACTCATAGTTGCCACACTAAGGATCTTGTTGTACCTATCTTCAATCGAACACTAAAACCAGTGTATTTCGAGAAGCATATCGCACATTGTATGTTGCATTAACCATCATAGTAGGTGCATCTACAACCAGAACTAACAACTCAACCTCCGGAAGGAAAACATAGCGTTACGGGAAGTGAGCAACCCAGCGATCGAGAGATCGAGAGAGAGACCTCAGCTGCTATCAATCATGCGCAATTGTTTTCTTGCTCGACTCTTGAAGTTCACCAGCATTCAAGAGCTCATCCAAAATATAGTAAACCTTAATGTTGATAGCAGCAAACATTTCAAAAATCATTAATACAAAGAGAAGATAACTATGTAATCTTTGTATCTGAATCAAGTCCAACTCGCATACCCGTGAAGAGTTCAAGAAATTATGGTGAGATCTAGAACTCAAGACAAACATCTTAGTATTTCATGAATAGGAAAGTTCGTACTCATACGGCCAAAGTACCGGTCCAAAATCTCAACAAAATGAGGAATTATCTTCGCATACCTCCAATTCATTGTCATCCTAAACCTATTGCAATTGTGCCAATTCGGTCATAAACTTTTTTTTGTTTGGGTCGATCCTAAACTTTTTGCAATCGTATCATTTTAGTCCATCTAGTGAATTTTGGCCAGCCGGGCGTTGACATGGACGCCGGATGGTTGACGACCCAATATTTTAATATTTTTTGAATTTTTATTTTTTTCTCTTCCCCCTTCCCTCCCCTTCCTTGCCCACCTCCAACCAATTGCCATAGTCCGGGGACCGACGGAGCGGAGGCCGAGAGAGGCCGATTCGGCTGCCCGCCAGCGGCAATGGTCGACCTCACCGCCGCCAGGGCGAGGCAACGATGGCGAGGTTGACCCTCACCCTGGCTAAGCGAGGTCGCGCCCAACCATGGACGACAAGGCTCGACCTCGCTGGCCTAGATTTGGGCTTGCGAGGTTGAGCCTCGCCCGACCGTGGCGGGGCTCGACCTCGCCATCGCCGCCTCGCCCGACGACGACAAGGTCGACCCTCACCATGGTAGGGTGAGTCGGCCTCTCCGGCCGCCGGATTATGGCCATCGGCTAGAGTGAGGTTTGGGGGAGGGGGCGGAAAAAAAAAAAGAGAAAAGAAAAAAAACATAAAAAATTATAAAAAATATTGGGTCATCGGCCGGCGCGACCACGTCTGCGCCGATCGATCAAAATTCACCGGATGGATGAAATGACATAATTGCAAAAGGTTTATAACTTAATAGGAAAAAAAAAGTTTAGGACTGAATTGACACAATTGCAATAGATTTAGGACTTTTTTGATAATTTTCCCTCCCGATCAATGCACATATAAAAATAGAAACTGGCATATTTGCACAAAATCATTGAATCCAACTTGGTAAAAATTAGCAACTAGAAAGTAGGAGACACCCAGCTCGCAAACCAGTGAGCGATTAGTAGGAATACGTTTATTTTCATCCCGGTAAGCTTTTCTATGTCATTTGGTGCCATCAAAATCTAAAAGCACACCTACGAGATGCAAATTTCTGCACACAAAATAACAAATTTCTGCGAAGTTAGGAAACCAAATCCAATCCACAAGGTTTTCCCTTTGAAAGAACAATCTTTAGATATCTATAGACAGATTAACCACAGCTTCCCCATTTAATTCTCTCCAACCTACTAAACACCAAACCCAATTGCTTTTCTTTTTGTCTCCTAAGGCCGCTTCCGCTTAGGGCCTATATGACAACCATTTTGGTTCTCTAATTCTGTTCCCCATAACAAAAAAAGATAAGAATCCCGTTTGGTAATATAAATGATTCGATTATAATTCTATTCCTAGAATCATTTTTAAAGAATCGAAATCGATTTTAGAGTAAAAACAAGAACAAACAAAAACGTTGATTCGAAAAAAGAATCAATTTTGAGAATCACAAAATAGAATGAAATCACTTTTCCTCAACCTAAAACAAAACAATGAGGTCTTATTTTAAAAAAAATATAATAAGATAATAAAAATAAAAATAAAATAAAATAAAGTAAAAAATTTAAAAAATGGAAAATTTCTAAAAAAATACAAACAATTTAGAAAATCCCTAAAAATAAAAGAAGCTTAGATTAGGCTAGTTTGACCTCATTTTTATAAATTTAGGTAGAAATTTCCTAGATTTCATAGATTTTGTTCTCTTTTAGAAACATTATAAGCACCTTTGAAATTAAATCCGAACAATATTTTTCTAAGCCCTTAGGGCTTCGTTAGGGTTTTATGATGCGATTCATCAATGTCATGATTCCTTGATTGTGCACTTGATTTCATTGATTGTGATTTGCGTAGGTTTATGTACTTTAGACTTAGTCTAGTTTTAGAAAATTTTGGAAAAAGATAAAATAACCAGGCGTGAACACTTAGCAAGCTCTCGTTCTTAAGTTTTGGACGAATTAAGACTAAGATTCGATTTCCTTGAACCAAAAACGCACACCAATGCATGATAATGCAGTGCATTTTCCTTACGAAAAAGAGGGTGTCGCTTGTGTTAGTTATTCGCTCGCTTAAAAGAGTCGATGAAATCTCATAATAAATGGCGAAAATGACTTGTGATGATTCTTGATATTTATTTTTACATTTCAATATGCAATATGTTATATAAGAGGATCAATATGAATTAATCTTCGATTAATTGGAAATGTAGGATGAAATTTCACAAAGTAACTACGTAACTATTTAACTTAAATGACAAAAATTGGGAAGAATAATTATTCTCGGGATTGTCCATTTACCAAACACATTTCTATTCCATGAATAAAAATTTTATGCGATTACCAAACGCATTCCGACTTTCTAAAACTCATCCAAGAAACAGAATCGAAAAAAATCATTTTAATCGAATCACTTTTCCGGATCGGAATGGTTGCTATGCGGGCACTTAGTCGACCATCGCGAAGTCCGCCCCCCCCGCTGTGCTCGTCGCTTCGCGGCCTGCAGGATAGCTGCGTGAAATCCCGAGGAAGGTGGTAAGGAAGGTCATAGATGTTCCTACAAATAGATTAGATTAAAAGGTTAATAAAGAAGAAAAAAAGTAGCAATAAAACGAAAAAGAGCAAGAGAGAAAGACTCTTACCCATGCCGCAACATGAAGGGCCCTTCTAAGTGGCCCTCATTTGTCTTGCGAGGGATCTACCACATTTGCCTACTCTACGGGCCCCGAATGACCACGCTTAGAAACCAATGAGGCGGTACACGTCCGAGTAACGCCAACGAGCTTCAATCTCCTCCATGCTACTCACGACTAATAAGCCATCTGCGAGGACTCTACAAGCTTTACATAAGCAACTACGGCATCTTCCATGGCTCTTTGCGCATTACAAACCTTTGGGGATCTTTGCGCATTACATAAGCAACTACGGCATCTTCCATGGCTCTTTGCGCATTACAAACCTTTGGGGATCTTCGCGCTTCAAAAATATTACTACGAACGCAAAAGGAAAAAGAAATCGGAAATTAGACTAAATAAAAATTGCAATGTCAATTGGAATTGCTGCCTGTTAGCGATCGCTATGAGATGCGTGTTATTGTAACATTTATAACTTTGGCACTCCAATTCGGAGGCTTGTAAAAGCGAGAGCGAGAGGAGAGGGCAGATTGGCCATGGTATTGGACGGTCCTAACGCTCCCGCTTGAGACGCACGCCTTCATAAAACCGCTCCTCCTACGTGAATGGATTGGTAATTTCATCCTACTATCGAAGACGTAACGTAATAAAAATACACTAAAAATAATAAAGTAAAAAGTTTTGCACATTGAACAACCTTGCTATTTTGCTCATGAAGGAAGGATTCCAAAAGAGTGTCCCCGAATAGTAGTAATTTTTTCCAACCCGAAATGAAATTTACTTGTTTTAGTGAATTTTTTCCTTAGTTTTGTGCAAATGTTCGATTGAATTAAATTTCATCTTTTTAAAATTTTGAAATTGGAGGGTGTAAATTTGATTTTATTTGTCAAAATTTAACTGGAGCTTCATTTGTTTCATCCGATTATCTCATTAGATCCACTTTATATATCCTACATAGAAATAGAAAAATTTAGAAAAAAAGGAAAAAGAAAGTGAATAAATTTGAAGGCCACCACTTCAAGTTTCAATTGGAGGAATGAGGGTGACTCCGTTTTACGAGTAAAAATGAGTTAGATTTACACGTTTTGGCAGATAAAGTAGGCCCACCCTTCACATTTGCCCTTGAATATATTTACTTTGCATTCTAAGAAATTAGATATCTTAATTTGATCGGCGTTGCCTATGACACAATCACCTCTTGTTTGAGTTGTGTTTAAGTCTATCTTAAGGGCAAAAAGCATTTGCAACCCCCGTCGGCTTATGTTGTGCTAGATGAAATGCATCAAATACATAGTACTTGGTTGACATCGTAAAAAATTGTAAAAAAGGAATTTTTGATTCATCCTAACGTCCATGGAATGGGCAGCATTTGTATTACGGGAAAGAGCAATTGAAGTACCAAACTAACGTAGACATACTATTTCTTTTGATAACTTTATCATCAATCACTTAGATTTCATAACTATTAGATTCAAGCTGAGCAATAAATCTCTGAAATCACTTCAAATGTGTTTTGCAAAGATTTGAGGAATTTAAGCAATCTCTCGTAAAATTTTGAAACTATTTAGTGTAACCTTCCATTTGCTAATGCTTATATGAATGAAGAGTCAATAGGGTATTTTATCATTGCCAGGGCAGACAATAGATTACCTAAGCTCGCCCGGTCAAATGGACTGGCAAAGAGACTTGATTATAATGCTTAGCCAAATCAAATTGGGCGCCATCGAAAGAGCAAATCGGCAATGTGCATAAATATAAAGAGAGTAGGGATAGAGAACGTTCGCTCAAGTCAATCTACGTAGCTCGCCCCCAACCCACTCCATCCCGAATCCGCTTGGGAGGTTCCCCAACTCCACCATAATCGGATGAAACCAATAATATTTCACGTTTTGAGGTTTCGATGAAAATGAACCCACACAAATCTCTTCAAGACGACCACAAATTTGCAAAAACCTAACCAAGCGAGGTGGAAGATATGTTGCTTCCACTCAAATCGATTCTAAAAGACATGAATACAGATAAGTTATGCATTGTAAGGTTGGTAAATCACTATATGTTGCATTAATCATCATAAGTTGCGGATGTTAGGGTCGACGACCGACCTTTTCAGGAGATCGAACTCATAGTTATTGCACCGAGGATCTTGGTTATACCTATCTTCAATCGAGCACTAAAACCAGTGTATTCTAGGAAGCATCTCGCACATTATATGTTGCATAAACCATCATAGTAGGTGCATCTACAGCCGTAACCGACAACTCAACCGGCCGCAAGGACAAGATAGAGTTGCGGGGAAGCATACTTCAAGCACAGTACAACGAGGAATCAAGAGCAAATTGTATGTCCTACTTGGTGGGTTGGGCAATAATGGTACTTGTCGCGACCTAAAAAAAAAATAAACAAGGCATCATTTTCGGGCTAATGGATTATCGAAGTTAATTAATTAATTAACCTAACTCGGACTCTCCCAAGTCCATACCAAATCGCAACTTAAGGTTCGAATGATTAACATGCAATGTGATTTGAATTTGGAGTCGCCACTAATCATTTTCGGTAGGTCGATTAGAAACCTAAATAAAATAGCGGGAGAAAATTATCTTATTTCGCGAACCGGAGATTAAGAGTCCGGGGACTTGGTTACATTAATTACAACTAATGCCCTTTTCGATACCTTAAAATTCATAAAAAATAATGGATTTGACAAATTTGATGAATTCTACTTGAAGATCAAAGAATCAATTTTTTTGGGTTTTTCTTCCCATGACATTTTTTTGAATTTTTGAGTATTTTTAAAATAAAGAAATTACATGAAATTAGGATGAAATAAGTTCAAGATTACTCCCCAATTTGAACTCGTGCACCAAACTTGTGCTTCGGGCTTGTCTTAACCATTGGACCAATTTGGTGACTCGTTAGACCGAGAAATCTCTTGGTCCTATCTCTCCTTCACGCTTCTTTCTCAACTCGCTAGAATTTCATGAGACCTGCAATCGAGCGTTGATATTTTTCCCCTTTGCTCTCCTTCTATTCTCGTACCATTGATGTTTCATCGTTGATATGCAAATGTTATTTAACATAAAAACGTAGAAAAAATTAGTGTAGAAAATTTGGGCTAATTTGTATTCGAAATTAAAGAAAATTAGGGAATCGCTTAACTTTCTTTGTCATGCGAGCTTGAACGATGGGGATGGACCAAGGTAGCTTGTGTTGATCGGTGCAAAAATTGGCAATAGTAGTATCGGGCTTCAAAACTCTCATACCTTCTCAAAACTCTTTCCAAATTTTTTCTCAAGAGCTCTCTCCATTTTCCTCCTCCAAAAACTCTTTCAATTCTCTTCCACTCCAAAAAATAAACTCTCTCAATTCTCTTCCCTTCCTCTCCAAAAAAACTCTCTCAATGCTCTCCTACTTCCCCTAAAAGACTCCCCTCTCTCTCTTCAAGAACTCTTCTTCTTTTATAGGCAAAATTCTTCATCTTCATTTCCTCACCTTCCATTTTCATCTTCCTTTCTTCATCTTCATCTTCTTTTCTTCATCTTCATTTTCCCACCTTCCATTTTCATCTTCTTTTCTCCATCTTCATCTTCTCTTGTTCATCTTCATCTTCTCTTCTTCACTTTCATTTCTCCATCTTCCTGTCTTCATCTTCATCTTCCATTTTCATCTTCTCTTCTTCATCTTCCTTTCACCATCTTCCTTTCCCCATCTTCTTTTGGTATTTGCAATGCGTCCCGAAGTTTCAAGTATTTGCAATACAACCCTTGAAGTTCCGAGTATTTGCAATACATCCCTGGAATTCGAGTATTTGCAATACGGTCCCCGAGAAAATATTTCTTTCAAGCCCGAATCTTCTCGGTGCATTTTTTCACCCCATGCCTAGTCCAGATGCCTCGTTAAATTAAGCTCAAATTATATGCCAATGCTAAATGAATATGTGAGATGATTTTTGTTTAGAACTAAAATTAGTTCTAATTTTTATGCAAAATATATATTAGTCAAAATTTAGGCGTCACAGTTGCCCCTCTTTGAGTGGAGGCTCGTAGAGGTTCCGCTCAAAGACAAAATTGAACCCTAAATTTTGATAGTGCAAAATGATGGATGAATTTTTTGGCGGGAGTTTTAGTCCCATTTTTTATGTAATGAAGTGATGCATGATATGCAAGACCGTAAATAACATGTGTCATAATTTCTCTTTTCCATGTTAGAGAAACCGCACATGGATCGCATACGAGAATACTGTTATACCAAATACCTCATAAGCAAACAACACGAGGACCTTAAGGTATTTGGCCTATCCGTTATCGAGACTTTTCCCTAATGCGAGACAATAAGAAGATATGTGTATCCTTCCGGATCACAAGAGCTACGTCGTTGTGAGTCGAAAGAAGTAGAATCAAGTTCACAAGAGCTACGTCGTTGTGAGTTGATTAAATGTCGAAATCGCCGCCGCAATGTCTTCACAATCGACAAAGGGAACCGAAATCTTAAGAGCTACGTCGTTATGATTTGGTTTGGATCAAAATCACGGGTGCTTATGTCTTCGTGATTTGATAAAGGACCGAGAATCATAAGAGCTATGTCATTATGAGCCGACTAAAGGTCAAGATCACCAACATATGTCTTCGTGATCGACAAAGGGGAACCAAAATCTTAAGAGCTACGTCGTTATGATTTGGTTTAGATCAAAATCACGGGTGCTTATGTCTTCGTGATTTGATAAAGGAGCCGAGAATCATAAGAGCTATGTCATTATGAGCCGATAAAGGTCAAGATCACCAAGGATATGTCTTCGTGATCGAGACCGAAATCATAAGAGCTGCGTCGTCATGATTTGATAAGATGTCAAGATCGCCAGTGCATATGTCTACACGACTCGACAGGAGAGGCATATTGCCCGAATTGAATCGTAACAACTATCATCGAGGAGTTGTTAATTTGAAAATGGGTTCAGAAAACTTACCTGGGTTCTTCGAACGATTAATCAAAGAACGAAACAGATCGCTCGTATCATACATGGTAGGCATTTGCCAGGAGAACTTGCTCATTCAATAATCCTTGGATGAATTTCGAGACCTTGGGAGGGACATCGAACATCGGGAATGTATTACCCATCATAGAATGGTAGAGGTAACATGCGCAAACATATTCAACAATGAGTTCATGCAAAACTATCCTACCGAGCTTGCAATGATGTATATAATGCAATCACTCATACCATGATTTATGCATAACCATTCTATCAAGTTTGCATTACCAACCCCGTCCAGGGATGTTCTCACATTATGAATACCTCGAATGTGAGCTGAGTGGGGGGGACTTCAGTCCGAGAGGGTTTTCTCTCACTCTCAAGAAACGTTATTTATCCCGTCTGCAGGATCCAAAAGAAATCACTCAATCTTTCCATCATCGCATTCGATAAGGATCCGAGTAATCTCGCAATTGATACGACCGAGCCGATCCGGAGGTCTTGATCGGGACCGTAATGAGAGCTAGGTCAAAGGTTTACAAAGGGGACTCTAGTTGAGTCAAGGCTACGAAATGAATTCCTTCGTCATCTCTCCGGGTTTACAAGTCAAGAACCCCGCAAAAATGAGAGAGAAGTAATCTTGCTCGAACTTCTTCGAGTGATGCTTAAAATCACCTGAACTCCACATTAATTCAAGTGCCCTAGTCAGAAAAGGCTTTTAAAGGGTTGTAATGGAGGTAATGATTTGGGAACCGAGAAACGAAAGGGTTCGTTTTGGCTCGGAAGATGTTTGAGAAGGGGCTTGATGTTGGTGATCATTACAATCTTATCACCGATCGTGGTCTTCTAGGATACCATCATTGCTCGAGGATGGTATGAACTGGAGATTTTTCTCTCAACCCTTTTAGGATATACAGGAAAATTGTGCATTCAAGTTCAGAAATATTCTACAAATGAACAATGAATTGAAAGGGCATTGGCCTTGCTTTTGGTAGGCACTTTGCTTTTTAAATGCCTAGGAATTTTTTGTGGAATCAGCCTTTCCTCTTTCTTCTCCCCCTTTTTTTTACTCCCAACTCTTTTTACTATTGCATCTTGATGAGTTCATTGAGAGATTTTCTATTGATCCAGCTTTTCGGTCCTTCTACTCAAAGATGGGCCATATTCGCTTTGGGACAACAATGATCACCAATAAGGGCTTTTAGAAACGAATTTGCGAGGCTCAAATGGGTTGTGCAAATGGATATAGATGTGTGGGATAGAAAAAGAAATGCTCTTCGTCACCCTAAGGCACTTGAATTAAAGCGTAAGTACAATGCAAAGAACCACCCGAAGATTGATGTTAGTCCAAGCAAGAAGATTTCTAACCATTTGTCTCGTGATGCTGATGGAATTACCTCTGTTTTGCCCCAATGTTGGGTGGTTCTTGACAGGGTTGTGGAAGTGAAATCTCCGCTCAAATGGGTTGATCAACGGATAACTTGCGGTGTTTAGGGTAGAGAAATGAATGCCTCCATCACTTCGGTTATCGTACCTTTTGCGAAAACTTTTTACCTCGGGAAATGCGGAATTTTGCCACCGTTCATCTCGCCTAAAAAATTGGACGTGTTTGAGAAAGGATTGCCTTTCATCATCATGTCATGCCCCCTTCTGTACATTCGATATATCTTATGTAGTTCATGTTCCTTATTCGGAGTTGGTAAATTAAACATGAGGAACAATCATGTGCAAATCATGCAAGGTATAAGTGTTTTTGAGCATATAAAATGCAGCAACTTTTTAGCTTGGCGGACAAAGTTCGCAAGTATATAAAAAATTTCTTAGGGGCGTGGATCGTGAGTTGCTCCTGCTCATGCAAATGCGTTGCAAAACTTCATTATCTCGCTTTCGAGACATGAGATTGTCAAAGGCTCCAAGAATTTTTCATTTCATTAATTTTTCAGGGAGAAGGGATACTTCTCTGTTTGGACGAGTAGTGACCCCCGTAAAAATCAAAAGGGAAAGCATCAATGTATGTCCTCATGTTCTAAAAGAGTTGAAACGATACCACTTTACCCATGTACGTATTCCTCGCGAACTTTGAATTGAAAAGATCGATTCATCTAGATCGGATTGTATGTCCAGGGATGTTATCTCTCCAGGTTTTGTAACCGTCCTGGCTGAGTTTCGATCTGCGAAGCAAAAGTTTTTATTAATATCTGTACATTGATGCCAAATCCCGGGATCGACCCGGAACACCTCGGACCACCTGTCATTCCCCAACCACTATGCTTTGCGGTGTTTGTTGGCTTCCATGGGTGGTTCGCTTTTTGTTATATTGTTCTCAAAGCGGTTGGCAATCTCCTGTGGAGAATAAAATAAGTTTAAATTAGAGTTTGAAACGACCGAGAGTCAATTGGAACGATACGGAGTTACCCATCTTTGAGCTTGCTTGGTTTTTTCCTTGCATTCTCCCAAGTAAGGCTATTCGGAATCTCTTTTTATGGGCGTTCGGGGCGTCGTCCATAAATTGATTTGCTACGGGCCTAGCTTAATAAGGAAATTACGCATTTGATAAGAGAGGAGAAAAATTCGCCTTTTAACTCTAGGCAAATTCTAGACAACTAGAAAGTAAAAGTATCTCACGTAGGGACTATACATGGAATTAAAGGAGTATTCATGCGAGATTGGTTCCACCTCTTTTTCGGGCTATTCCAATGATTGGGCTGATTTTGTCTTGGATCATACACCAACGATCGTTGTTTGAGGATCCATAATCACTTGCTTCGGATCACAACTCTAGAGGTCTTTCGGCTCCGAACCGGGCGACCAAGGCGGTGAGCTCATCATCAAAGTAACCTTTTGATTTTTCGGGCAATTGATACTCGAATTGGGCATTGTTACTTGCTAACACCGGCGACAGATTTTCCACTTTGTTTTTGCCGTGAGCGGTCGACTCCTTAAGCTTGAGCCTCCGCCGTCGCTCGGGAACTCGTAGGGATGATCAACCGGTCCGCCGCTAGAACCACCAGCGGAAGGTCGGTATGGCCGATATTCTTGATTGGGAAGTGGTCGGGTACTTTTTGCTCCGTAGGTTTTCCCGGGATTAATCTTCCAATCAACTTTGCTCCGGTCGCCTTGGTTCCAAGCTACATCGTGCTTCTTCAGCTTATCTCTAAATCTCGTGAAGGTGATTTGTGACACTTCGTAGGGTGAGTCCGTCTATATTCATTATTTTGAGTACAGCCATTGGTCGTGCTTGAATTGATTCCTAGGCGTCGAATCGCCTCGATGAATATAGAATGAAGCTCGGCGGACCAAAGGGGCCTTTTCTTTCCGACACAATCGTCGTAGTAAGTTTGGCCATAGTTCTTTTGTTCGAGTAATTGCTTCCTTTACAAGATGTTGCCAAATGTTTTGGAGCACTTGAACGAAGACCGGCTTCTTTAGGATGTCCCGAGCACCATGCAATATGGCCTTCGTTACGAACTGGCGATCATCACTTGCTGATGTTATGATGACCGGTATATCCAACTCGAATCAATGATCTTTAAGAGATCGAGACCGTCCATATTAATCCCTACCATGGCTGTGACGACGATGTCCAAATCATATTTGTACGCTCTCGCTCCTCTAAGGCTTCCGTTGCTTTCACATAAGTTGAAATCCCGTACATGCACTTTCTCGACATGGCAACAAGGATCGAGAGGGAAACGGGATTGCCATCAATGGCCATGACTCGCAGATCCTCGGGATATGAGGCTTCCCATACTTCCGCCTGGAATGTACGCATACTTATTTTCCTTTCAAAACCTTCCATATGTAGACCGAAAAATGGGTGTTTCGACTAGAGACCGGGCTTTAGATGTTCTTTGGACTTGCAAAGATAAATTGCCAGAAAATCACAAAAGCGATGATGGCCTTTCGTGACGAGTTCGGAGGTGCATGGAGACTTCAAGTTCTTTATAAACTTTTTCGGATCTGTTGGTCTCGCATGACAGCTTTTCTCTCCTTTTCGCCTTAGTGCCTTGGATCCATTTCGTAATAACTCTTACCTCCCGCTCAATCCGTCGTTCTTTTTTACTTTTCGACATGGAGGAGCCCTCAAATCTTTTCACTTTCTCTACGAACGAGACAGTTATTTCCCTCCTCAAATCTTTTCGGTTCCTCCTACGAACGAGGCGGTTATTTCCCTCCTCAAATCTTTTCGGTTCCTCCTACGAACGAGCGCATTATTTCCCTCCTCAAATCTTTTCGCATTTACTTACGTGAAGGCTTTCAATGCTTAGTCAAATCGCGAGGAATTCACGCATTTAAGCATGATGATGCTCGTGGATAGTACTTGTTCTTTGCCCCTGGATTAACTCTAGGCAAGAAAAGAAGAATGTCTCACATGGGGATTTTGTAACAAACAATACATTCATTCATACATGTCACTACTTCTCTTGAGGATTCGTAAGAGTTGGCTAGTAATGCTAAAAAAGAGCTATTTTGAGAGCCCATAATAAAAAACTAAAGCTTCATGTAGGCTACACATTCGGAGTTCCATCGGCGTTGAATTGGCTGGGCTGTGACATCAAGGAAACTCCAATTGTAGTGATGCATGTCTCTTCCCTCGAAGGGTATCGGTTCTCGCTCCGCAAGACCGACTTTCTCGGGATGTATCTCCAACGAAATCGGATTGTACGAGAACTTGCTCTTGGGGATGAATCGGTGAATGAGCATTTTCAATGCTCGAGATGTGGCTCAACGAGGGACATGTCACCAAAGGAGATGGGGCCGCTACAGACATGGCAAACAGCGGTGTTAATAGCATCCATATACCTCTTGTTCTCTGCTCGAAACTTTTCACTTTCTTCCCTCAAAAACGTAAGTTCATGACTTTCATTTTTAACCTTCAATCGGGTCCGCTTGTTTTGAAACCAAAACTTGACCTTCAAGGGCTCCATTCCTATCATCCGGCTCAATTCATTTTTGCGTCTCTTATTCACGTAAGAGCACTCCTTGAAGCAGCTTCGAGCACTTTGATTTGATATTTTCTTTTACGGGGTTGATTGCGCCGCCGCCGCCATTGTTGTTGCATTGTCGAGATCTTGAATTTCACCGCCAAGAGAGTTGGGTTTTACGGCTTCGGCGTTGGATCCGGTCTCGAAATCCAGCAGTTCACTTTCGGGGATGTCTAGGTTGGTTGCCTCCAAGTAAGTGCTGATGACCTCTAAACATGTTGGATTGAAATACCTCTTACCGCCTTTTGTTCACTCTATTCTCCGATGTATGCTTACTCTCTCCAAATTCTTTCGAGTAATCGGGTATGTTCCAAAGCCTCCCTTTAAACGCGGATGAAAATCACTAAGCCGACGTTTTTTCCAAGATTTCGTGTTTCCCGCCATGTCTTATTTTTTCAACGTGATGGGACCCCGAATCCATTCGCACCGATTTTCTTTTCTTGATAACCATGCTTGTCTCCCACTCGGTTTTCAACATGGTGGGACTCCAACTCCTTTCGTAACTTTTCGAATTTGTGAGGCTCGAGATCACGGATTGACGATAGATCCAGGATCCAACGAACGAAACGCCCGTAGTTTCACCCGAGTAACTAACGTGGCTCCGTAAAAATTGCTGTTTTCTCTCTCGAAAAGTATGCTTGTCTCCCACTCGGTTTTCAACATGGTGGGGTCCTCAAATCTTTTCGTAACTTTTTCGAATTTGTGAGGCTTGAGATGGTAGATCCGTGACTCACGGACGAAATGCCTATAGTTTCACCCGTGGTTCCGCAAGAATTACCGTCTTTTTCCCCGAAAAGTATGCTTGTCTCCCACTCGGTTTTCAACATGGTGGCGTCCTCAAATCTTTTCGTAACTTTTTCGGATTTATGAGGCTCGAGATGGTAGATCCATGATTCACGGATGAAACGTCCGTAGTTTTACCCGGATAATTAACTCGGCATCCACAATAATTATTGCTATAGCTTTTCTTGCCCTTTAAATTAGGATTTAACGCCGAGACAATTATCGCTTTCATATCTTCATCTCCAACTTTCTAAGCACTCTTTTGCATCCACTCTTTTTAGCCGCTTCAACAACAATTGCTTCCCTTCCGCACACGCCTTCTCGGCTGAAGTTTTGGCCAAATGGAAGAAACTTTATAATCTCCTAGGCCAGGGCTACTCTTATATAGCCAACCATCCGGAGGCCGAAATTGAGATTCGTCTTATGTTTAGGGATATGGGCACCGCTTCCATTGAAGGTACCAAGTTAGAGGAGGAATACAGGATCTTCCCCACCCTTTTCACTAACTTCCCGGAAGCTTACCATGTTGCTCATCAAAATGTTACTTTGGCCCATCTTGTGAAGGCACGCTATCGGGATCGGTCGGACGGCTTAGTGTTGGCCGGTCTTGTAGCGGATAATTATAAGAAGGCCTTTGAATACGGTAACGAACAAGTCTCCCTGCTGATTCGTGAGAGGGGAAACTTGGTGGGATGTTTGGCCATGTCCCGGACCATCTTCGAGCGCGATCCGCTCAATATTGTTTTAAAATTTCAATGCACATGGATGGAAGAAAGGCTGGACGATCGACCCTCGAATATAGCCAGCGGGAGAATACTGATCTATGACCTGGAATCTGCTGGCTGAGCATCACGAGGACAAGGTAGCCAGCCTCAAAGAGAAATGTGAGCTCCTCCTCTTTAAGTTGGCGGATCTCGATTCTCGGAGCGATCGAGTGTAGGCGGAGCATCAATCGTATGGAGAGTCGCCTTTGTGATGCTCATTAGAGCTCGGTTTGGCTTTACGTTCCCACCCCGTTGATCTATTTGTAAGGCTTTCGATGAATGAAATGAATGCAAGTTTTTACTCATTTCATCTTGGTCGTCATATTTGTTTCGCAAGATAACCCCTTTTACTCTGCGAATATGTAAATCTCACGCTCCCGATGGTCAATTTAATTGGGCCAAAGAGGCTCCCCCATTCGAAACAATCTCTCAAGAAAGTTTAGTAGCGAGGAAACAAACGAATGCTCAAATGTGAACAACTCGTGAATCAGTATTAATATTATAACTCGATTATGAACACATCGAGTGAATCAAGTATAATATTTCTTTACAATCGAAAATTGATTGGATTGGTAAAGACACGACCATCCATCTCGGCCAGAATCAAAGCACCACCAGGGAGCACCTTCTTTACTATATATGGACCACCATAGTTTGGAGCGAATTTCCCTTCGGGAGTGGGACTATTGGCAATAATTTTCTCAATACCAGGTCATTGATTTGAAAATATCGAGGCCGAAATTTTTTGTTGAATGATGTAGCAACCCTATGCTGATAACACCGGCCATGACATACAACCTTAAGTCTTTTTTCGTCGATCGATTCAATTGGCTTGTTCTCTACTTGGATTCATTCGGCTTCCGTCGGTTTAGCTTGAGACGGTATACGTAAGGAAGGAATTTCCACTTCAACCGGTAGAACAGCCTCCATTCCATATACAAGAGAATACGGGGTTGCCCCGGTAGATGTCCGGATTGAGGTCCGATATGCCATAAGTGCAAATGGCAACCTCTCATGCCAATCGCGATAATTTTCAACCGTCTTCGCTAAAATTTTCTTAATGTTCTTATTGGCGGCTTCTCTTTGCTCCATTCATCCGAGGACGATATGGGGAAGAGTTCGAGATGCTTGATCTTGAATTCCTTAAACAATTCGTCCATTAGTTTGTTGTTTAAATTCGAGCCATTGTCGGTGATTATGGCTTCAGGTGAACCGTATAGAGCAATGATATCCCGGCGGATAAATTTCGCAATATTTCGTGCCGTGATTGCTAAATAGGATGCGGCTTCGATCCATTTGGAGAAATAGTCAATCGCCACCAAGATGAATCAATGCCCATTGGATGCTTTAGGGTTGATAGGACCGATAACATCAATGCCCCACATAGAAAACGGCCATGGTTCGGATAACTAATGCAACTCATTTGGGGGGACATTAATTTTGTCACCATGAATTTGGCATTTGTGACAGACTCCGAACATGCCGAATACAATCTCTTTCGAGTGTGAGCCAATAATAACCCAACCTCATAATCTTCTTAGCTAACAAGTAGCCGTTCATGTGTGGACCACGATCCCTTCATGTACTTCCATCATCGGACGAACCGCTTCGGTTAAGTCAACGCATCTTAGTTGGACGGAATCGAATGACCGCTTGTACAAATTCTCTCCATTCAAGAAGAACTTGAGGCCATCTTCCTTATGTACTTTTGGTCGATACGGTACTTTTTTCGGGGAACTCCCGCTTCGAATGTAAGTCTTGATGTCATGGTACCGTGGCTTACCATCGGGTTCATCGATCACGGCCATACAATATGCCGGCTTTTTTAATACATTGATCTTCAGTGGGTCAACCTCAAGTCCATTGGCGACTTGTAACATTGAAGACAAGGTAGCCAATGCATTAGCGAATCGATTATGAGTCCCGGACGGATACTCAAATGAGATATCCTCAAATTCCTCTACCAATTCATCCAGATACTCATGGTAGGGTAGCAATTTGGCATCTCTCGTCTTCCACTTTCCAACGGTCTAAAGGATAATCAAAGCGGAATCTCCGAACACCTTGAGTCGGGCTATCCCCATTTCAATCGCAGCCTGCAGACCGAGGATGCATGCCTCATATTCTGCTATGTTATTTGTGCAAGGAATACCAATTTTGCTTGCCACAGGATAATGTTGACCACCTGGAGATATCGAACCGCGCTCGTGCCGATCCCGATAAATTGACAGCTCCGTCAAAATACATAGTCCGGATGTAATCCTCCATCGACATGATTCGATCCTCGAATGATAGGCATCATCGTCTTGCCCCGGATTTTCAACTAGGACATCTCGCTATAGCTCGTCCCTTGATTGACTTTTGGGACAAATATTGAACGTCAAACTCGGAGATGAGGATTTGCCATTTAGCAAGTCTATCAATCAAGGCGGGTTGATTAAGCAAGTATTTGATGGGATTGCATTCTGTCACCGAAGCACTTGGTAATGCAAGGTATATTGCCGAAACCCGTGCGTGCCCGGACTAACGCCGCACATGTTTTCTCTACTTCCGAGTACTTCATTTCCGAAGTTGTGAATTTCTTACTCAAATAATAAATGGCTCGTTCTCTTCCATCCTCCTACTTCTCTTGGGCTAGCATAGCACCCAAGGATTCACTAAGGATTGTGAGGTAGAGGATTAAAGGTTGCTTCGGTGTTGGAGGAACAAGCACGGGTGGATTCATGAGATCTTTGCTTGAGTTTTCCAAAAACTTCTTCACATTCGCTATCCCATTGGACTAGCGCATTCTTCTTTAATAGCTTGAGGAATGGCTTAGCGGTTTCGATAACCGAGAGATGAATCGAGTAATATAGTTTAGCCTACCCATCAAACTTCGAACTTTTTTAACCGTTGTCGGCGGCTTAAGCTCACGAATAGCCTTAACTTTCGAAGGGTCGACTTCAATGCCCTTACTTGCTACCACGAATCCGAGTAGCTTGCCCGAGCTGGTCCCAAAGACACACTTGACCGGGTTGAGGCGTAATTTGTACTTTCGGAGTCTATCGAACAATTTCTTCAGCGTTTCGACGTGATCTTTTCCATGCCTTCTTTTTGCTATCATGTCATCGACGTAAACCTCAATCTCATTATGCATCATGTCGTGGAAAAGGGCAACCATGGCTCGTTGGTAAGTGGCTCCAGGCGTTTTTGAGACCGAACGGCATTACCCGGTAATGGAACATTCCCCATGGTGTGGTGAAAGTGGTTTTCAACTTGTTATTGACATTCATCAGGGATCCGATTGTACCCGGAGAAACCATCCATGAATGAAAACAATTCAAACCCTGCAAGATCATCAACAAGTACGTTGATATACGGGAGGGGAAAATCATCTTTAGGACTGGCCTTGTTCAAATCTCGATAATCGACAAAAACCCGAATGCGGTCGTCTTTCTTCATGACAGGGACTATGTTAACGACCCAATCGGAATATTCTCGTAGTCTCAATGAATCCTACATCAAGAAGTTTCATGACCTCCTCTTTGATCTTCCGCACTAATTTCGGTCCGGCCCTCCTTGACTTTTGCACGACCGACTTAGCGGAAGGATCGATCGGCAAACAATGCTCGACAATGGAACGGTCAAGACCGGGCATATCTGCATAGGACCGGTGCGAAAACGTCCCGGTAATCCTTCAAGAGCCTCGATCGGGCGCTCGACATTTCGAGGAAAGGCTTGCCCCAACCTTAACTTCTTTAGGGTTTTCCGCATCACCTAGGTTGGCCGAGATAATTTGTTCACCGGTCGAGGGCTTGATCTCCTCATGTCGTTTGAAATCTTGACGAATTTCCTCATAATCTGGACCGAACTCATCTAGGTCGTATTCTTCCGAATCCACTAGGTTTCCCTCCTCATGTATCCCCCATGATGACAAACTCGTTGGTCATCGGGTTGGTTTGGAGAGCTGGAATCGAGGGTGGTACGCTCGAACCCGTGCCTGTTAAAATAATATCTTCCAGCGGTATAGCCGATAGGGAACACCTTCCGGGCCTTGTTTGGAATTGCTGCCGAGGGAATTAGAGCTGGCACAACCGGCGGAGGGCTTGAGCTGGACGGCCGAAGCTTGGTTATGAAGTCATCCATCATCTTGTGAGACATCATCCCTTCAAATCGCTCGGTTAGAGCACCGAGCTGTTCATTCAAAGTCTCATGGACAGCGGCGTTAATGTCGGCCATTCTCTTCGCCACCAATCGAGTAATATGCGGAGGATCCGTGATAAATTTCCTGAAAAGCGACAAGCCAAGAGTAAGTACAATGAGCGATGATAGAAGGCCGGTCCATGACTTCCTTCTAGACTCAATGAATGAACTAGACATGACCAAAAGACCGCATCAAGCAATTTTCAGTTTCGTCGATTTTTACGAGAAAATTCATCTTAATTCGTACATTAGTCAACACAATGCCAAAATTTAGGAGCTGACAGATGACATACCGACGAACAACTTTTGTGTTTTACTCTACGGCGGGTTTCACACGGATCAATGCAGTTTAATACTTCTTTAAACAAATTCATCCAGAAAATTGCTTTATCCGGTTTCCAACAAAAGAACGGAAGACCTCTTTAAAAAAATAATTAGAGACTGAAATTTTGCAGGCTATTAGTTGAAACAATGATATAGAATTTTCATGTTTGGTAATTCCACAAAAAGGCAAATTTTCTAGTTCTAAATTGTAAAATGAATCTAGAGTCTGAAAATATGTGAAATTCCAGCCTGCTCCATCTCGGCTATTAATTCCTTATTAAAAGAAAAATGTATCGAATTGCTGCAAAAGTTTTTGTCATGAGAGATTATGATCTTCCGAACATTTTTTATGAGGACAAGTTCTTTCAATTGTGAAGGGATATCATTGCGACCCATTCGTGTGCCAAATGACTCAACCTAGATCATGGACCGACCCAAAACAAGATAAGAAAAATCAATGATAAAGCTCAAGAAATTACCTCATTTGGAGAGAAAGTGTTAACCACAAAGACATGCGCATGAAAATGCTCGTGAGGTTCGATTTCTATCTAGTATGGCTTGACAAAAGTGGAGCCCCAAGGATATCCAGGACTAAACCACATCGGCTTGCGGTTGAACCAAGATCCCCCGTAGACATCCGGCTCGGTCAAGTAACGACCCACATCACACGGCGAATGATGGAGGTGTTAACTCTTGGCACCAATTTGAAATAGTTCGGGACTCGAGAAGAGCGACTCGGGCCAGACGACGATGGCCGAAGTATCCCTAATCAAGTACCATCCTAAGCCTAGCCATTCGGGTTCAATGGCGGGTTGTATGTGTTAAGTGTAAATGTAAAAATAGTAAAAACATGCGCGGCAGTTCATAGCATCCAACACTTCAATATAAATCATACACAATCTCCTTCAATCTACACAAAAAGGTTAACAAACACTCGTCCCCTTATAACTCCCTTTCCCGCAAAATCATTTAACATCTAGGGATTAAAATTCAACCAAGATTGCCAAATCAAGTAATTTTCCTTTTCATGAAATTATCCGGCTTAAGTCCTCTTTGGCTCCCCAATGAGTCGCCAAGTCATCGCGACCTAAAAAAAAAAAACAAGGCATCATTTTCGGGCTAATGGATTATCAGGTTAATTAATTAATTAACCTAATTCGGACTCTCCCAAGTCCATACCAAATCGCAACTTAAGGTTCGAATGATTAACATGCAATGTGATTTGAATTTGGAGTCGCCACTAATCATTTTCGGTAGGTCGATTAGAAACCTAAATAAAATAGCGGGAGAAAACTATCTTATTTCCGCGAACCGGAGATTAAGAGTCCGGGGACTTGGTTACATTAATTACAATTAATGCCCTTTCGGTACCTTAAAATTCATAAAAAATAATGGATTTGACAAATTTGATGAATTCTACTTGAAGATCAAAGAATCAATTTTTTTGGGTTTTTCTTCCCATGACTTTTTTTGAATTTTTGAGTATTTTTTAAATAAAAAAATTACATGAAATTAGGATGAAATAAGTTCAAGATTACTCCCCAATTTGAACTCGTGCACCAAACTTGTGTTTCGGGCTTGTCTTAACCATTGGACCAATTTGGTGACTCGTTAGACCGAGAAATCTCTTGGTCCTATCTCTCATTCACGCTTCTTTCTCAACTCGCTAGAATTTCATGAGACCGCAATCTGGGCGTTGATATTTTTCCCCTTTTGCTCTCCTTCTATTCTCGTACCATTGATGTTTCATCGTTGATATGCAATGTTATTTAACATAAAAATGTAGAAAAAATCAGTGTAGAAAATCCGGGCTAATTTGTATTCGAAATTAAAGAAAATTAGGGAATCGCTTAACTTTCTTTTTTTGCGGCGAGCTTGAACGATGGGGATGGACCAAGTAGCTTGTGTTGATCGGTGCAAAAATTGGCAATAGTAGTATCGGGCTTCAAAACTCTCATACCTTCTCAAAACTCTTTCCAAATTTTTTCTCAAGAGCTCTCTCCATTTTCCTCCTCCAAAAACTCTTTCAATTCTCTTCCACTCCAAAAAATAAACTCTCTCAATTCTCTTCCCTTCCTCTCCAAAAAAACTCTCTCATTGCTCTTCTACTTCCCCCTAAAAGACTCCCTTCTCTCTTCAAGAACTCTTCTTCTTTTATAGGCAAAATTCTTCATCCTTCATTCTTCATCTTCATTTCCTCACCTTCCATTTTCATCTTCCTTTCTTCATCTTCATCTTCCCACCTTCCATTTTCATCTTCTTTTCTCCATCTTCATCTTCTCTTGTTCATCTTCATCTTCTCTTCTTCACCTTCATTTCTCCATCTTCCATTTTCATCTTCTCTTCTTCATCTTCATCTTCCTTTCTTCATCTTCATCTTCCATTTTCATCTTTTCTTCTTCATCTTCCTTTCACCATCTTCCTTTCCCCATCTTCTTTTGGTATTTGCAATGCAGTCCCTGAAGTTTCAAGTATTTGTAATACAGTCCCCGAAGTTATGAGTATTTGCAATACAGTCCCCGAAGTTCCGAGTATTTGCAATACAGTCCCCGAGAAAATATTTCTTTCAAGCCCGAATCTTCTCGGTGCATTTTTCCACCCCATGCCTAGTCCATATGCCTGTTAAATTAAGCTCAAATTATATGCCAATGCTAAATGAATATGTGAGATGATTTTTGTTTAGAACTAAAATTAGTTCTAATTTTTATGCAAAATATATATTAGTCAAAATTTAGGCGTCAACAGGTACTTATTGAATCCTATTAGGAGAGATGGCAAAGTGGTCTTTAGATCAGAGAAACTTAAATAGAAGTTCATAAGAAAGCACATATTGAACAAAAACAAGTGGGCAAGCCAGCGGTCGAGAGATCGATAGAGAGACCTCAGTTGCTGTCAATCATACGCAACTGTTTTCTTGCTTAGACTCTTGAAGTTCACCAGCAATCAAGAGCTCATCCAAAATATAATGAGCCTTAAATGTTGATAGCAAACAACATTTCACAAATCATCAATTATCACAGATAAACACGAATAAAGCAACACGAAGAGAAGACAAGTATGTAATCTCTTGTACTGAATGAGCATAACTGACCTTACCGAAGTTAAATATCGAATCCAACTCCCATAACAGTGAAGAGTTCAAGAAATTATGGTGAGATCTGGAACTCAACGCAAACATCTTCATATTTCATGAATAGAAAAGTACCGGTCCAAAATCTCAACAAAATGTAGAATTATCTCCAGTACCTCCAATTCATTGTCATCCAGATCAACGCACATACGAAAATAGACCGGCATATCTGCACATCATCATTGAATCCAACTTGGTCAAAAACAAAATATGGCTCAAAGTGCCACAAACTGAACCATGTAGTCTTCTGTGGACGAAAATTACCTTTTGTAAGCAACCCTAAGTCCTGTCCACTCCACAAAATTGCAGAGTTTAGGTCCCTCTGCTAAGGAGTAATCCACTGAGCTCTCGGATGACCTTCTCAGATGACAGTGCAAACATACGAGCATATCAGTAAAATGGGGCACGAAGAAACAATAAATCAACAAAGCAATACAAAAAGGTAGGTGACAATAAGTTATTGTTAATAACTACAGCAAGTGGCCACTAAACTCAGCTGCTCAAATCTTATCAGTTTTATGAAGAATCATTGATGAGGTTTAAAGAAACAATATCTCATAATTAGGACAATACCTTACTTCTTCCCTTCTGTGTGTATGGAGAATACCATTTTGTCAACCTGACCTTCCCTTGAAGAGTGATTACATGCACAAAAGTGAATCTAAAACATTGACACAGATGAGAAAACAAGTTAAATATGCAGTTTGTGTCATATAGAGGCCAATATAGGAAAAATTGGAGAGAGAGAGAGCGCAAGCTTATATTTGACGTGATCATATCTAGAATGAGAAGCACGTAAAATTAATAACTAGAAAGTAGGAGAAACCCAGCTCGCAAATCTGTGCATGATCAGTATGGATATATCTATTTTCATCCCAGTAAGATTTTACATAACATTTGGTGCCATCAAAATCTTAAAGCACAGCTCTGAGATGCAAAATGTTCATTCATACTCACATCCGCCATGCTCGAAGTGAGTCCTCACCCAAAGCAGGTACAATCGTGCCAACCACCAAATTTCCTCTATGTTCCACATTAAGCATTTTCGCACACAAAATAACAAATTTCTGGAAAGTCCGGAGACCAAATCCAATCCACGAGCTTTTCCTTTGAAAGAACAATCTTTAGATATTTACAGACAGATCAACCACAGCTCCCCCACTTAATTCCCTCCCACCTACTAAACACCAAACACAACTGCTACTCTCTCGTCTCCTCTCCTAAAGCTCCTAAAGCTGTCGCGGCTTAGTCCGCCCCCCGAAGTCCATCGCTGGGGCAGGCTGCTACGCCGGAGCAGGGTAGAGGAACGGCAGCAAAGATCTCAGGAAATGGTAGGTGTTCCTGCAAATAGATTAGATCAAAAGGTTAAGAGAAAAGAAAAGAAGTTGCAAGAAAACGAAAAAGAGCACTAGAGAGACACTCTTCACCCATGCCACGACTCGAAGCCTTCGCGCTCCAAAGTGGCCCTCATTTGTGCTACGCGGGGATCTACCACATTTCCCTGCGGTAAGGGGCCCTTAATCACCACGCTTAGAGGTCGATGAAGCGTTACACCAAGTCTGAGTAGCTCCAACAGAGCTTCCATCTCCTCCATGCTCCTTACGAGTAATGTGCCCTCTTCGAGGACCATGCAAGCTTCTCTTACGTAAGCACGTTCGGCACCCTCCCAGGCTCTTCGCGCATTACAAACCTCTGGGGATCTTCGAGCTTCAAAATTGTTCATCTGCGACAACGATTAAGCAGTTCATCATCTCCTTCATTTCACTTGCAAGCCTCCGTTGTGTAATTGGAATATGAAGCTGTGTATTATCCTACTCATGGAGAGGCACCATGGACAAGATCTACCAAGCTCAAAACTAGAGCCTTTTTTGTTTCTTGAACAAACCCAAGCCCCCCTCCCCTAAAGCTTCTAAACAGTAAGCTAAGTTCTCGCATTTTCTTTTGTTTTTTAACTTCAGTTGCTGTTTATCATTGATGTGGCCACTGCATCATCGATGTTTAGCCACAGTTTCCTCAAAAAAATATCTTTCAAAAAAGCCTTGGCTTACTGTTTCGAAGATTTAGGGAGGGGGTAGCGGCTTTTTTGAAAAGGCCTGTGAGTTTGGCTGATCCTTTTTCTCACTAGAATCCGAAACTGTGTGTTACCATCCTTCCTTAACCGTTGTCCTACAAGTTGTGACTAAGGTGAAGCGGATGAACAACTTGGGGTTTCGTGCTAAGAAGATATGAATAGTGCCTTGACTCCACGTCAGCAAGTTACATGAACTTATTGACGACGTGAAATTGGCATGTTAGATAACTAACGGTTTCAAATTAAGGGAGCCAGATTTGGGACTCAAATTAAAGTTGGTCATTTTTTATGAGATAAGAAAAAGTTCGGGCCATAATTGGGACCTGAGTTAAAGTTGGTCATTTTTTATAAGACAAAAAAAAAAAAGAAGAAGCTCGGGCCGAAATCGATATTAGAAATAAAGTTCATGCTTTTTTAGGGAATTAGCCCTATATATTCTGCAATAGAATTGGAGGGAAGAAGACAAATGTCATTTGAAGGGGAACATCGAGTTTTCCTCCAATTGATACTATTTGTCCATTTGATTTTCTAAGTTCTTGCTAATTGTAAGAGAAAAGGCTTTTACTAGAATGTACCGCAGAAGGCTTGCGAATAAGATTGAAGGCACAAAGGTAACTTAAAAGACCTAAATACGTTGGTGCAGACATATTTAGCTGAGTATCTATTATATCAATTGTCGGGGACCAATTCAGATGGTGTCTATGATGTCTTCGTCATGTCCATTTGAAAGCTTCACCAATGCCGTAAGGATTTCACAGGATACCTTTTGGGTATCTGCTCAACTCAGCTGCTAGAGTAGAGTGGATCCTATCTCACTTTTACCCTTACCCGGCTGATCCCGAAGTATACACTTCGTTGAGCCTTGGACCGTTGTGGTTATACAAGAGCGCGCATGCACGTGTGCATATATATAGAGAGAGACACACACACATCTCCGCCCTAAGCTAACCAAAAGATAGTCAAGTTACCAAACAAACTATCGTCCAATAGAAATACCAGTATTTGGATTGATCATCCTATTCATTCCTTACCCATGCGTATGGACGCTAAACATGGGATGGTTGCACGAAAACTGTGATATATGGATACGTTGTTTCACAAGAAGCAACCCTTAAAAACACTTCAATATTTTCTGATACTCTGAGCCGTCAGTTACTTTTCCAAGGCATTGATTTCAGGTGATTATTATTGTCAGACATGTGTCCATTACCGTTGGAACAAAATGATATCGTTTTAGCCATATTAGCGCCACGTAGGATGGAGAAACAAATCCGATCAAAAAGAAAAAAGAAACAATGAAAAGGAAAAAAAGCTACATCAGATGGTTGAAGACACAAGGGTAACTTGGGGTTTTTTTTGTTCTTTTACTTCTAGTGCACTTATCCTCTTAGATTATTTAGGGATAGTGACATCCTTGCATTGTTGTTAAGATAGGGAAAATTTTCTAAAAAGCTCTAAACCTATTCTACGACGGCCAATTCAGTCATAAACCTTTTAACTGTGTCAATTTAGTTGTAAATCTATTGTAAGGCAATGCATTCAATATTAAACCTTTTGATTATGCCTATTGACGATTTAATCTTAAACATTTTAACAAATTATCAGTGTAGTTCTTCCAACTAATTTTGATCGAAATTCATGGACATGGTAGTCCAATCAAAGCCGGGCATCTTACATGACATAGGAGATGCTACATGGACTTTTTTACATTTTTTTTTCTAACTTTTATTGATTTTTAAAATTTTAATTTTTTTTCACAAGCCCGACAGGGCAAGAGGCACGAGCCTTTGGCCGACCACCGTCGAGGGCATCATGACACTTGCCCAAGGGCTGCTAAGGTTTGGCTGATGCGGGCATAAACATGGCCGGTGCGTTAAACCTCATGTGTGCACTAAGAAAATCTCCGAGTAGCTACGCCTTTTACCAAAAGGTGGTGCACGCTTAGGTTCGGCATCCCCAAAGACAATCACCGTAAAGAGACAAAAACAACACAAATAGGTTGAAAAAGTATAGAAAAGCCTTGGAAATCCTAGATCTATATCTAAATCGGAATAGAAGAACACCCAAATCTAGTTCTAACTCTAGATCGGGAGAGAATAACTACAAAACATATACTAGATAATCACAAAATCGCTTTCAAATAAGCTAGTTGCCGAAAGTAGCAATAGAAAAAACTCGAAGACTTGCGAAACACTCGATAATCTGAAGCAAGCACCAAAGTCGAAGTCGAAGCTGTAGCTAACAAGCAGATTTGAAAAGAGCATATGTCGACGAAATCATCAAGGAATCTAAAAGATAACTAGATAGAGCAATAAAAGAGAGGGAGAATGAGAGGGGAGGGACGGAGATAATATGGTCCCTCTCTCTCCCTCTAGAGAGTAAGCTTCAGGAAGAAGGAGGTTGGCGGCGGCTTGGAGGAGAGGAAACCTAGGGGAAGAGATGGCACGCTGTTTTTAACGGTATGCCATATGCCTACTCCAAAAAAAAGAGATCGACCTGTTGTCACTGTAAAAATAAATCTGTAGAGATTATAATTGCACGAATCATACAACTCTTGAATGTTTCCTCAATTACACCCCAAAAGAGTCATGAGAATTGATGAAAGAGAAAACGGTAATGACACCAAAGTTTATCTCAATATTCAATGTAGTCTTTGAATAATTTATCTGTTCAATCTATTCCATGGTTAAAAAATCCGCTAAATGTTCTTACATAAACAAATCTAATGCCCTTAACTAAGGTGGACAAAATTTTCGTGAACTTGGATTTAGATTAGCCATATCATGAGGCTTCAACGTCATATGCCCCTCTCTCTCCTCTTATAACACTCTTGACCATGCACCAGTCAAACGTGAACGACACCACTACCTGTGCTTGCCGGTCTCCATCGTCGCTGCTTATTCATTGAGTTATCAAATATTTGGTAAGACTACGAAATGTAGTAGTGCACCAACAATAAGCAGCATTGGGCAAGCCTTTCGTTCATTCTGCATTGGTTGTGCATTAGGCTGGATGCAGTAAAAATGTTCTATTCATATCCCTTCCATCTTCATACACGTGAGAATAACACATTCCATTCATTCTGCATTGGCCAATTCCGAGTCTGCTGATGCTCAATGGCAGAATGAATCCAAGAAAGAATGGTGCATAAAAAAGTTGAATATTGGAGTTTTCTTAGCCAACTTGGGCATATAAAAACATTGCTTCATTTGAAACGCCACTCTTGTCTTGGTATTACAAAACATTTGTTAATGACTGTTTGATGATTTTTCTGTTGTTCTGTATGTCTTCATCTTTCTTTTTTTTTTTTGGGCATTATATTTCGCTGTTCCCATCATTGACTTCTTGGCATAAAAGGAAACAGAAAAATTGTTCCAAACTAAAGGAAGATCTAGGTCAGAAGCCAGATAAGCTAACTCAGGAGGTCAACAATGAAAACATCATCAAACGAGTTTCGAACTATGTGGTTGCATCATTATATCCAGCATGCATGAATCCTATGTATGTTCTTAATACGTTGTATGTGACTTATATTTGTTGGATTCATGATCATGCATATTGTCCATATTTATTCGTTATTCAAACAACATCATCAAGGCTTGTCTATGTTTAAGAATGGAAAGTAGTGATTTCAGTCAAACTCAAGGAAGGGAAAAAACGAGAGACCAACATGTATGGACAATAGATAAATAAAATGCGCATCTAGATGGTCTTGAAGAACTAGTTGCGTGAGAAATAAAAGATGATAACGGCTTCAATGGTGGTTACATGATTATGTTAGAGAAGTGATTTGAAGAAAAGTTTCATAGCTCTGGCATTAGGGGTGATCACGTAGGATGACGGTGTCCATATCAACAATATCTCGCCCAAAATTTATTAGATGAACTCAATTACGAAAACGTAAAAAAGTTTAAGATTCAATTGAAAAAAATCAAAAAATTTAAGACTGCACTAACAAAAGTTTTAAGATTTTTTGGAAAATTTTCCCACCAATATTATCTATGTAATTAACTAACAATATTATTGCTTATTTGATTGTTCTTTCTGAAACTCATTCAAACTAAGATGATTTTTAAAAGAAAACTAATGTTTCTCATTTTTAGCTAAATAAATTGGCTCAAAATGATGTAACCAATATTTATAACAAGTGGAATTGAAAATAAGTGCACTTTAGACTAAGGAAATGAAACTAAATGAAAATAAATATGCATGTTTTCCAATAAGTTGCAATTTTATTCGTTTATCATAGTTCTAAATTTACTTAATGTTTAGTGAAATTTATTTAAGTATAAAAATTGTCCTTCAAATGTATAATGTAATATACATTCATGTAATCAACAAAAGCTATACTTCAAATTATAAATAAGATTAAGGTAATAAGACATATTTCCTCTCTTAACTCAATTTCATATCAAATGAAGGAGATAAATTGAAAGACATAAAAAATTTGGGAAGGATAGTAGAAATTAATCTCAAGATATTTTCTATTTATCTTTACTTATTTCATTGGATCTAAAAATACATTTGAAAAAAAAACTCCTTTCCATCCATTTTTAAAATTTAATAACTTACACGTTCGACTTTTGAGAATTACAAATCGTTTGATCTCCTAATTGGTTGAATATTGGCCGTGTCGCAATCAAAAAATAAAGTTAAATGATTCGTGGGACCACAAGAGAGAACATTTTCTCAAATTTGATTTTAACTGGGGAAATGTTTTTAAAAAATCATAAATCTTTTCGCTTGCCAATTCAGTCCATCGGTGATTCCATCGGCCTCGGAGAGGCAGCCCATGCCTGCCCAAAGAAAAGATGTATTTTAAATTTTTTACTCAAAATTTTCAGAACGAGTAAATATATACACGTGATTGTATATATAACATCTTCATTATTTTTTTGAAATGTGGATAATATGTTTTAGATTTTGGCGGAAAAACAGAAAAGTTTTTTACTTGCTTTTACTTAGTCCGTAACAAATAGGCCCTCAAATTAAATCAGCAAAGCAAGTACGAGTTATGACAACTCTAGAAAATAGAGTTATTTTACCTATTTTAAGCAACAAATAATATAATATCTTTGAGAAAATATTTGAATTTCCTTCTATTTATTCAAATTTTTCTTATTTGTGCAAGATAATGATATATGGAGAAGATAAGGAAAAAAGAAGGAAATCAAGATGCCACCAGCAGAATCGTTAGAAGATATAGGCAAAATCGTCGGAAGATTGCTTTGTTTTTTTAGATATATTAGTGTTATCGTTAGAGATTTAGTTGCGTTTTAGGATATTTCATGTTATCTTTAAGATTTTATTTGTTTTTAGGAATCTTGGATGTTATTCAAAAAGAGAATAACATGGAGCGCAAGAGAGAGGTCTAGGTTTTTTTACTTTTTTGCTTTGTTCTTTCATTGTTCTTAGAGTTTTTTCAAAAGTTTGAAGAGAAGACAAAGTGGTGACAGAATTTTTGTCTTTTGACCGAAGATGTTTGATTTAATTTATATTTTTGCTTCCTTTTCTATTATGTTCTAATTTTCTTTCGTTAGGGCTACGATGTAGCCCGACCATGATGATATGAATTTTATGATGTTTATGTTTTGTAAGTGATTTCGTTCATGTGAGTTATATATTATCGTGCTTAATGCTTTTAAGTTACTTGGCCACCATTTGAATGATCCGATGTGCATGTTTGAGACCGAGAAGTGATAATATGCAATTGCTCATTATAATATATAACCATGAATTACAATGTGGATAGAAATAGACCATGTTATTTGTGTAGCTTTCGGTGATAAAGTGATCCAAAAGACTCATTGTAAATCGAGAATATTCACAGATTTTAATGTACTTATGTTTATTTAAATTCACATAGAAATATAGTGGATTGATAAACTGAGTAGGTTTACTATACCTAGAGATAGATAGTAAATAGCGAGAGGAAATTCCGCTATCACATGTTTGATGTCATTCTTGTATGAATAAAGATCCGAAATTCATGTTTAGTGGTTATGGTGAAATCGGATGCTCTAACATATTTATTTGATTGATTTACGGTATCTAGTTCCGAATTCTTGCTTCTAAGATTGTCAATTTTATTTTATTCTCAATTCTATTTTTATTTGTTAGATAAATTTTAGAATTAGTCCATTTTTAGTAATTAATTAGTTTATTAATCATCAATCTCTACGTGGGACGATATTTTTTTCTCATCATTATATTACTTGTTCGACACGTACATTTGCGTTGAGAATTTTGCGAACAAGTTACAAGTGATTGGGGATGCACAATACAAAACACAAGTCCACTTGATTAATCTCTAGCCAAGTGGATGTCCAATTTTAAGAATCTTACCATGTTTGCATGCTTCTTAAATTATCTTGTTTAATCATGTGTGATACATTGTTCATTCAAGTAACATAGATATTTAGCGTTTCCACTCGATTACCTAAAGACGAGATGATTTGCGGGCATTCGTAAACATTACTCTAAACATTACTCGAGTCCAAATATTTTGCATCTTGTATAGATTTTAAGTTTTGATGGGGAAATTCACAATCGAAATTGTTATTATTTGCTCGTTCGAAAAATGAACGATTTGAAAAATATTTTCCTAAATATGGTAGTTTGCATCGCTTACAAAGTGGATGAACTGAAAAATATTTCTATCACCCACTTAAATGCTTATACATAAATTGTTGTGGATATTAAAATATTTTTTATTGATTAATTATTGCAAGCGATATAAGTGAGAAGTTTTTTTTTAAAATACAAACGGCACCATAAATTAATGTATTCTGAAGAGTACCCACTGGGATTTGTCTCTAATGCTTCCACATCAGCTTATAAGAAGAGAAAGAGAAGGTGCGCGTTCCTCTTGTTTGCTTATGTGGCAGAATATGAGTCTTTAATATAAATTTGCTTTTACACTTGGAAAAAGAGAGGCCTAATACCTTAAAAGAATTTCAACTTTAGCTCCATCGTAATTCCATTTAAACTTTTCTTGCCTCATAAATACTCCTTAATTAAGGTTTAGTCTCAATTCTACCATAAACTTTTTTTGCCTCTTAAAAAATCAAAAACTTAAGTCGAATCTCAATTCTACCATAAATTTTTTTTTATCACACATATCTCCCTCTATTAGTTCTCCATCCAAATCATCCTAGTAATGTGGCATTCCACATCACTGCTATAGCATTTCCTAACTTTCTATCCGAACGTTTTTTGGAACTAAATTTATCGTTTTGGACCATAAAATGTCTTACCGGATCTGAAATTTGGGCAAAAAAAATGGACAACTAGGGTTGGCTTTGTTCAATTGCTCTTACTCTTAAAAGAGTCTTGGATTTTCGATTTTATGCTCAATTTTCAATGTCTCGTACTCGGGATCTAGCAATCGGAGAGCTCGTGCTTAAGAGTTTTTCATCAATCCGTCATCGAAGAAATTTTGGACAAAGAGTTAACGGGGGCATATTTGGGACTCAAGTAAAATTTATTAGTTTTTATGAAACAGCAACAAAAAAAAAAAGTTTGGGGTGGAATTGGTAATAGACCTAAAGTTGAGAGTTTTTTATTGAGATAAAAGAAAAATTAGGATAGAAATGAGAGTGGAATAAAATTGGGGGTTTTTAAAGGTATTAGGTTGAAAAAAAGAGAGCTTTTTATGCATATTTGGTGTAGCTTTTAAATTATAGAAGTTTCCTTACGAAAAGTCTTGATCTTCATATTGTTCCCTACAATTATGTAAAAAAAAGGTCTCTTCCTTAATGATTTGCTACAGTCCCCTCTATTTATTTCTTTTCAAAGATGAGTTTTTTTAAATCATCTATTCCATTTTCCCAATATATTTAATATTTTCTTTTCGACGTCTCCTTTTTGCCATTCAAAGAATTCTCTTTCGATTCATGATATGACTTTTCAAAGATAATTGAGATTTGATAATGAAAAAGAGCATGCAATTCTTCTTCATTTGCTACCATTGTCATTATTTAGTGGTCTTGCCATGATTTTTTTTCCATAATTGTGGATGATTGACAACTATGTTAATGTATGTATTGAGATTTGGGGAAAAGACCGCCAAAACATTTTCTTAATGTACAAAATAAACTTTTAGATTGTTTTTATTCCTTAAAAGTTGGCAATGTCGGAATCACATTATCATTTTATGGATTCTTAGATTTGCATTGTCTAGTAAGATTTCCATCCGTTTCTTTAGTTTCATGTGAAAATCTTTATGTGATTGCTTCTTAAAAATCTTCCTTTAAAGGCGCAACCTTATTTCTATCTGTATTTGTTTCCTTATCTAATTATTATTCTATGTTTGGGTGGGGCTATTTTCACCCCCACCCTTTTTTATTAAACCTTCTCATTTTCAATAGATATATTATACCGCCTCTAATGATTTTCATATTTGCACAATTTGTTCAATTTAGTTGCTTTGCTATTTTGGGCTTCCTTCAAATTTTTCAATGACAGTAAAAAAAATACTAAAACCTTCTTGCTCTTAAAGCCTCACTTTTGTGGTGAATTTGTTATATGTCACTTGATTAGAATAGAAAAATATCATCTCTATGTACTATATGAAAGGATTGGTGATTTCATCCTACTATCAATGTGATACTTTTACACGGCACAAATAAGAAGACAGAACCTAATAAAAATACAATAAAAATAATGCAGTAAAAAATTTTGCACATTGAACAACCTTGATGTTTTGCTTATGAAGGACTCCAAAAAGAGAGTCCGTGAATAGTAGTAATTTTTGTGAACCTAAAATGAAATTTACTCGTTTTAGTGAATTTTTTCCTTATTTTGTGCAAATGTTCGATTGAATTAAATTTCATCTTTTTAAAATTTTGAAATGGCAGGATATAAATTTAATTTTATTTGTCAAAATTTAACTAGAACTTCATTTGTTTCATCCGATTGTCTCATTTGATCCACTTTATATATCCTACATAGAAATAGAAAATTTTTAAAAAGAACGAAAGTGAATAAATTTGAAGGCCACCACTTCATGTTTCAATTGGAGGAATGAGGGTGACTTCTTTTTTTGAGTGAAAATCAGTTAGATCTACACGTATTGGGAGATGAAGTAGCCCCACCCTTCATATTTATCCTTGAATATATTTACTTTGCCTTTTATGAAATTAGATATCTTAGTTGTATCACCCTTGCCTATGATCCAATCACATCTTGTTTGAGTTGTGTTTAAGACCATCTTAAGGGCAAAAAAGCATTTGCAATCACCGCCGGCTTACGTTGTGCGAAATGAAACGTATCAAATAAATAGTACTGTTGATATTGTAAAAAATTGTAAACAAGGAATATTTCATTCATCCTAACATCCATGGAATGAGCAACATTTGTATTATGGGAAAGAGCAATTAAAGTACTGAACTAACGTAGACCTACTATTTCTTTTGATAACTTTTTTCATCAATCACTTAAGTAATCTCCGAAGTGGCTTCATATGCCTTCTTAGATTTCATAACTATTAGATTTAGGCTAAGCAATAAATCTCCAAGGTGGTTCATATGTGTTCTGAAAAGTTTTGTGGAACCTAAGTAATCTCTCGTAAAATTTTGAAATTATTCAGTGTCATTTTCCATTTGCTATCAATCACATCTTCATTGTACTTTATCATGGCCAGATAAGTTGCGGATTGTAAGGACCATTAGGCAAACAGAACAAAATAGTTGTTTTACTGAGATGCAAAGTATTCATTCATGCTCTCATCCTCCATGCGAGTCCTCACCCTAAGAAGGTAGAATCGTGCCGACCGCCAAAGTTACTTACACAAAATAACAAATTTCATGAAAGTCAAGAAACCAAATCCACAAGCTTTTCATTTGAAAGAACAATCTTTAGATTTAAAGACAGATTTGATCAACATAAACCACAGCTCCCCCCACCTAATCCCCTCCTTAAATGGAAAAGCGCTATCATCATCATCTTCAATCACAAGGAAACACCAAACATAACTGCTTCTCTCTCGGGCCATCCATGAAGATCAGCCAAAAGACTACCAACTTAGGCGGGTCATGTTCCCTCTGCAGCAACTACTTACACTGCGGAATTATGACTTCAGAAGAATAATTTCCAGGATGGAGTATGTCAGTGCTCCCGCCAAAGTGACAAGCAATGGTTTATAAGATTCCAAAGTCGTAACATCTAAATAGGAGAATCTAGCGCAGAAAATTTTCCGGCGACAAATGACCCTTTCGGGCCATCAGAACTCATAGTTGTTTCACTGAGGATCTTGTGTGTATCTATCTTCAATCAAACACGAACACTCAAAACTAGCATATTATAGGAAGCATATCACACATTATATGTTGCGTTAACCATCATAGGAGGTCCATCAACAACCAAAACCGACAACTCAACCGCTGCAAGGAAAGCATAGAGTTGTAGGAAGCATGCTTCAAGCACAGCGAGGAATCGAGAGCAAATTGTATATCCAACTTGGTGGCTTGGGTAGTAATGATACCTATTGAACTCTGTTGTACCTTTGCAGCTTCCAGAATTGAATTCTATCATGAGATGGCAAAGTGGACTTTAGATAAGAGAAACTGAAATAAAAGTTCATAAGAAAGCACATATTGAACAAAAACAAGTGGGAAACCCAGCAGGGGGGAGAGAGAGAGAGAGAGACCGACCTGAGCTGCTATCAATCGAGCAACTGTTTTCTTGCTTGGCTCCTGATGTTCACCAGCAATCAAGAGCTCATCCAAAATATAGTAAGCTCATTTACATGTTGACAGCAACAAACATTTCGCAAAATCATTAATTATCACGAATAAAGCAATACGAAGAGAAGATAAATATGTGAACTCTTGTACTGAATGAGCAAAACCGACCTTATGGAAGTTAAATGTCGAGCCCAACTCACATACCTGTGAAGAGTTAAAGAAATTGTGGTGAGATCAGGAACTCAACACAAACATCTTAGTATTTCATGAATAGAAAAGTTCATACACGCACTGCCAAAGTACAGGTCCAAAATCTAGACAAAATGATGAATTATCTCCGGAACCTCCAATTCATTGTCATCCTGGTCAATGCACATACATAAATAATCTTCATAAATTACCTTTTGTGAACAAACTTGAGTCCTCTACTAAGAACTAATCCACTGAGCTCTCGTATGTCCTTCTCAGATGACAGCATAACCATACGAGCATATCGGTAAAATGGGGCAAGAAGAAACAATACAAAAAGGTAGGTGACAATAACTACGGCAAGCAGCCACCATTTTGTCAACCTGACCTGCCCTTGATGACTGAGTAGAAGAACAAAGTGAATCTAAAACATGGGCACAGATGAGAAAAGAAATTATATATCCAGCTTGAGTCATATGCAGGCCAATATAGGAAATTGGAGAGAGAGACAGCTTATATTTGACGCGATCATATATAGAATGAGAAGCATACAAAAGTAACAACTAGAAAGCAGGAGAAACGCAGCTCGCAAATCAGTGAGCAATCAGTAGGGATATATTGATTTTCATCCTGGTAAACTTTTCTATATCATTTGGTGCCATCAAAATCTAAAAGGACAGCTCTGGGAAGCAAAATCTTCATTCATGCTCTCATCCTCACACCAAAGTTGCTCTATTTTATCATAAGCTAAACATTTTCGCACACAAAATAACAAATGTCTGGAAAGTGAGGAAACCAAATCCAAGACAGATTAACCACAGCTCCATCACTTAATTCCCTCCCACCTACTATCTTTCTTCAATCACAATAAACAAGGAAACACCAAACACAACTGCTTCTCTCTCGTCTCCTAAACCCGCCGCCGCTAGTCCGCCGCAGCGAAATCCGCCCCCAGCCTGCTGCTGAACCGGAGCCTGCCGCTCCGCCGTGGCCTGCCGCTCCGCCTGGGCCTGCCGCTCTGCCACGGCCTGCCGGACAGCCTGCATGAAACCCTGAGGAAGGTGGTAAGGAAGGTCGTAGAAGTTCCTGCAAGTAGATTGGATTAAAAGGTTAAGAGAGAAGAAAAAAAAAGTTGCAATAAAACGAAAAAGAGCAGTGGAGAAACACTCTAACCCATGCCGCAGCCTGAAGCCTTCGCCCTCCAAAGTGGCCCTCATTTGTGCTACGAGGGGATCTACCACATTTCCCTGCGGTACGGGGCCCTGAATCTCCACGCTTAGAATCCGTTCAGGCTGTAAAACTCTGACTACCACCATCAGAGCTTCAATCTCCTCCATGCTACTTACGACTAATGTGACTTCTTCGAGGACTCTACAAACTTGTGCTGCATAAGCATCGTTGGCATCATCGCAGGCTCTCCGCGCATTAGAAACCTTTGGGGTTCTTTGCGCTTCAAAATAATCACTACGAACGAGAAAGCAAAAAAAAATCGGAAATTAGAATAAAAATAAAAATCGCAATGTCAATTGAAATTGCTACCTCTTACTAGTCGCGATGAGAAGCGCGTTCAAGTAATCTTCATAACGTTGGCGCGTCGATTCGGAGGCTTGTACAAGCAAAGCGAGAGGAGAGGGCCCATTGGCCATGGCTTTTGGTTTGAAGACGAGAAGAAAATGGCCGCGTGAGGAGAAGAAATTTCAGTGATTGAGCTTTATACAAAAGATGAGCCAAAACCCTAGCGCACTGATTGGCTCGGAAGAAGACGACCTTGATGATATCGGACGGTCCAAAGACTCCAAACCCTCCCCGCTTGCGACGCTCAGCTTCATAAAACCCGCCCCTCCATAGGCTCTTGCAGACGTTTTTAATTGAAAAATGCTGCTGGTATATACATTCGGGCTAATTCCCTAAAACAGTATCAACTTTGGCTCCAATTACGATTTTGGCCCAATTTTTTTTTTTGTCCCTTAAAAAGTCTCCACCTTTAACTCGAGCCCCAAATTCGATCCGTATGTTTTTTTTGTCTTCTAAAAAATCACCAACTTTAACTCGAGTCTCAAATCTGTCTCTCCGTTAATTTGGAACCATTAATTATTCAACATGGCAATTCTACGTTATCAATAAATCTACGTGACTTACTAATGTAGATTTGAGGCACTATTTATCGTCTTCTTTGCACGGAATCCAAAGGTGTCCATCCGCTTTTCCTCGGTCACAACTTGATAGGCAACAATCAAGCAGTTCATCATTTCCTTCATTTCACCTGCAAGCCTCAGTGTCCCGTTGGAATATGAAGCCGTGTATTACCCTTCCATCAAGCTCACGACAAAAGCTTTTTTTTTTTTTCAAAAACAAACCCAAGCCCTCCCCTAAAGCTTCAAAACAATAAGCCGAAGTTTTCGAGTTTTCTTTGTTTTTTTTTAACTTCGGTCATTGTATATCATGGCTATGGCCACCGCATTATCGGCGCTTAGCCACGCTTTCCCTAAAAAAAAAAATCTTTGAAAATAACCTTAGCTTACATGTTTCGAAGATTCGAGGAAGGGGCGGCGGTTTGTTTAAAAAAAAGGCTCGAGTCGTGAGTTTGGCAGATCTTTTTGTTTCACTAGAATCCGAAGCTATGTATTACCGCCCATCCTTAACCGTCGTCCTACAAGTTATGACCGAGGTGAAGCGGATGAATAACTTTGGATTTCGTGCTAAGAAGATATAAATAGTGCCTTGAATCCACATTAGCAAGTTACGTGGATTTATTGACAACAGGAATTGGCATGTTGGACAACTAACGATTTCAAATTAAGTGGGCTAGATTTAGGACTCAAGTTAAAAAGACAAAAAAAGTTCTTGCTAGATTTGAGACTTGAATTAAAGTTGGTCATTTTTTATGAGACCAAAAAAAAATAATTCGAGCTAGGATCATTAATAGAACTAAAGTTGGTGTTTTTTTAGGGAATTAGTCCTATATATTCTGCAATAGAATTGGCGCGAAGAAAACAAATGTCATTTGAAGGAGAATATCTGGTTCCCTTGGCAAATTTGGTCCTCCAATTGGTAGTATTTGTTAATTTGATTTTCCAATTTCTTACTAATTGTAAGAGAAAGGGCTTTTACCATACATATCAAGTGGAATTTGAGACTGAGGAAGATGGGAAGAATAATGAGCTTAGCGGTCCGATTAGAAGTGTTATAAATGGAGGGCATAAATGAACTTTACGAAAAATTTGGTCCGTAGTCTCAAGTCTTGAGCTAGCGGAGATCGTCACGTTCTGCATATGTCGAATTGGGAAGTGTCATATGTAAGAATTGATTTAGTCCCAACTTATGTATGTGTTATTACCGTACTCAACGACCATGTGATTCTTGGTAAGTGACACAATTCGAATTATTGCGACGCTATTTCGGTTTTTTATTTAATTTTTTATTTTCATTATAGATTGTAAGATCAGTTAACTTGTTTTTAGTTTATTTAAAATTTTCATAATTAGAAGTAATAATTGGTTAGGCTAAATGATAGATGTTTATACAACATCATTTGGACAAAACAACATATTTCATATCTCAATGCTAGTTATATTTGTATCTGTTTTACTATAAGGCTACACTCAATTCAAACAAATATCACTAAAGTTTATCGACGTACGAAAATTATGTATCACTTGGGACTTGAAATGGTAAAACGACGGGGTGAGAAATAAATCTCGGTGAGTCAACCCCTAAGCCCGACTAGGCGTTGATTCGCTCGAGACATCCTAACAACCATTCACATGACCACAAAGCGGATATCTCAACCACATGCAAGCTAACCCTCCAAGCCACACATAATGCAATGCGAATTGACTCAACAATCAAACCATCCAAATCAATTCAATCCATTGGCAAAGCATCACAAGACTTGCATACACAGGACACCACATGTAATCCATTTATTATCATAAACGACCCGTAGGTCAAGCACACTAGTCGGTTGGTGCTCTCCTGGCGAGACCAGGCATCGTCCCTTACTTCCGGCGATAGCTTCGATAGTCCATGTGACCCCGCTCAACCAACCGAAGACAATGATTGTCGACACGGCACGGAGCTAACAGGGAATCCTTAAAAGGCTTCGGCCATTCACAAGCTACGACCGGCAAACGAACGGCTAGAAAACAATGATCGACGCGCATCCAGCAATCGAAGACAATGATTGCCAAGATCGACCAACCAGAAGACAATGATTGTCGGAATTATCCAATTATGTGACCACTCAAGCACTTCGACATCCAGCCAGTTCATTTCTTTGAATTTAGTCGAATGCTCATACACGCATGTTCAAATACATGGCTCAAGGTCGTTTTCGTACTAAAACATGCAATTTGATCTCACACGTGATCACATGAATGCATAATTATATCGGCCGACAAATCGAGCAATTTGGGGGGATTAACCTCTAATCGGACCCCACGGCAACCAACAATCAATTTTGGCATTCACATCCAATAATTCAAGAATCAATTAATCAATTGCAGCCGGTCGATTTTTAACCACAATATCAATTCCAATTGATAGCCAATCGCGCACTCATCTCGACCTATGGCTCGCTTGCGATTCACCAACACAATCAATCAAATCAATCGGTTCTAATCACCAATTAGCCACGACGACCTAGCTAATTGACTAATCTTAACTAATTATGGTCATTTAGCCCAAACCACGTTTCTATCTAGCCCGACCGTAATTAATCTACCTAAACACCCTAATTAGCTAATTAATCTAATTCCCAACGCAATTAGTGTTCTAACCGAGAGTTAGGGGCTAACTCACAATTCAAACTAGCTCGGGCGATCTCGGTGATGACGACTAACTCGGCTCGGTTTGGCGGCGATCGGCTACTCATGGTCAACCACGGTCTTCGGGCTCCAAACTCAATCAAAGATGATTCGCGTGACGTGGCGACGCCTCGGGACAAAGCACGAAACTCGAGGTGGCGGGCGGTGGTCGCCGGTGACCAAAACAATGGCGGGCCGGCGGTGAACAGGTGGCTAAATAGGGGCGGCGGAACAAAGGACGAGGTTTTAGGGGCTGTTTTGGGGTTTTGGGTGGTCTAAGGTTGGGGGTCTTCGATGTGGCCGTAGGTGGCGGCGGCAACGACAACGGCAACGGCGGCGGACGGTTGGAGGAGGTAGAACAAAAGCTGGCGATCCGCAGTGCAAAAATAGGGCACCGTCGGGCAGAATAGGAGAGGTTGGTTCGAGGTGGTTCACAACCTCCACGGGCGACGATCGACTTCCGGCGGCTTTGGGAGAAGACGTGGGGTCGAAGGCGGTCGCTCGAGGTAGTCAGGGTGGCTGGAACTAGACGGAGCAGCAGTGCAGCAGCCGTGGGTCTCGAGCAATGAAAAAAAAGGCGGTAGGTCGCCGGGGCTATTATGGGGTTCCAAGTGGCAAGCGGTGGTCGAAACAAGTGTAGGGTAGTTGGAGTGACTGACGGCGAGTGATAGATGGAGGTCGGGAGCGGCGTCATTAGCCGACAGCGGCGCGAGCAACTCACTAAGACCAAAACAGGGTCTCGGCTCACTGGCATTCGCGAGGTGGCCTGGGACGGTGGTAACGGTTCGAGTGGTGGCGGCAGGTCGACGATGAAGGTAAGAGGTGATGGTGGTGGTGGACGGAGTTGGCGAGTTGCACAACAACAATGGCTGAAGGAGAAAGCGTTCGGTTCAGTGGGGGGTCGCGCGATTACAATGTGGGTGGGGAAGCGGATGTATGAGAGAGAGAGAGAGAGAGAGAGAGAGAGAGAGAGAGAGAGAGAGAAAGTCATGTGAGAGGGGGCTGGTGAGTAGGTGGTGATGGGACAAGTGGTGTCCCATCACCCATTATGACTTTGTTTTATACGCATTAATATCCGAAGTCCTTTTTGAAACTAAGGTAAAATAGGATTAGTTGGACATTCGGCTCAACCGACGGAGGGTGATTTTGATTTTTTCATAAATCGAACTCGGTCAAAATTAGGCTCGGGCGTGAGGATTAAAAATCTTAAATTGCCGCTCTCGAGATTTTGAGACCTAACCTAAACCGATCGACATTTACGGAATCATTCAAAATTCGTCCCTTAATTCCTCACGATCCAAAATTTTATACCGATTGGAATTCAATATTAGCTCTTTTATTGAATTTCGGCATTTTACACTGGTCTAATTTCCGGGCGTCACAAAGCCCCTCCTCATCTTTTGGAAGGCATGTGTTGTCCCAAGACACCTTCACTCCGCGATGCCTAACTCCGAGTCTTTCCAAAGGAATTGCCTAAGAATTTGTTCAATGCGAAGCAAGACAGGCTTTGGAAGTATAAAAATACTAGCCCAAAGACATGAATAGCATGAAGTATCGTCTTCACAAATAGCAACCGTCCCGCAAAGGATAAGAAACGCCGATACCAAGATTGGACTCTAACCATGATAGCGTTGACTAGCGAGGTACAATCCACTTTGCTGATTCTAGCGGGGACAATGGGGACTCCAAGATAACGAACCGGCGAGAGAACCTTCTTGAAAACCAAGTAAGGAAAGAAGGCTGCTGGCGCAATTGAACCGTGCCTCCGGAAATAAAGAATTCACTCTTGTTCGGGTTAGGTTTAAGCCCCGACCAATCAAAGAATCTATCCGGACCCACCTTGAGCAAGGTGACCGAGATAGGGTTGGCTTCGGCAAAAATAAGCACATCATCAGCAAAGAAGAGATGGGAAAGTCTAGTGGATTTGCATCTCCAATAGAATTTGAAACCTGGTTGACGGGTTTGAACATTTATAATGCCGAGTAAAAATTTCCACCACCAAAGTAAAGAGGTAAGCCGACATTGGGTTGCCTTGACGGAGCACCCTTACGCTAGAAAAGAAACCATGAAGCTCTCCGTTTATAGAAATGGAGAATTTTGGAGTCGTCACGCAAGTCATAATGAGATTAATAAAGCTTACCGGGATCCCAAGCACTTGCAACACCAATCGAAGGAAATCCCAATCCACCGTGTTGTATGCCTTCTTAAAATCGACCTTGATAGCACATTTCGGTAAGTAATGATCATGGTGGAAGCCACAAAACAACTCCTGGGCCAAGAGAATGTTGTCACTTTTGCGACGGCCTTTGACAAAGCCATTTTGCGGTGTGCGATAATAAAGGAAAGGACACATCAAATCCTATTTGCCATGATCTTGGTAATGCATTTGTGTTGCAAGAAGCCATGGGTCTAAAGTCAACCACTTTGGGGTAGCATTTGAAACTTTAGGCACTAGAGAGATGATGGTTGCATTGATTTCTCAAAGAAGATAGCCGGTATTAAAGAAATCCTAGATCGCCATAGTCATTGATCGGCCAACAATGTCCCAAGTGCCCTTAAAAAATTCCACATTAAAACCGTCAAGCCCCGGGGCTTTAGCAACTGGCTAGCTAGAACATAGTATTTATGATCTTGCAAATAGAGACAGGCCTAGATAAAAATCGAATCCGGTTATGATTTAGAGAATGCTCGATCACGGCACGATATCCATAAATGATGGCCAAGAGCTTGGACTAATAGAGGAGAGAAGGTCCTCAAAGTATGAGACAATGTGGGCTTGGATACGGATCGGATCATTTAGCATAGCACCCAAACCTGTCCCTCACCGAGAGTAGTCGTACATAGCTGTCTCTTGTTGACATAGTGATGGAAGTATGTTTTCAGCCAAAGGGCCCGAGACTTTTGTTTGTAAAAGGCTTCCTCTTGCAACCGAAGAGTAGCGAATTGTTGGCGACGATCCTTCTCAAGGTCAGCCAACCCCCCGATTAAAAGGATCCAATTCGAGTGACTCTTGGACAGATTCAAGGAATTCCTTGGCACCACAGGATCGAGTTGAGATGTCGAAAAAGGACTCCCTATTCGGTGGTTTGAGACGCCCTTTGGATCTTAAGCTTTGTGCAAACCTGAAACATAGGAGTACCCCGAATGTTAGTTTCCCAAACCTGACTTACCAGGGGCAAAAGGGACGATGGTTCATCCATAAGTTGAAAAACTTGAAAGGCCACTCGAGCTCGGAGGGGCCAATACACGGATCATCATGGGACTATGATCGAGACACCCGGCAACAAAAAGGAAGCTTCGAGTAGGAGAACACGAGGCTCCAATGGGCATTAATGAGAACCCTATCAATCTTCCTTTGTTTACGAGACTCCCGGATGAGGTAGACCAGGTGAATCGGTGTCCCGTATAGCGGAGATATTCCAACCTAGCATGAGTAATACACCGACCAAAATCATCATAAGACGGGAGCCAAAGATTTGAGCTCCCAATTCTGTTTGACAGGCCTTGAACGGCATTGAAATCACCAGCAATTATGTAAAGAAGGGTTTCTAAAGAAATAATTGCATCATTATTGGCTACAATCCCCTCTATTTACTTGTCTTTTTAAAGATGAGTGTTTTAGATCATCCATTCAATTTTCCCAGTATATTTTAGATTTTGTTTTCGACTTCTCCTACTCTTTTTCCATTTAAAAAATTCTCTTTCGATTCATGATATGACGTTTCATAGATAATTGAGTTTTGATAATAAAAAGAAGCATAAAATGCTTCTTCTTTTTCTACCATTTTCATTATTTAGTGGTCTTGCCATGATTTTTCTTTTTCATAATTATGGATGATTGACAACTATTTTGATGTATGTATTGAGAGTTGGGAAAAGACCGCCAAAACATTTTCTTCACATTCAAAATCAAATTTTACATTATTTTTTATTCCTTAAAAGTTCGTAATGTTAGAATCATCTTATCATCTTATGCATTCTTAGATGTGCCTTGTCTGGTAAGATTTCTATCAGTTTCTTTAGTTTCATGTGATAATCTTTATGTGATTGTTTCTTAAAAATCTTCCTCTATAGTTGCAACCATATTTCTAACTGTATTTGTTTTCTTATCTAATTATTATTTTATGATTGGGTTGGGGCTATTTTCAGCCCCCCACCCTTATTTGATTAAACCTTCTCGTTTCCATCGAATATACTATACTACTGCCTCTGATGATTTTCATAGTTGTATAATTTCTTCAATTTAGTGACTTTGCTATTTTGGGTTCCCTTCATATTTTTCATTGACATTAAAAAATATGCTAGACTCTTCTTGCTATTATAGGAACCTACCATTCTTCGTCACTCCTACCCCAAAGCCTCACTTCTGTGGTGAATTTGTTATCTGTCACTTGATTAGAATAGAAAATTATCGTTTCTATTTACTCTATGAAAGGATTGGTAATTTCATCTTGCTATCAATGAGATATTTTTACATGGCACAAGTAAGAAGACAGAAAGAAATAAAAATACACTAAAAAATGAAGTTAAAAGTTTTGCACATTGACCAACCTTAATATTTTGCTCATAAAGGACTCCAAAAAAGACTCCATGAATAATAGTAATTTTTGTCAATCTAAAATGAATGAAATTCACTTGGTTTTGTGAAAAATTTACTTATTTTGTGCAACAAATTTGATTGAATTAAATTTCATTTTTTAAGATTTTGAAATGGGAGGATGTAATTTTGATTTTATTTGTAATTTTGATTTTATCTGCCAACTCTTTAACTAGAGCTTCTTTTCTCTCATCCGATTAACACATTAGACCAACTATGTATCCTACAGAAAAAAACTAAACTAAACTAAACTAAACTAACAAAAAAACAGAATGAAAGTGAATAAATTTGGAGGCCACCACTTTATGTTGAAATTGAAGGATTCGAAGGCGACTCTGTCTTTTGAGTGAAAATGAGTTAGATTTACTCGGGGAGTGGAAGTAGCCCAACCCTTCATGTTTATCCTTTAAGTAGATATCCCAATTTGATCACCCTTGCATCTAATACAACTGCATTTTGTTTGAGTTGGCAAAAAACATTTGCAACCACCCCGGGCTTAAGTTGTGCGAGACTCTACTTTGTCTCAGTGTACCTTTATGCATAAGAAACTTACCATATCAATATTAACCTCACTTTAAGGCTAGTACTTTTCAAATGTGATCTTCCTTCTTCGATTTATCCATCTTTCCACACGGATGTAATCTTTAATATCTCGAGCAGGTGGGGATCAATCGAAAGTCCCGCCGCAATGCACAAAGTTATGAATAATGCGTCGCGCATATGAGACGGCTCTCAATACCTGGCCAGATTGGTTGGAGACGCATGTCAATAGATCAAAGAACAAATTATTCTTGGCTAGCAAGCCTAGCATGTCTCCATCTAATGAAAAGTCAGTCTATTCGCCTTAAGCTATTTGTGGTTATGACTCGTATAAATGAGTAGCGGAAGTACGGCAATATTAGGCTCATGCACATCCCTTAATTTTTCCAAACCTTTCCTATCTTAAAAGCAAATTATTAGGATCATTTAAGCCTCCATTTGGCTTTTTTTTTTTATTTTTACAAATGCTCTTCAATGTACTTACCAATGAATTAGCAAAGTCTATGAAGAAGCTTCGTAGGTTGATTTACTAACATATTAATGCAATGCGTATTGTTTCTTGAAGTTTTATAGTTTTCCTTACGCAATATCCAATTGAAAGCAGATATCCTAGTTTGATCGATCTGAAGACTGTTTTTTGCTGTTTGGTGATAATGAGGTCCTTTTTTTCTTCTTTTTTTTCTTTTCTTTTTATTTCTTTGAAAAACTTCCGAGAAAAAGGTTTATAGAAATTTCAAATATGGCCATGTATAATTGTAAAGATAAATGAATTAAATTAATGCCTGAGCAAATTGGAGTTTGTACTTATATATTTATATGTGTCTATAAAGAGTAAAATGTCCAACTGAAATGCAGATCTAAAAATGTATACTGGCTTGTATTGATTTTGATAAACAGAGTAAAATCGATTTCTGAAGCAAAGAAAAATCCTTTGGTTCTTTCCTTCTCTCGAGGGGGTTCGAGAGTTTTGGTGGTTTAATCTCAAATCAAACATCGCCGATTATAGGTCCTCTTCACGAACAAATCAAACATCGACTATTGATACAAAGTAATTTTAAGGGCAAAAAGCATTTGCAACCACCCCCGGCTTACGTTGTGCGAAATGAAATGCATCAAATACATAGTAATGATTAAGATCGTAAAAAACTGTTAAAAAAAAAGCATATTTCATTCATTCTATATTCCATGGAATTAGCGGCATTTGTGTTAGGGAAAGTGCAATTTAAGTACCAAACTATCGTAGACATTTTATTTCTTTTGATAACTTTATCATCAATCACTTAGATTTCATAAATATTAGATTCGGGAAGTGCAATAAATCCAAATTGGCTTTTTCTGTTAAACGTCCAACATGGTAAATAATTGAGAAAATTTGAAACTCAACGGATGTGTTCTCAAAAGTTTTGAGGAACTTAAGTAATCTATCATAAAATTTTAAATTTTTACTGACTTTTTCCATTTGCTATCCATTAAATGAAATGAAGAGTCAATAATTTACCCTTAGCAACGCAGAATACCGACACGCGACACGCGATGCTACACGATACTCCCACACGTCATTTCTTAAAATTAAAGAATTCCGACATGTTGGAACACATTGTATATTAAAAATATATGTTTAGATATACATGATAAATAATTATTTTTATGATTATTTCAATGAAGTTAATTTCATTAAAATCCACAAACAAAATAAATAATAAAAAAAGTATAGAATGAATTTACACTAAACATATTAATCTATTATTTGTTGGTATCAGTCATTGTTTTGAATTGACAAATTCAACTACAATCCATTTTAATAATTCACAAAGTTTGGAGAAATTTTAATTTTTACATGTTGGTGGAGCTTTTTCTTATCATATTAGAATTTTATAAATTTATATTTTTACCTCTAAAAAATTGAAATCTTTCAAAATTGACATGCTCGTCCAATTTTACGTGTTAGGGTTCGACACTCGTGTCGCTTGGAATGTCGAAGAGTTGAGCACGTGTCGGAGGATGTTGGACACCGACACGAAGGTTTCCAAAGAGTGTCCATGCTTCCTAGATTGTATCTTATCATGGTCAGGCAGACAACGGACTACCTAAGCTCGCCCGGCCAAATGGGCTGGCAAAGAGACTTGGTTATAATAATGCTTAGCCAAATCTAATTGGGCCCCATCAAAAGAGCAAATCGACAATGTAGTAGGGATAGAGATAGTGCCCTTTTCGACTGATTAGAAGTACAAAGTGATAGAAAATTAAAAAAATATGAGAGAACTGCAAGTCCTATTTCTCTAAATAAAAATTGTACATCTACAAGAGAGTATTTATAGTACAAAAATAGAGATCAGAAAAGATACACACGATATTGTCTTCCTATTTTATCTCTCGAATATTCCGATAATCTCCCGCTGCATCAATTAGAATCACAATCAATATCAAATCAAACCCTTCTCCAACACAAAGTGAATCTAGAACACCACACAGATGAGAAAAGAAGTCAAATATTCAGCTTGAGTCGTTTGCAGGCCAATATAGGAAATTGGCGAGAGAGAGAGAGAGAGAGAGAGAGCCAGCTAATAATTTGACGCGATATTATCTACAATGAGGAGCATATAAAGAAGGAGAAACCCAGCTTTTCTATAACTTTTGGTGCCATCAAAGTCTAAACGCACAGCTCTGTGATGCAAAACGTTCATTCATGCTCTCATCCACCATGCTCGAAGCGAGTCCTCACACAAAGCAGGTAGAATCGTGCCGACCACCAAAGTTCCTGTATTGTATCATAAACTCCATGTTAATCATCTTCGCATACAAAATAACAAATTTCTGACATGTCGGAAACCAAATCCACGAGCTCGTCATTTGACAGAAACACAATCTTTAGATTTATAAGAGAGCTTTGATCAACATAAACCATAGCTCCCCCACCTAACCTAATTCCCTCCTTAAATGGAAAAGAGCTATTTTGGTCATCTTCTTGATCACAATAAACAAGGAAACACCAAACATAAGTGCTTCTCTCTCTCTGTCTCTCTCCCTCTCTCATCTCCTATTTCTGCCGCCACAAATTCCGAGCCGCAGCCTGCTGCACATTTGGAGCCGGAGCCGCAGCCTGCAGAAAAATCTGAGGAAGGTCGTAGGAGTTCCTGCAAATAGATTAGAATGTTAAGAGAAAAGGAAAAAAGAAATGCAAAAACAACGAAAAAGAGCAGAAGAGAACACTGTACCCCTGGCGCCACACGAAGCCTTGAGCCTCCAAAGCGGGCCTCATTTTTCCTACGAGGGGGTTTACCAAATTTCCCTGCGGGACGGGGCCCTGAACCTCCACACTTCGAATCCCAGAAGGCGGTACAGCATTTCTCAGGAGCTCCAATAGAGCTTCAGTCTCATCCGGTCGTATTCTACACAGCGGAGGTGCCTGCTTTCGGAGGCTTGTAAAAGAAGAGTGGCAGGAGGGGGGAGAGGCGGGGAGATTGGCCACTGTTTTTGTCTTGTTTTGACGGGAGGAAAATGGCTATGTGATTGTTACTTATGATTTAGCTATAAAGGGATGCATGAAGATGATGAGCCAAAACCTACTGCCCAGAAAGCCCAGAAATCTCTCTGATGGTTTCGCAATTTTGAAGTTCCCTCCTTTCTGTCACTATCGGCCAGTTCTCTAAGGGGAGCAGGTTTGGCCCAATTAATGGCACAAATTATGGCAGGACAAATCGAAGAAATTTCCGTCTATTTCTTTTAGTAGCAACTCGATCTTATAAGGTGATACAGGAAGATCTCTACTTTATAAGAATGCTAATTTGTAGGGGTGAGCAAAAAAATGGGGATCCACTAAAACTAGATCGGACCGTACCCAACCGATTGATTTTGGGTGGCTCTCATTGGGTGCCGGTTCGATTCCCGGTTCCAATTTGCTAGAATCGGCGGGTACCGATTCGGTCCTCGGTTCCATATGAGAACCACCCACGCGAACCAATTGGACCGGACCTATTTATATAATATAGCTATATGTATTTTTTTAATTGAAGCAATCTCCCTCAAATTCTCAATCACGTGACTCCCAGCTCAGCTCACCTCAAAGCTTGAGAAGTTTGTTTATTTTTGTGGTTGAAGAGCGGTCATTTGCTTGCTTACTGTTGTGAATTTGTGGTAAACTTATTTTCATGTGTTATCTGTGATGTAAGACTATGATGAAGCATCGAAACTTTGTGGTAAACTCATTATTCATTAAAGGGTGTTTTGTGATCTTCGTGGGTGGTGCTCTTGCTGATTTTTTCTATGAATTTGTCAAAGAAATCATCAAGTGCACCACCAACACTCATGTCCATCTCTTTATCCCATGGAAAATTAGGAATGGCTTCATTGGTTCACTTGCTATAATCTTTTTTATTGATGTTGTTGCTCGGTAGAACCGGTTCCCTGGACCCATCCGGGAACCGGACCGGGCCTGTGGTTCGGCTCTTGAGTGGGTCCATGGAATGAGCAAGTGGTTCACGGTTCTCGTTTTGCGAAACCAGTCCCTCGCGAGTGGTTCTCGGTTCCAGGGTAGGAACTATCCATCCCGAAACCGATCACCCCTACCCATTTGCCAAACATAGGAAATGATTTTCAAATTGCACGAGTGGTTGCATAGTTCCACGTGATATGCTGACATGGCAAGCACTTATATATTGAACATCAATCACGAACGGACAAGTGTCTGACTTGAAAATGAATAAAAAATTAAAATCTTAAACTTTTTCTCCTACTTTTTCTCTCTTCTTCGTCTTCCTCCTCCTGCAATGGTTAAAGTTCCTGGGTTTCTTTTTCTTGGATTACTTTCAGGAGGCCATCTCTCACTGGCTTCTCTTCATCTTTCTTGTCGTCCCATGCATTATGAAGTTCTGCCGTTCATTCAAATGTGCGCATCGAAGTTTCAGTTTCAAGCACTCAGATATCCCATGAAGGCGTAGCCGAAAACTTACTCCCCGTACTTCAATCTTTTCATGGCAGCTGAGAAAATTGAAGGCTCTTCTCCATTATATTCCCATTGGCTTAGAGATCTCTTCAGCAATCTCGAAACCCCTCCATCGTCGCCACGGCTCACAAAAACTGAACCACCCATTCATCGTTGCTCGCGACCAGGCTCATTCGTCGTCAGATCTGGAGACATGGTACATAATTTGCAAGGAAAAGAACAACAACATCTGTATGTCTTGATATTTGCTTTTACTCTGGTGAAAGAATGTCATAACTTCCACATGCATTGAGCTATTTATTAATATCAACTGAAAGTAATTCTCTCACCTTTATGTCGCGAGATGATTATTGTTTACCATCTTTGATCAGACGTTCAACTTCAGTTTCAATTTTATAAGTTCAATGCACCAAACTACCCTTTTCGTTTTTTTACCATCCTTTTGTATAGTTTTCCTTTAATACCCAATAACATGCCAAAGGGGAAATTATCCAAAAATTCCTAAATATATTACATTTTTGCCAATTCAATTCTAAATCTTTTAATTTTGCCAATTGAATCCGCAACCTTTTTTATATTGAGAATTGATAATATAACAGTATTTGGGTAGCTACCGTCTGTTTGGGGCCACAAAAAATAAAAAATAACTAATTAAAAATTATTGTGAGGTCCATTGTTTTTAAAAATTTGTGGCTCAACAACATATTGCTATTCTTACGGTCACCCAAAGATTGTTATTCTAGCAAAATCCTTTTATATTGCCAATTGAGCTCATCGGATTAATTTGGTCGGAAGTCGCTAACATGTACGTCGGCCATCTTTCGTGGCACGGTGGGCGCTAACATGAACAATCTTTAATGATATTTCAACATTTCTCAACCTTCCTATGTATTTTTTGAATTTTTATTTTTTTCCTTTTTTCTTTACTTTTTTCTATGCCGACGACCCGGCCTACCGCAAAGGCCTCGCCCTGATTTGGCAAGGGCCTTCACGCCCTCGTCCATGGCCAGCAAGACCACGATGGCCTCACCTAGGGCCGTCATGACCTTGCCGGTTGAAGGCGGCTCTGGGCGAGGATTGCTAATGACACTCACACGCCCAAAGAAAAAACACAAGAAAAAAGCAAACAAAAAGAGGAAAATAAAATAAAAAATTCAATTTTTTTTTAAAAAGCATCGATCGTGTCACATTGGACAACCGACATTCGATGTCGGCAATTTCCAATCAAAATTGAACGATGGACATAATTGGCAAAAGATGAAAAGGATTAGGACTCAATTGGCAAAATCGAAAGATTTATGATTAAATTGATAAAAGTTCATTCATAGTGATAGAAACTGTAATTGATGGTACATGACTGTCAATTTGTCAATATCTTGTGTTTCATCTTTGCTTTTTCCAGGAGAAGAGATACGACAACCACATCATGAGTTACCCCGTTTGGATCCAACACGACAGGCAGAACGATATTGAGCTGAGTTAACTAGGCGTCCGGCTTTGACCCAAAAAAAAAAAAAGGTCTGGAGGAGGAGGCATTCTGAATGCAACCAGAAGGTTTTTCGTCAGAACTTTTACGTTCTCCTTAATATCATGAGAGATTATGCATTTTTTTGGACTAATCCATCTTCTCCATCACAACCCAAGCAAATTATTTCCTCAGCAATTACATGCTTCCAGTTCTCTCCATCGGCGCCCAGATGTCCGAGATCCCCAACGCATTCATAGACGACATGATCAACCACTTGCAAGACCAACTTATGTTGTGTAGATCTCTTCACGTAGTTGACCTACAAGAAATTATCTTGGCGCTATATTTGACAACATTTGATTGGCATGTCAATTACAGAGGCTTTCTAAGATCTAGGAAGTTTGTGCTCGAGAGCATCGGCCTGATCGGTTCTACCTTACTAGAAGACGATAAATCTGCTGAACCCGGAAGAATTTGTTGACTTGCCAAACAAACTCGCGAAGCAGTACAATGGAATGTCGAAGGATTTGCTGGCCGATCTCACCGACAACCTCCCAAGAGCCACTTTTGTCCGTGCCAACGTCTCTGATATGGTCATGGAAGTCATGACCAACTATGACAAACATGGCACTGTCTCAATACAAATAGAGAAAATTCACATTCTTATTTCATGATACGTTGCATATATCGTGCTTTCGCAAGCAACATAGGCTGACTTACAGACGTCAGTTTAGCCTTGTAGATATCTTTATTGATAGAGACTGTGAAACGTAGGATTTACCATGACGAACCGTGCATAACGTAGTCTAATTGCAGGTATAATACCATGCAGTCACTAGCACGTGCAAGGACCGGTCGGAGCACATATGTGGGACCCATACCACCCAAGCGAGACCACGAATATCATACTTGCCATGCAGTCGGTCGGCGGCGACAGCCGTTGCATCAACCCCATGAATCTCAGAAACTCCGAGACTTTTTACCCTAATTATTGGTGACCAATTGGGGACGCCTTGTCGATTGTTGCTCGTGCATGCACACGTACGCATTGCTTTGTAGCCTCGTTTTAAATTGTAAATATACTTAAAAGGAAATTTAGTTTTCTTTCTACCTGTATGTTTACGGATCGATGTTCACATTGTTAATTTTCTTGGTTCACAGAACTTGATTCGGCACAAGTAGTGCTGTCTAAAGATTGGGATAGCTCAGAGTTTTTGAGAAGCTTGAATGAACAGCCAATTGAAATCGTTCCGTGCACCTCTTATTCGCAGTTCTCATGGAAGCTGTAGGTGCGCGGCTGTACTCCGCACGGCGGAGCCTCCGCTGTTCGGAGACTTGGATGAGCCTCGCGAGAAGACCGAGAGGGGGATTGGCAAGTGCGGGATCGGCCACGGGTTTGTTTGTTTTCGGTTTTGATTTGCTTTGAGGACAGCAAAATAGGAGTGTGATCCTCACTCCGTTTCCCCTTAACGTCTCTCTCTCCCTCTTTCTCCTTCCCTCCATCAATTCCTTTGCAGAGAGCACAACTGCAAAATTGTGCTCCCAAGCTTCTCTCTCTCGTTTCGCCTTGCTTTCAGTGAAGATCGATCGTACATTATTCCGGTCATTACGAATTTACGAGCTCTGACGACGATCTGGTTCCTCTTCTCTCACCCGGCAGTTATTAGCCATTTTCTCCCCTCGTGACGACTCGTCTCCTTCTATTCCTTGGTTCTTGATTCTGTGTTTCAATGTTGGAAGTTCCTCCAAACAAGCGCAGCCTAGTCGGAACACAAATTTAAGCTATATATTAATCGAGTTAATCTGAGATGAGATCGAGCCTTCCGAAAGTGGAGCTTGAACTTGGGTAATCAAGCTAGATTGCACATACGGTTCTATCATAAGACGCTTACTAATCAGGTTTGGCCGAGCTCGAGATCTACTTAATTTGACTCGTTATTTGCGCGAAAAAAAAAAAAGAAGTAACTCAATTAAACCCGATTATCCCCTAAACTAATTTTCGCCTACTTCCCTCTTTCCACGCCATTGGAGCACACATATCAGAATGATAGTCGCGTTAGCGACGTGCTTGTAATGTACCATGGGGACAAACTTTGGGGTTGGGGGAACCACATCGTCATCATTCATCAGTCCGCTTGTCTACTATGTTAGGCTAGGTATCATTCTTCGAAGACTTTTTTTCTTTTTGGTCCAACCTCGAAGACTCCAAAGAAGCAGAAAAACCTGCTATAAATTAACTAAAAATTAAGAATCTGCATGATAACCATTATGATTCTCCGATTCTCATCTCGAGAAACAGTAAAAAATGAGAATGTTGTTTGGTAATGTAAATAATTCTAATTCCGATTCTGTCTCCGGAATCAATTTTAGAAAATCGAGAATCACTTTTAGAGCAAAATCCAAAACAAAAAAAAGTTGGTTTTGGAAAAAGAATCACTTTTGAAAATAACAAAACAGAATGAAGTCTCACATTTCTAACTTTTTTCTTTTAATTTTCTCGTCACTTTTCCCTCTAACTAATAAAAGCATAATAAATAAAAATCAAAAATCAAAAAATGGAAAATTTTTAAAAAATAACAAAAAATTTGGAAAATCCCGAAAAATAGAAGCTTAGATTATGCTAGTTTGACCTTATTTTCATAAATTGGGGCCTAAATTTCATAGATTTCACTCTCCTACAAAAAATATTACGGAAGATAAGGGTATCTAACACGCATACTCGTAGATGTGCATCACAAGATATTTCTATATATTTAGATAACGCAACTTTTAAAGAAAAAATGAGTCCTTAATATGGGAACTGACCCATGCTTCATGGAACTTCAAATATCATATATTAAAATTTTATTTCATTTATGACATACTAAAAAAATGCATTTTAAATTATTTTAGTGTGCATTAGAAATTAGTCTTCAATTTAGGATGAAATTTTACAAATTAACTACATAGTTATTTGACTTAAATGAAAAAATAGGAAAAGAAGCAGTTTTTTGAAACATAAATTTTATGCATTTATCAAACATATTCTGGTTCTCTAAAACTTATCCAGGAACAAAATAAAAAGAAGTCATTTTAACCAGAATCGGTTTTACGAATCGGAATGATTTTCATGCGCGCCTAATTAACCAAAAGTACATCAAATTCTTGTTCTCATTTGCTTGTAAATCATTGTCCGACGTAAAGCGCCCTTGTTTTGTTCGAAATTGGTTATAACAAGAGTGTCCACAAATGTGTTCTTGCGCTCGGAAAATGAGCAAACTTAAGCTTATATTAGAATGGGTGCTCATTGATATTGACTTCAGGTGGAAAAAAGAAGGAAAAACAAAAAAGAATTAGTGTTCCTTTGTTCCATTGCACAACTCACTCTCGTTTAACGGACCTCTCTATCTCTGTCCTAAGCCAAAGACTCATTTGAATTTTGTAGAACCGACCAAGACATATAATGCTAAAACGCAATAGAAATTGGCTAAACGAGAAAATTAGAATTGAAAAAAAGAACAATTTGTTTTCTCAATTATGATTATCAAAATCAATAGAATGTCAAAAGTCTGCCTCCACTAGTAGTCTTAAACACCCTTATATACCGTGTTAACCCTAATTAAAATAGAAAACACATAATTACGAAAACGCCATTGGAATTATGAAAAATGACTAAAAACCCATCAAAAAGACTCGAAACGTGAAAAAACGACGTCAATCATGGCAAAGTAGTGAGTTCGATCAACGGCCCGTTTTCATGCAGCCGACCAAAATTCAACCCATTTCAAGTTCGCCAACTCTAAGTGCATCATCCTCCCCTACTAGGAAAAGATTCGCCCCAATATGCTTCATCTTTATTGATATCAATCTCCACAGGTTCTTTCTTATCCGCATGGTAAGGTGACAAATCTGCTACATTAAAAATCTCGGATACATTATACTCACCAAGCAACTCAATCTTATAAACATTGTCATTAATTCACTCAAAAACTCTTAATGGTCCATCGCCCTTAGGTTGCAATTTGCCAAACCTACTAGCTGGAAAACGCTTTTCCCGAGGTGAATCCACACTAGATCACCTCTTTTGAAGATGACTCTTTTCCTACGCCTATCCACTCGATGTTTATACTTTATGTTATGCTTATTGATCCGGTTATGAACCCGTGAATGCAGCTCTTTGATCTGCTGCATGCTCATCTCGCATTTGAACCGAACCGCTTGTGAACCGGCAATGTCGTGAGATCTAGAGGAGTAATTGGGTTAGGCCCATAGACTATCTTGAAAGGACTCTTGCCTCGTAGTTCGATTCCGTAACTTGTTGTAGGCAAATTCTATCCGAGGTAACATCAAGTCCCATTACCACAGGCTATCTCCAACCAAACTTCACAAAGCAAGTTCCCCAAGCTTCAGTTGACAACTTGGCCTCCCATCGCCTAGGGATGGTGAGAGGAATCAAACCGCAATCTGGTTCCCATGTGCTTCCAAAGAGTGCACCAAAAGTGACTCACAAACTTCACATTACAATATGAGGTTATGGATTTGGGAACTCTATGTAACTTAACAATCTCCCGCAAAAACAATCGAGTGACTTCGTGAATCATTAAAGGTTTTATTACAAGGTAAAAAGTGCGCCATCTTCGAAAATCTATCGACAACCACCATTATGGAATCTTTATTTCGCTGTGTTCTTGGCAATCCCAAAACGAAATCAAGGATGACATCCTCCCATGGTGCAACCGGGACAGTAGAGGCATATATAAACCAAGCATGGGTACCTTTGGTTTTTGCCACATGACATACACCGCACCTCTCTACAAATCAAGTCACATCACGCTCCACTTGGGGTTAATAAAAGTGCTCACACAGGAAAGTCATTGTCTTATCCACCCCAAAGTGCCTAGTTAGACCTCTTGCATGATTCTCGGTAACAATATATTCCCTCAAAGAACACCGAGGGATACACAAAGCATGTTGCCTTTGAAAAGAAAGCCATCCACAATCGAAACTGCCGAAAGGACCCTGTTTTGCACTTTCCCGAAATATCTCCAAAATAAGGATCATCAACATACAAATCCTTAAAAGAGTCAAAGCCCAAAACTCTCATCTGCATCATAGACAGTGAGAATGTCTTATGCTCAATGCATCTCTACCTTATTCGGCACCTTTGCTTTTATGTTCAATGGCAAAACTGAAAATCCGAGAGACTCCACCCACTTTGCATGCCTAACATTCAGTTTATGCTACCATTAATGTACTTTAAGGCCTCATGATTAGAATACAAAATAAATTCCTTTGAAATAAGGTAGTGCCTCCAATGCTCTAAGCACCTCATTATGGCGTAAAATTTATTGTCATAAGTCGAATATCTTCTCTTCGCTTCATTCAACTTCTCCTGAAAAATGCCACAGGTTTATTTTTTTGGCTCAGACGCCCTTAATACCAACGCCTAAGGCATCACAATGTACCTCAAAAACCTCACTAAAATCTGGAAGCACTAAAACTAGGGCTTCAATCACCTTTTTCTTCAACAACTAAAACGCACCACCCGCCTCTTTGGTCCACACAAATCTACCTCCCTTCGGCAATCCTTAAAAGGCGTAATAATGGTGCTGAAATCCCGAATAAACCTCCGATAAAAGGACCCTAGCCCATGAAAGTTGGGTACCTCATGAATATTCTTCGAGTCTCCCAATTAAGTAATGACTTCGATCTTAACTGGATTCATCTCGAATGCCTTCCTTCGACACAATATAACCCAAAAAGGTCACATGATCGGTTAAAAAGTGACACTTCTTGTTATTGGCATACAATTTCTACTCCCTTAAGGCCTCAAAAACTCTTCTCAAGTGCTGCAAGTGTTGCTCAATCGAAGCACTATAAACCAAAATATCATCGAAATAAACGACAACAAATTGGCCAATAAAAGGACGAAAAACCTAATTCATCAACCTCATAAAAGTGCTCGGCGTGTTAGACAACCCGAAGGCCATCACCATCCACTCATACGGACCATCTCTAGTCTTAAACGCCGTCTTCCACTCATCTCCGGTCGCATCATAATCCGATGATAATCACTCCTCAAGTTTATCTTTGAAAAGATAGTCACCCCATGTAATCGATCAATCAAATCATCAAATCATGTGATATGAAATCGATACTTGATTGTGATTTTGTTGACAGACTTTGCTATCTATGTACATTCTCCACAGCTCATCTTTCTTAGGAACCAACAAGGTCGGCACCGCACAGGGACTCATGCTCTTTCCGGATCGCGCCTTTCTCTAACAACTCCCGCACTTATCTCGTAGCTTATCATGTTCCTTAGGACTCATTCCGTAAGCTACCTTATTAGGAATAGCAGCTCCTGGAATGAAATTAATACAATGTTGAATGTCTCTCATGGGGGACAACCCAGGTGGCATCTCTTCCAAGACGTACATCAATAAACTCCTCAAGCAAGGCCATAACTTGTGTAGAAATTTCGGACCTGTCGAAATTTTACTCCATCACCACAATGGCAAAAAGTTCAAGCGCGTTCACTTGTCTCTTCCTGGAACTCGACTTGGACAACGGATTATTCTTCACCTCCTTTCTTAAATCGAAGGACCTAGGGTAATGGTCCGGCCATCCTTTTGAAGGTGTAGGTATTTCAAGCCATCATGTTTGTCTTTTCGTGGAACCGCTATGGCCTCCCCAACGAAATATGACAAGCATCCATTGGGACCATATCACACCACACCTCATCAACATACTTTTTTCCAATCACACCATTTGCATAAGACACATCTCGCTCACCTTCACCTCGTTCCCTTTCTTAAGCCACGACGGCTTGTATGATTGAGGATGATCTTTTGTTTTCAACCCCAACTTCTCAACCATGATAGTGGACACCACATTCTCGCAGCTCCCTCCATCTATTATCATGTTGTATACTTTTCCTTCACTAGTGCACTTAATATGAAAATATATTATGCCTAAGCCATGATTCATCTTCCACTACAACCACATTTAAAATTCTTCTAACGACTAGGGACTCACCAAAATCAACAAAGATAATGTCTTTCCGATGCGGATCCGCATCCTCTTATTCTCCATCGATTCATCATAAAGCTGGATATTCATCAAAGGCTGGATTATCAACAAGCGTCACAATCTATCCGTTCAAACAATCGGTAGCAAAATGTCCGATTCCTTGACACTTGTAACACCGCTTGGCAGCAGCTCTTCCCTTGCTAGTTCCAAGACTATTTTGTCCCTCCTTGGATGCGGGTTTAGAACTCGCACCCTTAATTGATGCTAGTGTCGAATTGGCTAAAGAACTCCTTGCCTTTCCTCGAAATTCTTTGCACGACCACCGACTACGAAATATGGGACTGCTGCCCTTCCTTTCACACTGCGTTTCCACCTTCAAGGCCAATATGCACACATCCTCATAGGTCCAATCTTGTTGTAACTAGACAACATCGAAATTTCAGTTTGCGGCCCTACCAAATATCGAGCAATTGTTTGCTTGTCTTCCTCACCACATCACAACGCATCCATGAGCGATCAAACTCATCGATATTCGCTCCGACTATTAAATCTCGATGCTTAACATCGTGATATTCAATAAATGCATCCCCCTCTTATAATGAGTAGATAAAAATTTTCTTTGCAGCAATTTCTTCATCTTATCCCATGATCCACCTTTGATTTCCCCTCTCTAGCACGCTGCTTCTTCATATGCTCCTACCATATCGAAGCATGTTTCCGTAGCCTTATAGCCACTCATTTAACTTTCTCGCTTTCGATCATATCTTTAATATCAAAGACCCTCTTGATTGTATACAACCAATCAATAAACTCATTAGGATGAGTCTTATCTTCAAACATAGGAATCGAATCTTCATCCCGATATTACGAAAAGAGGATTGATTTTCAAGTCGTACTCCCCAATTTTGTCCCTAGTTCGGAACCCCGAAAGGATTAACGTCCTCCTCTTCATCATCGAATGGATCCTTAGATTCCACTCCTTCGGATTGAATGCCCAACCTTGCCTGTGCAAGTTGTCGTTCCAAATCCTCGGATTCGTCTTCCCCGCTCTTCAATTTCTCTGTCTCACGAGTTTCTTTGACGCGGTTGTTCATCCGGTTCAGAACGATTCCACGTCCCCGGCCACCACGATCTCGCCGTCCACGACCACCGCAATTCTATTCGGCCATTGGTTCAAGGTAATATGTGCTCTAATAATAAATACTATTGAAACGCAATGAAATTGGCTAAACAGAAAATTGAAATTGAAAAGAGGAAAAATTTATTCTCTCAATTACAATTATCAAAATCAATAGATTATCAAAAAGCTATCTCCACTAGGAGTCCTAAACACCATTATATACGGTGTTAACACTAATTAAAATAGGAAACACAAAATTACGAAAACGTCATTGGAATTACGAAAAATGCCTAAAAACCCATCAAAACGATTCCAAACGCAAAAAAATAACATTGGTCATGGCAAAGCAATGAGTTCCGATCACCGCCCATTTCCATACAAATGACTAAAATTCATCCATTCCGAGTTTGCTAACTCTAAATGCATCAACATCCACTTCACAAACATGACTCCAAAAAGTGAAAAATCATAAAAACCCATCAAAACGACTAAAAGTACCTAAAAACCGATCAAAACGACTCAAACGCAAAAAAACGACGTCGGTCATTATAAAGCAATGAGTTCGATCGGCGGCCCATTTCCATGCAACCAACCAAAATGCAGCCCATTCCGAGTTCGCCAACTCTAAGTAAATCAACATCCACTTCATAAACACCTTGCCAAACATTTCCGACGAGGTAGGTAAATTCTAATTCACATATCATTTACTAATTCACAAGATCGCATACACGAGAAAGTATCTTAAACAAACTTTCACAAGACTTTACAATCGTCGAACAAAGCAAAGAATATGAAAAATCCAAGGCCTACTATTGAAACAACAATCTCTGTTTATATTGCCCCAACTCTGTATATACAATGATATAATGCGAGAGGTCAATCAAATCTTCCATCTTATTCCAAGACACAACACATTCTAGAACCCTCTTCTCTAGGCTACGCAATATAATTTAGAATAAACCTCGGTAGATGGACTTAATCGTTGCGATCAATGCCATAGATAATACATGATGGAACAACCGCCAACAAAATGACATGAGATATAAAGGCTAAAGACATAATTAGTTATTACTAGAATCCCATAATTATGAGTTAGTCCGTTTCTTTTTTCCATAGGGTTTGATCGTGCACCTCATCCGTAGGGTGAAAACTCTCTAACCCTTTTGTATGCATGTGCGATGCCATTGAAACTTTGAAGTGGATATCTACATGCTAGAGTTGATGAATAATGTTTAGAAAATATGGATCCGAGCCAATATACATCACCCAAATATCATAGGGAGAAGCTCTTGCATTCGACTTCATATATAAAAACTTGCTTTAAGTAAATAGAAGTGATGAAGCAGTGAACGTTGAAGAAACAAGGGAAGTGTCGTCCACTACTCCAATATAAAGAGTCCGCATGAGAGTGACAGGGGTGATGGGGCTAAGACAGGCGAAGAGAAGTGATTGGGGAGAAGATAGCGTACTCACTTTCTATTTTTTAAGAGATATGCAATTTAATCACTTTCAAATTACTATCCGATGTAAAGCGATCGATTTTTTGTCTTTTTCTTCTTTTTGGCAAAATTGGACACACATTATTTACGAAGTTAAGTTTTTCTTCGAGTTATGTTGCCTGTTTTCTCATTTGGGGCTATGATTTCCAAATTTTGAGTAAAAAAGAAGTGATGAAGTAGTGAACATTGATGAAACAAGGGAAGACTCTTCCACCGCTCCAACATGAGAGAGTGATGGGGTGATGGGGTGATGGGGCTGAGACAAGTGAAGAGAAGTGTTGGGGGGAGAAGATATTAGATCCACCTCCAATTTTTTAACAGATTTGCAATTTAATCATGTGGCGTCACATACCGTCATCATCCCGATGGGAAGGCTTTCCAAAATCTCGCTCTATCCTTTAATTAATCTTTCCTTAATCGGAGTAATTGGCGCATCTTGAAACTCTAAAAATTAAAAAATCACGTAGGACGACCATACAACCACAAATGCATGCAATACAAAACATCCAATAGCAGGCATGCCTAATAAAATGGTGTGGCTTTTCATGATTTTCCTAACCGAGATAACACACAAGATCATTCAACAAATACTGAATTCATTTATATATATTTCAATCGGTTCTTTAGAAGAGTTCAAATAATTATGAGAGGATTTACAAAGGAAGGTAATTTACTCTCGATTTCCGAATCATCATCCATGGCCTCCATCACTCCAACCATTATGGTTAGCTCATTTGAAAAATGGTTAATCAACGTGAGTAAGCCGAAACTCCTCTAACAAGTATGATTCCTAGGCTAAACAACTAAACCAGCTATAGAATCATAAAATTGTGATCAAAGTCACCTCCAAGGTAATCCAAAGGATAGAATTCCAGACTCAATCGGAATCCAAGGATATAATCAAATCGAGTCATAATCACCACAAATCAAAGTTTATCAAACCAGAATCTAGGATTACTCAAGGATAGGAATCTCGGAATATCCAAATCGAAGCTATCACAGCCAAAATAGATCGACAAACAATGCCCACAACAGCAAAATTATAGATGATATAGTAATAAGGACTAAAGAGCACCTTGCCTCGATAAATCGAGAAGGATAACGAACGATCAAATGAACGAACAGATGGCCGAACAAGGGCTAGAGGCGATCGCGGTCTTAGACAAGCAAATTGACGACGTTCGATGATTTTACGTCGAATAAACCGATCGCCTGATTATATATAGGGGAAGCAATAAGTCCAATCAACTTGTCGGCCAGCTTGCAATGGAGTCGGCTTACGACGAGTCGGCTGACTTCATCCGCTTGCGGTTGCTCCCGAACGCGATGCATATCAAGCAAGTTGTGATATGTCATGCTACTTGTGATATGTCATGCTTGATGATTTGTCGTGCTTAACCGCTTTGTTGTGCTCACATTGGCCGAATTTTAAATTTCGTGCCAAATGATTCTAAGTCATTAAGCACTAACTTGCTCTTGTTTTAAGCGGGTAAAAGTTCAAGTCATCACAAATCACTTTCAAATTGCTGATGTAAAGTGGTCGAGTTTATTTCTTTTCCTTCTTTTTTGGCATAATGAGCCACTCTCACTAATTACTAAAAATAATTTTTTTTTTTTTAGTTATGGTAGCTGTTTTTCGCAGTTGGGGCTACAATTTTCATGTTTTAAGTAAATAGAATTGATGTAGTAGTGAATGTTGATGAAATAGGGGAAAAGTCTTCCGCTACTCCAACAAATCCGAATGAGAGTGACGGGGGTGATGGGATTGAGATAGGCGAAGAGAAGTGATGGGGGTGAAGATGGTGGACCACTTCAAGATTTTTTTAATAGATTTGAAATTTGATTACCTTTGAATTATTGTTTAATATAAAGAGGTCAAGCTTCTTTCTTGTTTTTTTTCTTTTTTGGCAAAATTACCCATTCTCAAGAATTACTGAAAATATGTTTTTCTTCGAGTTGTATTACCTGATTTTTTAATTGGGGCTGTGATTTCCAAATTTTAAGTTAGTAGAAGTGATGAAGTAGTGAACGTTGATGAAATCGAGGAAGGGTCTTCCACTTATCCAACATTAAGAGTTTGAATGAAAGTGACAAGGGTGACGAGGTTGAAACAGGCGAAGAGAAGTGATGGAGAGAAGGTAGTAGACCCACTTTTCCCTTTTTTTAATCATACATTTGCGATTTATTCACTTCTAAAATACTGTTTGATGTAAAGAGGTCCAGTTTCTTTCTTGTCCTCCTCCTTTTGGCAAAATTAGCCATTCTCACTGTTGATTGAAAACAAGTTTTTCTTCGAGTTATGTTACCGGGATTTCTTAATTGGGGTTATGATTTCCAAGTCTTTAATTAAATAGAACCGATGAAGTAGTGAACTTGATGAAATAGGGGAAGAGTCTTCCAAAGTACTCCAACATAAAGATTCCGAATGAGAAAGACGAGGGTGAAGGGTTGACACAGGCAAAGAGAAGTGATGGCAGAGAAGATAGTAGACCCACTTCTTTTTTTCTTTTTTTAATGGATTTGCAATTTAATCACTTCCAAATTAATGTTTGATGTAAAGAGGTTGAGTTTCTTTCTTGTTTTTTTCTTTTTTGACAGAATTAGCCATCTCACTAATTACTGAAAAACCTTATTTATCAATTGGGGCAAAGTGATTTCCAAGTTTAAAATAAATAGAGGTGATGAAATAGTGAACATTAATGAAACAGAGGAATAGTCTTCCACTCTTGTCTAAAACATATAGGAAAAATCCCAAATAAGAGCATGGAGTGCTTCATTTTCTCAAATAAGGACCAAATGAATTTTGTTTTAAATAAAAGCTTGAAGTGCCCACATTTTCTCAAATAAGGGCTTGAAGTGAAGCTTGTATCAAATAAGGGTCTCAAGTGGCCATGAAGTTTCAAAAAAGTGCCCGATTTTAAGGACATTTTTGTCATTTCATCTTTTCTTATTTGTTTTGTTTTTCTTTATTTTTTTCCTTTTCCTATTTTTATTAAAATTTAAATAATTAAAATAAAATAAGCACACACACACCTCCCGTTTGTGGCCGCCGCCCGCTAACTAGAGGCGAGGACCTCTCGAGTCCTCTCTCGGGAGTCCGATCTTGCCTTTGTGTTCTTTTTCTTATTCAACTTTTTTTCATTTTTAAAAAAGAAAAAATCGAAAAAGGGAATTAATGAAAATGTCCCATAGGCCAAGCTCTTTTTTGAGACTCCATAACCATTTTACACCTTTATTTGAAAAGACGTTCACTTCAAACTCTTATTTGAGAAAATAAGAAAGCATTTTGAAGCCTTTTTTAAAATTTTCCCAAACATAAATTAGGTGATTTCAATTGAGCAAAGACACAAGGTTAGGTTATTGTAATTCGTATATCATGACATTCTAATTAAACCTCACGACAGACCCTCTCCTCCCACCCTCACTCCCTAATTGTAACTGCCCTGCAACGAAAACTAAACCAGAAAGAACCCGACTTGAAGCTGAAAAGCAGAGGGCAACTATGTACGACGCTCGTCAAGCTAATGCGCAAAGGCCAAATCAGATCACGTGGATCATTGCGTCCATAGAGCAGAACCCTTCAGAAAGATTTAACCAAATAGTGGAAACTGGAAAGCAAAAGAGCGTAAGGCTTGGTGGATTGACGAAAGCTGCAGAAACAGAGTTCAGGGCAGAGCATCCTTGAGGAGTTCGCATATACAAACACCATTAACAATGATGGATAACAAAATAGCAGACGATCTTCTCCTCCTCCGAATTTAGAAGGATTCGCCGCAATGGTCCCACTTCGACGGCCGGCATCCTTCCAGCCGGCATGTTGATTCTATTTGCAGGAACGCTTCACCCCTTCCGGATTCCGTCTGTAGCGGGAGCTTAAAAAGGAAACTGAGACTAAAGGGACGCTCATATTTTTGAGTGCTTCGCATTCGCGAGTTAGAGGGCGAGGATACAAGCTTTGCGCTCGTGGAGTTTCACGCGAGTTTGGTGAGAGGACAGTTGAAAGCCAAAATGTTTAAATCGTCTTACTGTGTTTCAATTCATATGTACATGTACAATTAATTGGTCTACGCACAACACATTAGACTCCGTTATAGTATTCATAGAATTAGAATATCTAAAAATGCAATATTGATTATTAACAAACATAACAAGAATACTAGTTAAACGGTATACGATAAAAATATAAGAAGCGGGACTGTCGCGATCAATCGCCGGGATCGTGTCTTCCATTTGCATAGCTAGGTATATTTTTGTACTTATGCAACGTGGGTGTAATAAATTTACGGGAGAGAGAAGTTTAAATTAAATATGTATCCAATATCTTTTGCGAAAATATTGCTAACATAGGTCTCGAGAGCAATTTTAGACAACTTAGTTATGCCTCGTCATTAAAATTCGCAGCAGGTGACTAAAGGACCTAATTGCAATGAGTTAAAAGATTGGGGACTCAATTATAAATTTGATAAGAAGAAGGTACCAAAAGTGAATTACATAGACAAAGCAAGCGGATGGACTCGCGGAGCAGGGTCGCGTCGTCGCTGAGCGCTGTTGTTCGGGAGATTGAATCGAAGCTTCTGCTTGGTACCCACTGAACCGTCGAAGCACGCATTGGCTCTCAAATTCGTCCAGGATTGAGCTCGTTCAACGTCGCATCGTGCCGCGAGAAACTAGCTTCTAATCTGTGCTGTATCGATTGGCCTCTCGCGAAGATGATGTCGCCGAAACAAACCTCTGAAGATCGAGGATCGCCTCAGTTTAGGTAAGTAAGCCTTCGGAGTCATGTTTTTTCGAGTCACTTCTCTTCCCTTCTTTGGCTGCATAGATCCTAAAGAGGCCTGTTTGGGTTGCCGAGTGAAGTAGCTGATGTCTTGTGTGGATTCTGTTTGCTGTTTCCGAGGTCGCGACAAATTGTTGCGCTTGGGCTGAAATGTAGGTTTTAAAGCGATTAGGAATGGTTATTTTAAGTTTTTTCCAACTGTTTGATTACTGGATTTGAGTCTGATCGGTGATTGAATTTGCGGAAGTGGGAATGACTACATGAATTGGGCAGAGATGGTCAAATGGTCAAATTGGGTGCAATTCATGCAGCCGCACATAGTGAATTCTTAACGTGCGTGCTTGTTTTGTTCGGCTAAACCAGCTATTGGGTGCAATTCCTACAGCTGCATATTTATGTCTTCAATATTATAAAAGGATGCATAACCACATCCTCTTCCATTGGCATGTTGCTGCTGGCATTGCTCATGCAGTGGTTGACTCTTATGAGTGGCTAAGCTTACTTTCCCAGTGCGTAGGCATCTCATAGATTCTTTGCTTGAGATATATGGTATGGTAAAGCCAGCAAAAACCACTGAACTGTGGTCATACACTTTCTGCAGGTACACGCCCTTGCAGATAATCCATATATTGGGCAACTTTTTGAGAATATGGTCGGTCTACTCAATGTACCGTTACTTGACTCAGACGGGAGCATCAGTTTTGCTCTTTATCTTCTGTTGTCTGGTCCCTGCAACAATCCTGTTTTTACTCCTGCAGAAGCCTTGGAAGGGTAGACCACTCTCTAATACTCAGGTAAAGCAATGAGACTTTCCTCCTCATCCAATCTTGCCAAAAGAAAATGTGAATTTTTTTGTTTGGTTCCATTGACATGCTTTATCTAATCTTTGGGTTTCAGGTCGTTCCTTCTGTGATAAATGGTGCCATAACAGCTTTCTACTTTGTTTTGTGGGGAAAGGGCTTGAAATTATGTGGACCACTTAGGTAGGCTTCCAGAGTATGAATTTGGTAATTTGCAGTACTGTTTATTTAATTTTCCTTTGTTTTTCTACAATCACCAATAATTAGCACCATTGTGGTAAGTCCACAGTTGGCAGAAGTGTTAGATGTGCAAAAGAATTGATACTTATTCTTGGCATTGATCTTCATCTGTGCAACTTGGTTTTAGAGTGACAAATTATTAAATGAACAGCTATTGATGTAAATTGCCAACAACTGGACATTTCTTATGAAAGAAAGTTTTTGGTATTTCCTCTGTTTAACATTGCTTGGAACTTCAGTACTCAAGAAGGCTCTGCGTAGACAAATTTGCTTTGTGTGTCGATAATGCTGCTGTCATCGTAGTAATGAGAAAGCTGAAACCATTTCCTAAAGAAGGGTTTTTTTATTTCCGGAATCTTGTCTAGAATTAAAGGAAATGTTAGGAACTTCAGCAATCATGTTGCCAGTCGCAATCTTCTACTCTGTTGCTTTTCTTTTGCAGATTTTATGTTAAGTTCGGCATAGACAATAGTCATTGACTTTCATTTTTGGTTCTTTAACTTAAATAGAGCTTTAATGGCGGAGTATTCCGGTGCTGTTCTTGGGGTGTTGTCTGCTGTACTCTATGGACAAAGACAGCACTTATGGAAAAAGGTAACCCTTTTTATCCTTGAATGCGTGAAGCTCTTAAGAGGATCTAGATAGAGCACAATGATGTAAGAGAATCCATGCATTGACTTACCTAGTTGGAAATGGCTTTCTTTGTTTTCACCATTGTCTTTGAGTGGGATGGAGCCATGTGATAAGTGCATCAATTGTGAAAACAAACATTGCGCAGTCATGTTCATATATGTTAGAGAAGGTGTTAGTGCATATCTTTTATGTCTTTAATTGCTTGGAATGCCTATGCAAATGACCAGTCATAGTCCGTCTCCTCCTTTTTTATTCATTATTGTGAATCTAGAAGATAGTCAATAGTGATTCACTGCATCAAGAAAAGGAGAAGAACGAATGTGAATAAGTTTTTCTCTCTAGCAGGATAGACCGATAGACCTATCCGGCATACATTGAAGTCCATTTCTGAGCTAACTGGGTGTCATATAGTGTGAAAGTTGTTAGTACAGTTGTCTTGCAGTATTCTTGCACTATACTGTTATAGGTTGGCCATCTGATAGAGGCAAAAATGATCATTCAATATTGTACACGTGTTTTCTTCCTCCAATTAGTGAATATTTCTTCCCTCTACAGGTTGGCGGGTTGGTGGCAATGTTGGCGTCTTTCTACCTGTTATCGCAAGGATGGGCTATGGCCTCACATTTTCCAATAAATATCCTGTCACTGATGCAGTTCATATTTTAACAGCATGAAGCAATTAAGTCTTATGGTTTACTAGCATTAGTTCTGCTGATGTTCTGCTGAAATTATCAGTTCATTAGTTGTCATGTCTTTTTTTCTTTTTGTGGGCCACCTCTTCAATTTGATAAATACCTCTAGCGTATGAAGGTAGACTTAACTTTAAAATACAGTTTGGAGAGGACCCTGATGCTGACGTTCAGACAGAACACAATCTGGGTATGAAAGAGATGATACTTCCAATCTTTGCTGGAGTCCTGTCAGCATTGAGGAGAGTGATTGCACGACGTGTCTCACTCAAGGTTTTGGCATTTACTTGTCCGGAATTAGCTCTGTAATTTGGAATTCATTCAATTCTTAATGAGCTTTTTCCCGAGAAGAAACTAACGAATAACTACTTCAAATTTAATTCCATTGTGCTTTTTGTTCTTGTGAATGTCAGAATCTATATAAAAGAAGACTCCATGCGATAAACAGTTGCTTCCGCGACATGTTTTCTGTTTCCTGTGGCCATGTGGGATATGATCATTGTAAGTTCTTTGGTTAGTTATACCGCGTTATGCCTATGCTGCCTAAAGCATTCATGATGTGTGCTTTAGTTTTTACAAATACTCATCTGCCTTTCCTTTATTGATGGATCATCCAGGGATCGGATTCTGCTGGCAGCAAGGATTTACCATTTTCAACATGGGCTTTTCTTAGCACCATTACTTTTGGGATTATCTTGATCTTTTACATTGACAATATTGCGGAGGAGAGGTAACTTACATAAAAATTTGGTCATTTGAGATTAATATTCTGTTCTCATGGCATATGAATCAATGATGTGTTTTTAAGTGAACATGATCATATTTTTCTGGTAACTTGGTGGCAGACAAGCTCTCTGAGAGCAGACTGCAAAAACAGATGAAAAAACCTTTCATGAGCCGCCCTCTATCCCTTAAATACGTATGTATGCTCATTATTTTGGTCAACATTCTTCAATCTGCTATTTCAGCATAAAGCAATCAATGTCGAGTCTAAATTGGCAGAGTTGGACCTGTATGAGTCATAACATTGGGCAATGCAGTTACAAACATTCAAGTGACTTAATTGTTCTTGTCAATGTTCTCCTAACCATGTTCAGAAGAATCACCATTCACATTGTAGGATCCTACAATTTAAAAATCAAGGAAAAACATGTAGGATAAATAGGATCCTATTGATTCAGTTGTCATATAAATCTAGTAAATTTATAATTGAAATTTGCACAATTTGATATTTTAGGTTATGAAATATGCCTGTTCTTTTAATTTTGGCCTTTTGGAGTTTTATCTCATACAATATCATAACTGGTAAAATTTACATGACAGTTTTAGTTTATTTCTTTTTGAAATTCTTAGGATCTTATGGTTTTCGATCCAGTCTTACAATTCAATCTGGCAAACATCCCCATCGATCTTAAGCAGAATCAGATCTTAACAACCATATGTTCAACTAGTGGCACTAGATATAGCAACATGGTATTGTTTGGTTTTCTTTTATAATCCATTTTGGCTTGGACAAACCAGTATTCACCTGGTTCAACCAGTTAATCTAACAAGGCAGTCGATGCAGTTTGACCAGATATGGGAACTTTAAAAAATTATCGAACAAGGCAGTCAATGGTGGGGCGAGGATAACCTCCTGCCCTCTTGGAACATGTGCGAATTGTTTAGCAGTCATGGCAAGGAGCTCTTTAGTTACATGTTAACAAGTGATTTCAATTATAAAGCTTCACTCCTGGGGATATAACCTCTGGCCTGTGCTGAAGAGTCTTGAAACACAGGCACAAACATTTGAGGGTGATGACTGATCACTTTGCTAGACTGGAATCTCTGTCCATGGTATGATTACTTTATTTAGGTTACCTAGCTTGTAATTTCTATATAACCAACCAGCAAGTTCAACTATTCCAACGAGTTAAACTGTTGATCAGCAAATTACTGGCCTGACTTACTCTTACACTGGTGCAAAAGCCTTGCAAGATTATTTTATTTAATGTTCTCACCGTTTTGATGTTTTCACCATCCGCCTTTGCATTTACTAAGAGGACTCTATATGGTATGCTCAATGATCATCTCTTCTGAGGTTCTTTAGGGAGCATTTCCATCAAATTTCTTCCACATGATCTAGTTTGTCTATTAAGTTCTTGAGTTATATGGAGAATCTGATGATTACCTTTTTTTTTTTTTTTTTGGGTGAAAATGATTACCTTGTTGACAACTCTTCTAATTTGTCTCTTGCAGATTGCACATGGTTTTTTCTTTCTCCGCGTCATCTGATGATAGCTGGTGGATGTATCATAACGATGGAGATTGTTTACCAAATGGACTTTTCTCTTATGGGTTTTCTAATTTGTGCCTTAATACTAGGCTTTGGTAAGCTTGGAAACTCTTGATTAACAATGAAGCTACACCAAAAAGTATCATCATAAATGGAACCACTGTTTAGTTTGTACTGCCAAATTGATACTAACTACTTGTAGAATACGTAAGTGTGCAGTGTACCTTAAATGGTCACTGCTGATTCATATGCTAGATGGGAGACTACTACGCCAATATATGAGAAAATAAAGTTGCAAAAGAACCCATTTGTATGCATTTACCATAGCTCAACTTTCTTACTTTAAATAATATGTTAAATCTAGTGTACTAAGCCGAAAGTTTCAGTCAAAAGGTTGCTGAATCTTTCAGGTTGTTAAAAAATTTCATTAAGTTTCTTCTCTGTGCATCTCCATCTTTGATTTATCGTAACTACAAGGGAAAGTTTCATCTAGTAAATGGAATTGGAGAAGCATTTTTTGGCTCCTTAGGTTTTAAGATGGTACACACATTGGATAGATATAATAGCTTGCTTTAATTTCTAATTTGGTTTTAAAATTGGTAATTTACTAGATTATTTAATGTGCAAGCTAACATCATGTCAGTCTAAAGAAAGTATTACATTCCGAATTCCATTTGTGGGATACGCTAGAGATTTCAACTAGTCAAAGCTGCTCTTCTGAGAAGAAATATGCAGTTGTTATCTGTTCTCTAGACCGACTTTCTTCTACATTCATAGAAATAAGGAGGTATTCTATGCTTGTGATATGGCTTATGCGCATTAGGAGACGTCAGCATTATAGATAAACGTGAAGATCACGAGGAAATGGGAGTGCTTGATTAAGCACAAGCCTAATATCCACATATACAAACAAGCTTATTGTTAACAAACTAGCATTTGGTATCATTGTTACTATGCAAGCTACTGTCTCACACTTTGCCTGGCATGTCTTCTTGATGGGTTTAACGTCATCATTACGCACCTTTAGAGGCCTCAGCTGATATGTGAATAATGGATTTTGTAGGGATATATGCAGCAACTTCTTTACAGCGTCCTAGAGGAGATTCTCTCCAAAGGTCAGGCCTTTCCGATGGCATTTTGGGGGAACAAGTACAGATGTCCCCGCTTCCAACTTGAAAGTTCTTTATGAGGTTTGAATGAATGTTGGATGAACCCATAGTTGCTCACATAGCTTTGTCTAATTGATTTCCATATTCTGATACGATTGGGACTCTATCGACAGTTGATGTGACATCCCGTCGTACCTCCTCTGGGAGCATGATGAGGTAATAGGTCTTGTGACAATTAATATCGAATTGTTTAGAAATTATTTTCGTAGGGCATCATAGATTGCTTGCACCCTTGGTTGAAGTTCAACTGAAGAGAGACAATCCCATTAAGGTCACAGCGACATTGTAAGCCCTTAAAGTAAATATGACTTAGAATTTCCAATTAATCCCTCCTAAGCCCTAAGAAATTCAGAAGCATCAAACTGAGGGTCTGATTGCATCTTCTATCTTTTTATAACTATAATTTTCCCTTGTATCTTCGAACATCTTCTTATCTAAGAATGTTATGCAAAAATTCTCATTTGAGAAACTTTTCATGCTCACCATAAATGTTTCTATTTAATCAAATAACTTGGGTTTACCTTCTGCTGACAGTTCCATTTTTCGTGCAGCGCCATTATCGAGTATTTTCCATCGGACATAGAATTCTATGGGGAGATGTCAGCTGCTAACTTCTCCTGTCAGTTGTCATGGTTGCTCCATGGTATGACCTTGCGAGGCAAAGATGAATAAGTTGTCTTCTTTACCTGGTAATAAGAAGAGACTCTCGAGCATATTTTTCTGACCCATTCATCTTAATAGGAGCCAATTTTGTATTGCCGGTTTGAATCACTTGCAGTAGCCTAACCTTTAGTTTGTGAAACACAAACGCTTGTATAGATTTGTATCACTACGAATTACTCTGTAGTTCGCACCTTGTCGATGATGAACATTGTTTGCCTGCATCTCTTGGGCATTGGCAATTGATAGAACTATACATTGGTGATCAATTGAATGAAAAGGTATGGACTCGTCCATGTTTCTAAGGAAAAGACGGCAACATCTCTTGTTATGAGATCTGCTCTTTCTCTGGTGGAAGAATGTCATAACTTCCACATGTACTGAGTTATTTAGTAGTATCAAATGGAAGTCTCTCATCTTTATGTTGTGATTTTTCTTTAGGAATATTTACTAATTTTTACGAACTTTGAACAGACGTTAGATTTCAATTTCAATTTTATAAGTTCAATGTATGCGAACTGCCCTTTGCTTTTTACAATCCTTTTGCATAGTCCTTCCTCTTAATACCCACTGTCATTGCAAATGTTTTCGTTTCTGTTTTGCTCGATTGTTCTCCAGAATTAGAACCAAAGGTGTATATGCGTTGGAATTTGCTTGGTGTCCTGTTTACGAAGTACAAACCCATTTGGGGCAACTTCTGTTACAAATTAATTAAATCCTTTATGAAAACCCTAGAATCAACCCGTTTCGAAAGAATTTGAATGCTGACCTGCTGAGCCTACGCAGAAGTGAGCTAGAGCACGACTAATATGTCATGCTCGAATTCGACGGTCGACGAGGTTGACAAGCTAATAAAAAGAAACGCTTGGAACTAACTGTTAAGAAAACTGTTGGCAATTTTCCTGTGCAACATGGTCACAAGCGCCTGGGACATTCTTATGTCCCATGTAAGCTTAATAATGAAAGAAGCACATAGATATGTGGGATTGGATTTTAGGCAAAAACTTAAACACGCCAAGGAACATTTTCGGATGGGATCTGTAAGCGTTTTGGGAGGATCACGTCATTCGTCTATGCAATCAATCACAGAATTCAAAATATTCTCATTAATTTCAACCTAAAAGTATTAATATATGATTGGTGACGTGGACCAATAGTGTGGTTCTCCAAAAGGCCCTCAAATTTTTCTCTTATATAATGTTACGAGAGATTATCTCGTGTCTCAAAATTTGCTAGCCCCACTTTCCATATCAATCTATCAGCGTTTTCTATTGGAGAACGTGATATAATGGTTTTACAAGTCTGAGTCAGCAAAAACCGTTGATGGCCCCAAAAAAAAGAGGTAAAAACTTGTTTTGAGACGAAGGGAGTGAACTTGATTCGATAAAATAGTTCTACATGGGCAATATAAGTTGATTTTGTTGTGGATTGGAGGGTACTTTTGTAAAATTTTATCTAGGAAATTTAATCTAGGAAATTTAGAACATGCAATCTTTGAGATGTGAACTAGACTTAATGGAATTTTTACATTGTAGTGCATATGATATTTTATATTTGTGTCAATTCAATCCATCCAACCAATTTTTGGCCTAAAATCACTTATATAAATGCCACGTGTCTTATGTGGTGTAGTCAATGCTAATATGGATAAATTTTAATAATAGTTAGGGATGTGATATCTTCATTTTTAAAATGGCTCGTCCACTCCCATAAAATTAAAAGCGCTGACTTACCCAAATGGTGGGTCCCACTAGCCCCCACCCCCCAACTTCATCATTTTCATGCTTCGCACGCATCTCCGTCTTCATCTCCCACCACTCGCTTCTCCACGCAAAAGATCCTTCCCATGAAATCCACTTTATAGGCTCAGTCTCTGATCTCGCTTTTCAAGTCATTTGCCAAAACTCTAATTGTAACGTTCCGAAATTTCGACGTTTGTAAGATAATTAGGTTCAATAAAAGTTCAATTCATGAATTCCAAATCAAAAAAATAAATTTGAATTTATGAGGATTTAAGAGATGATAATTGGATTTTTCCCGAGACGTCGGTCAAAGTAGTTTAAGTTTCGCTAGTTTAGTCTTCACGCCCGAGCTTAATCCTAACAGAGTCATAGTCTTGAAAGTACCAAAATACCCTCAATCGTTTGTACCAGATTATCAAAAAATCCTAAATCAAATGACCAAAATACCTTTGCATTTATGCACTATAAGGAAAAATTCAAACCCTTGGATTTGACCTTTGGTGGGCCCCTAGTCAAATTCCTCACCCACCCATCACTCAAGCCAACTCACATTTTTCCCTCTTCTCTCTCTACCTTCTCTCTCCTCTCTCTCTCTCACCCTCACCCTCACCCTCACACGGACGACACCCCAACGCCCCCTCTCTGCCCTGCTGCTGCTACTCCTCCAACAGCCCCAAGCCGTCGCCTCCGTCGGTCGTCAGCCGCCTGCGGCCGTTACGCCGTCCAGCCCCGTTACGCGGCGACCCCACCACCAGCCTCGCTTCCGACCTCGCGGAGCTCAAGCCCTACGACCTCCCTTCCCTCTCCCTCTGCTCAACCTCGCTCTCTGTTACCCTCAGTCTGCTACCCCTCAGTGTCGCCATCGTCAACCTTGTAGCCGCCGTACCTCTAGCTCCCGTCGTCGTCGTCATCCAGCAAGCCACCGAGACCCTCGACCATCACCCCTCACTCCCTTCCTCTCTCGATTCCACCTCGCTCCGCCAACCGCCCGTCCAGCTCACCGTGCCACCTACCCAAACCACCCAAGAGCAGCCGTACCCCACGAATGATTCATGAAATTCAAATTCTTTTCACGACTTCCTTGCATCTAATAGTAGCTTTATTCGCCTAAGCCACCCCAGGAATCATAAGAGTAAATCTCGTGACGGTACCTCTTTCAAGTGAATGCTGAGAAAAAAGCACGAGGGCATAAAAATAGACCGTGCCTTGTCACCTACACCAGTGAGGATCAAACCCATCTTCATTCGGCACTGATTCACCCTAGCTGAGAGTATGATTAAAAAGCTAGCCTAACAAAGAAAATCGAAAAAGAGCATAAATACATTCTAGATCTTATTGGGGACTACTTACACCACCTTGGTAATTGTGATCTTGCCGACGACGTGGCTGAGAAGCTTGGGTGCTCTGGCCTACGTCTCCGCCGGAGGTGTCTTGGCTTCGATTGTATTGGTTTTTGTGGTGGAGACTGAGATAGAGAGACGTCACAAGAAAGAAGAACTCAAGTAGTAATGGCAGCAGGCTGGAACCGACCGTTTCCGGTTCGTGGCCATAGGTGAACCCAAACTGGAACCTTAATGGGCGGTTCCGGTTCCGGTTCAAAATCGAAAATGGAACCACCGATTTCGGTTCCGACTATGGTTTTTAAATTTAATTTTTAAATAATGAATTATGAAATAAAATAATAATAAATTATGAAATACAAATTGTAATAAAATTGTAAATTATAATCAAATGTGGGGGAGGGAGGAAAAAGGGAAAAAGAAGGGCTGAACTTAATGAATTATTATTAAACGCTTACATATCTTTTTTGGAATAGAAGAATCAAAATCCATGTAGCTTTTTTACCTTTGATAATCCTATACTTACCTCATCATCAATCGTCGCTACCCTTTTCGATACCGCTACCCGTTTCGATATCGATACCCGTGGCGATAGTATCTCCATCATCGAAGAATTCGGGTTCATTGCTACAATCCATCTTTTGTTGTAGATATTGAGTTTTTGTCCAATCATCAACACAAGCTTGAGCCTCCACCGAATCCGGAGCTAATCTTAAACATCGGTCGTCCAAAATGTTGCCTCCAATGCTAAATGTTTGTTCAACCGCAATCGTTGAATAAGAAGTTGCTAAAACCTGTCTTGCAATGAGAGCGAGAATTGAGAATTAGGTTGAATGCCTCTTCCACCACTCTAGAATTGGAAAATCCGTGCCGCCTTCGATTCAAAAAACTTAAAAGAAATTATTAAATAGGTCTCTATTTCAAAAATATTTCTTGTTGCTCCCTTTTGTCTTTTTGCCTATTCATCATAAATTTGTGCCCTATACTAATTTTACCTACGCCTCGCTTTGTATATCACTAGGTTATGAAGATCCACTATTACCTAGATTACATTTACTACAAAATTCATTATATAATTCTACTATTGTGTTTTTAACCACTAATTGTATAACTCTAACATTTACCATTTTAATCAAATATAAACATTCATAATATGTAGTCAAATAATCACTCAAACCATATGATCCGATACGTGGATCGAAAATAGAAGCAACCAAATAAACAAGAGGAATTTCGATAAAATAATGCAGCCAATTTGCTTGTATTGCTATAATAGTCCGACTTAATTGATCATCGTTTTCATTTTCTTCAAAAACACCAAGAATATTAATACACTCTATTAAAAATAAATACGGAATGAGATAATAAACACCTAACAAAGTATAAGTTGCATCATTAAAAAATTTTAAAAAATCTAATTATTTTTTTTTTTGCAAATATCCCACTCTTGTGGAAATAAATTGATTTGAGAAATATTATTCGAAATAAATGACCATAATAAATATTTATATGGAAAAAATTGATTAAGCAACTCATACATAGAATTCCAATGAGTTAGAACATCTCTTGAAAATCTTTTTGGTCTTCTTATATTTGCTTCACAAAATCTCGCACCATTCTTTCATAATTTGGGGATATTTCCATAAAAATTGAACTGTTATTTTTATTGGGGTGAGAATAACATCAAGAGTTTTTAAATCATCTTGTACACATAAATTTAAAACATGGCATGTACATCTAATGTGAAAAAATTGTCAACCAAAAGCGGGTTTACAAATCTTTTCTAACTTAGGAATTGAAGCGATATTTGCTTGCGGCATTATCAAACCAACTCAAAAATTTTAGTGAGCAAAAAATATTCTTCTAAAACTTGCCTAATTATTCTATAAATATTATTTGTCGTATGCCCGTCATCAAAAACTCGAAATGTAATAACTCTTTTTGAATGTTCCAATCATCATTCAATGAAATAACATTAATAACCATATAAAAATGAATTTGCCAAAGATCACTCTAAATATCGCTACCTATATGCACAAGTCCATTAAAATTCATAAAAAAAAAATTAAAACTTCTTTTTCTCTTTTAAAAAGATTAAAAAGTTGGCGTTTAAGCGTATTTTTAGAAATAAATTTTGCTTGTGGAGTACATGCGGTTTGTATAAAATGATTAACACTAATTTTCACACCAAAATTAAAAGATAAACATTCAATGGCAACACATCTAGTTAATTCTTCTTTATAAAATTTGTCGATGCAACGAAATAAAGAAAGAGTATTAGGATTGGTCTACCCGAAAATTTGTTGTTGGTTGGTGTCGATTCCCCGCTTGCGTTAGATGTTTCCACTTTAGATGCCGTTTAAATGTTCCATAACCGCCTCCACCCGTGAATTTGTATGTTGCCCCACAATATTTACATTTTATCCGATACCTATTTGCACCTAAATATTCCTTCATGAAATGTTCCCACATGTCGATGTAACCTTCCGTTCGGCTCCTTTGTTGTTAATATTTCTTCGATACCGGTAGGAGGATAAAGACCTTCTTGCGATGGACGTGCTTGACGTTCGGAATAATGTTGATATCATCATCGTCTTCCCAATATGCAAAATCGAGAGGATCGTGAGGATAATTGAATTTTCCCATCGGGCTCTTTTCTCAATCACTAGTTCTCGCTTCCACTTGCCCCTTTTTTTTTATTTTATAGAATTGAGCAAAAAAGCGGATTCAGGGAATTGACTGAATTGAGCGCATAGAGAGAATTCAGAGAATTTGAGAGAAATTGTGAGAAAAAAATGAAAGATGGAAAAGAGTATTTATAATAGTTAGGATAGAATTAATAAATTAATTAAAAAATAAAAAAATAAAAAGGGTGCGGGGAAAGGCCGTTGCCTTGCGACGGACAACATTTTGCAACGGTCGGACTTGGCTCTTTCCCCCAATTTTTTAATTTTTTTTTTACAAACGGTTATAAAGTCGGTTCATCTATATATGGACCCGTAATCGGCTCATATGGGACGGGCCGGTTCCGATTTGGAAGCGGCGGGCCCAATCAACGGGCTGGTTACGAGTTTGACCCGGGTTGATTCCGAGCTCAAATCGGTTCGTGCCCATCTCTAAACTCAAGTCACTGTGGGGCCGGTGGGACCCACTATTTATTAATTATGTCCTTTCAAATTTTTAAGGGGTGGATGAGCCATTTTGCGAGTGGAAATAGCGCGCCCCAATAGTTAATAGTTTTTCTAAATTTATATTTCTTTTATTTATTTTTTTATTTTTCTCTTTCTTTCTTTTTCTTCCATTCCATATTCTCCCGCCTAATCGCTGCACCTCGGCGACCGGCTGAAGGAAGAAGGGAAAATTATCAAAAAATTCATAAACTAATTGCAATTGTGTCAATTCAATCCAATTTTTTTTTTACCAATTTAGTCCTAAATATTTTGCCAAGTCCATCCAGCCTATTTTGGCCGAAATTGCTGATATGGACTTCGATAATCATACATGGCGCAATCGGACCGACATGGATAATCTTTAATAATACTTTAATAATTTTAAAATTATTTTTTATGATTTTTTTTTGTTTTTCCTTTATGTTCTTTCTCTTTCCTTTATTTTCTTCCCTTCCTTCTTCCTTCAACGGGTCTCAAACATCAATGATCGATAAAGGGAGAAGGAAGGGAACTAAAAAAAGGAAAAGAAAAGAGAAAATAAATAAATAATTTTAAAGAATTTTAAATTTTATAAAAAAAAATTATCCACATTAGCGCTAGCCACCCCTTATAGGACTACAAGCATCCATGTCAACGATTTCTAGTCAAAATTGGCTGGATGGACGGCATTGACCAAAATGTAAAATGGTTATGACTCAATTGGCACAAAAAAAATATTTATGATCGAATTGACACAAGTGTAATAGATTTAGGACTATTTTTAGTAATTATCTCGGAGGAAGAAGAAAGGAAAGAAAAGAGAAAGAAAGAAAAATAAATAAAAAGGAAGAATACAGTAAAAATAATTTAAAATATTAAAATATTATTAAACATTGTCCACATCCGAGCCGGCCGTGCCATGTAGAATGACAGGCATCCATTTCGATAATTTCAAGTCAAATTTGATATGATGAACCGAATTAGTATAGACGCAAAAGTTTTAGAACTCAATTGGCCAAAAAATAAAGATTCGAGAATGAATCGACACAATTCTAATATGTTAATGACTCTTTTTATTAATTCTCTCGAAGGAAGAAGGAAGGAAAGAAAAAACTGAAAAATAAATAAAAAACCAAAAATATTAAAATTCTATTCAAAATTGTTCACATCAGTATTGGTCACGTTACGTAGTATGGCCCACGTTCATGCCGGTGATTTACGTTTAAAATTGGCCGAATGGACCAATTAACACAAATGTAAAAGATTTAGGTTTTGATTGACCAAAAAAATTAAGAATGAATTGGCGTAGTTACAGACAAGTTTACGAATTTTTGGTGATTCTCCCTCATATTTTAACATCATATGGTTTAGCTAAACCAAATAATATAAATTAATCAAAAATCGTAAACAGACTTGATGTTATGCAATGGAGAACAAATTGAATAGGGCAAGAAGTAAATGAAGTAATTTTGAAATTAGACAAATCAGGAGAGTTTAGTAAAATGTGTGGCCCATTGATGGAGTACATCTTCTCTATTTAGACAAATCAGCCCAATTGCCGAGCAAGTGGGTTGCTCGGCAGATTAGGTCGCCAAGTGGGCTGGGCCCCTTTTTTTAATTTTATTTTTTTAAGTGTTTTAATTATTTATACTTATAATATTTAGTTTATTTCATATTTTTTAACATGTTTATATTTATTTATTTATAATTTTTTTCTTGTGAAGCTTATCTTTATAACATTATTAGTAATAAGTAATATAAAAAATTATTAAGATCTATAATTAATAAATAATATTGTAATTATGTGATTAATTAAAAATATTCATAAAATAAAAGTGGTAAGATATATGAAATTAAGGAGGATGAGGATCTCAAACATATAATATCAAGCAAAATGCAGAATATAAACATGTTGAACATAAAAATAAAAATCAACCACCAAGATCACACGAATTTCGAAAATCATAGGGGATTGCCGAAATTTGTGGGGCAATCTTGCTCTATTTGCCGAAGATTCACATCTTTTAAAATTAGGTAGTTATCTTTTGATATTCAAAAACAAAATCCACAATCTGCCGGTCCCCGCATTCGAAATTGGAATCAAATTTGCAAATTAGGTAACAATACTCATCCTCAAAATAATTAAAATTTTGTTGCTTGATTTGATGAATTTTCATATCAATTTGAATATCTTGCGTATCTTAATAGATTACGAAAAAACCTTTGCCTTGATTGAATGCATCTTTCCTAATTTGGTGATTATCTTTTTTTTTTTTAGTATCAAAAGATAATTGCCTAATTTGAAAAGATGTGAATCTTCGGCAAATAGAGCAAAATTGCCCCACAAATTTCGGAGATCCCCTATGATTTTCGAAATTCATGTGATCTTGGTGGTTGATTTTTATTTTTATGTACAAGTATGTTTATATTCTGCATTTTGCTTGCTATTATATGTTCCGGATCCTCGTCCTCCTTAATTTCATATATCTTACTAATTTTGTTTTATGAATATTTTTAATAAATTACATAATTACAACGTTATTTATTAATTATATATCTTAATAGTTTTTTATATTAATTATTACTAATTATGTTATAAAGATAAGCTTCACAAGAAAAAAAATTATAAATAAAATAAATATAAACATGTTAAAAAAATATGAAATAAACTAAAATTATAAGTATACATAATTAAAACACTTAAAAAAACAAAAATTTTAAATAAAAAAAAGGCCCAAATTGCTCTCGGTAGCTCAACCGCCAAGCGAGTGGGTTTAAGCGGGCCTCGCTCGGCAAACCAACTGCCGAGCGAGGCCCAAACTTGTAAATATTTTTTTTAAAAGAATAATTTCGTAAATATTTTTTTTGAAAATTAAATTGAAAAAAAACCCTATATATTCATGAGATTATCTAAAAAAATTTCATGTATTATTTTACATAAATTTGTTCAAATAAAACGACTCTAATGCGGAAAAATATGTTTATATGTCTCGAATTATAGGATAAGACGCTCTTGGTCAATATTCTATGTAGAATAATTTATTTTGATTAATCAATTTTTTTTATGAATGTTTCTAACCTAATATTTTAATATAAAATGAGACAAAAAATAAATAAATATTCATCTCTCTTTTAGAAAACTTTCATGTATGGCAATCGTTTCAGTGGTATATAAATTTTTTTTACAATTTCAATATTATCAATGCACTTCTATTTAGAGTAGATGCACTTTTATAGACCATGTGAGGTAGAGAGGGTATCCACATAATAAACAAAAGTTTTTTTTTCAGTGATGGACAGGTTATTTCTCAGAAATGAAAAAGGTCAAAAAAAAAACCCCAAAAGAATAAAAGCAAAGAGAATGCGGTGGCAACCATCGAATGGCCCACATGTCTACTCTTGATGAGGCCTTTCATGGAGCGCCTAGTATTAAATTAGATTTGTTTTATCGAACATAGCATTAAATTAGATTTGACGCGTGAAGAAATACATGATCAAGGATCATTAAATTAGGATGATTACTTAACTTTGTCATTAATCTCTTCTCGCTTTAGTTAAGAAATACTATAAGTCCAAATAGAGAAGATGTACTCCAAGATTAAAGAGTAAAAATGAAAGGGAAAATTAATTTCCCTTTTTCCAAATACAATCAGCATAGCTTAACAATTGCAATTACTATTAATATGAGATAATATTAATGAAACATATAGTAGATAAGCACGATCGATAAATGGTGGAGTAATAAAAAATATCATAATTACGATACATGAATTCTATAAAAATTCTATTTGAAGTTTCCTTCCGTTGATCCGCTGCTAGCATCGCCGACATCGTCTTAGGTGATGGATGGCTCTTATGCCGAGGATGGGGAAGCGGTTTGAGCGAGACCGAAGCACTCGCCGGAAAAGGTTAAGTCGACGACTCTTGTGGTGAGGATTGTGGAGGATTACTAGAGGCGTTGCCCGCAAGAGCTGATGGTCAAGAGCTGATGGTCAAGAGCAATGTGACGGTGGCAAGGTGCCGAGGCTAGCGTAGATTAACAAAAAGAGGCAGTATGAAGGAGAGTTGACGAGAGAAGAGAGTGGTGGAGACGAAGATAGAGAGACGTAGAGGAAGAAGAACTCAAGTCAGAGTGGGGCCGGTGGGACACACTATTAGGTAATTATGTCCTTTTAAATTTTAGGGAGTGAGAGTGAAAATAACGCATCTCGATAGTTAATATTTTTTTCTAAATTTTTATTTCTTTTATTCATTTTTTTCATTTTTTCATTTTCATTTTCTTTCTTTTTCTTCCCTTCCATCTTCGGGTTTTTTTCCAATTTAATTTTTTTAAAAAAAATATTTACGAAATTATTATTAAAAAAAATATTTACGGATTTGGGTCTCGCTCGGCAATGGGCTTGCCGAGCGAGACCCGCTCGGCATTGGTCGCTGAGCAGCCCCCGCTCAAGGACCCAACTACCGAGCGGGGCTTCCGGGCCGGCCCTATGTTTTTTTTTTTTATCAATTTCGTTTTTTTAATATTGTAATTATTGTAATTATGTAATTAATTAAAAATATTCATAAAATAAAATTGATAAGATATATGAAAAAAAAGAGATTTTCATAATATATAACAATCATCAAACTTACCAATTATAAATAAATAAAATAAATATTATAAGTATAAATAATTAAAAAATATGAAATTTAAAAAAATACAAAAAAAATGGCCCACCCTAGCGAAAAAAATACGAAAAATATTTTTTTAATAATTGGTAAGTTGACGATTATTATATATTATGAAAACCTCTTTTTTATTTTATGGATACTTTTAATTAATTTTATAATTACAACATTATTTATTAATTATATATCTTAATAAATTTTTACATTAATTATTGTTAATTATATTATAAAGATAAGCTTCACAAGAAAAAAATTATAAACAAAATAAATATTATAAGTACTAATAATTTAAAAAAACGAAATTGAAAAAAAACAATTAGGACCAACTCATTTGGGCATGGGCTAATAATTCAATTTCATTTTTTTAATTTCATTTTTTAAATTATTTGTATTTATAATATTTCTTTTATTTATAATTTTTTTTTCTTGAAGCTTATCTTTATAACATAATTAGCAATAATTAATGTAAAAATTTATTAAGATATATAATTAATAAATAAATTGTAATTATGTAATTAATTAAAAATATTCATAAAATAAAATTGGTAAGATATATGAAAAAAAGAGAGATTTTCATAATATATAACGATTATCAACTTACCAATTATAAATAAATAAAATAAATATTATAAGTATAAATAATTAAAAAATATGAAAAAAAAAGGCCCACCCTCTAGAAAAAATACGAAAAATATTTTTTTAATAATTGGTAAGTTGACGATTATTATATATTGTGAAAATCTCTTTTTTTATTTTATGAATATTTTTAATTAATTTTATAATTACAACATTATTTATTAATTATATATCTTAATAAATTTTTACATTAATTATTGCTAATTATATTATAAAGATAAGCTTCACAAGAAAACAATTATAAACAAAATAAATATTATAAGTACTAATAATTTAAAAAAATAAATAGGGCCGGCTCAGCACTGGGTCAGCCGAGCTGGCCGGGCCATGGTCGCCCAAAGAAAGGGTTGTGGGCCCGCCCAACCCTTTGCTCGGCAGCCCAGTCTGCCGAATGAGTCTCGCCTAAGTAAGCCCACTCCGAGCGAGACCCAAATCGGTAAATATTTTTTTTTAATAATAATTTTGTAAATATTTTTTTAAAAAAATTAAATTAGAAAAAAACCCTCCATCTTCTCCTAGCTGATCGCTAAACCTCGAAGACCGGCTAGAGGAAGAAGAGAAAATTACCAAAAAATTTCTAAATATATTGCAATTGTTTTAATTCAATCCTAAATTTTTTTTCACCAATATAGTCCTAAATATTTTGATAAATAAGTCCATCCGATCAATTTTACTCGAAATCGCCGATGTGAACGTCAACAACCCTACATGGCGCGACCGACGCCGACATGAATAATATTTAATGATATTTTAATAATTTTCAAATTATTTTTTATGTTTTCATTTATTTTTCCTTAATGTTCTTTCTCTTTCATTTTTTTTCTTCCCTTTCTTCTTCCTTCAAGGATAGGAATTAAAAAAAGAACAAATAAAGAAATGATTTGAAAGAATATTAAATATTATAAAAAATTATCTATGTCAACGCCGATCACGCTATATATGGTGACAAGCATCCATGTCAATGATTTCTAGTCAAAATTAGTCGGATGGGCTCGCATTGACACAAATGTAAAAATTTTATGACTCAATTGGCACAAAAAATATTTACGACTAAATTGACACAAGAATAATAGGTTTTGAACTTTTTTTAGTAATTCTCTCGGAGGAAGAAGGAAGGGAAGAAAAAAAACGAAAGAAAAAATAAAAAGGAAAAAATATAGTAAAAATAATTAAGAAATTAAAAATATTAAAATATTATTAAACATTATTCGCGTCGAACAACGTTGCGCCATGTAGGATGGTAGGTATCCATGTCGGTAATTTCAAGTCAAAATTAATCCGATAGACCGAATTGGCACAAATGCAAAAGTTTTGGGACTCAATTGGCCAAAACGTAAAAATTGAGAAATGAATAGACACAATCGTAATATGTTAATGACTCTTGTTAGTAAGTCTCTCAGAGGAAGAAGGAAGAAAAGAAAAAAATGAAAAATAAAATAAAAATGAAAAAATATAGCAAAAATAAAAAATATTAAAAATATTAAATACTATTGAAAATTGTCCACGTCATCGCCAAATGCGCTATGTAGGACGGCCAACATACATGCCAAGGATTTCTAGTCAAAATTGATCGGATGAACCGAATTGACACAAATGTAAAAGACTTAGGACTTAATTGACAAAAAAAATTATGACTCGGATTGGCACAATTACAAGTAAGTTTAAAATTTTTTTTAGTGATTCTCCCTCATATTTTAACATCATATGGTTTAGCTAAACCAAAGAAATATCATTATAGAGATAGATAAATTAACCAAAAATCGTCAACGGATTTGATGTTATGCAATGGAGAACATATTGAATAGGGCAAGACGTAAAGGAAGTAAAAGAAATAATTTTGAAACTAGACATATGAGGAGAGTTTAGTAAAATATGCGGCCCATTGACGGACCTATCATTTTATGATAGTATGGTTTGGACTGACTTGAAATATATATACATGAGATTATCTAAAAAAATTCATCTTTTATCTTACATAAATTTGTTCAAATAAGACGACTCTAATGCGAAAAAATATGTTTATATGTCTCGAATTATAGGATAAGAGGTTCTTGGTCAATATCGTATGTAGTATAATTTATTTTGATTAATCAAGTTTTTTATGAATGTTTCTAACCTAATATTTTAAATATGAAACGAGACAAAAAGATAAGTAAATCTTTTTTTTTATAATTAAGGTTTCCCACGTATAATAGATTATTCCTCAAGATGGTGGTGATATGCTAACGCCACCTGGATGAGATAAGTAAATATTCATCTCTCTTTTACAAAACTTTCATATATGACAATCGTTTCGGTGGTATCTAGAAACGTTTTACTATTTCATTATTGCTAATACACTTTTATTTACAATAGATACACTTTTATAGACCATGTGATGTAGAGAGGTATCAACATAATAAACAAAAGTATTTTTTTTTTCATTAATGGACAGGTTATTTCTCGAAAATGAAAATGAAAAAAAAAACATACCCCCAAAAAAATAAAAGCAAAGGGTAATGGGGTGGCAACCATCGGATGGCCCACATGTCAACTATTGATGAGGCCTTCCGTGGAGCGCCTAGTATTAAATTAGATTAAACACATGAAGAAATACATGATCAAGAATCATTATATTAGGATGGTTACTTAACTCTGTCATTAATCTCTTCTCACTTTAGTTAAGACATACTATAAGCAGAAATAGAGAAGACGTGCTCCAAGATTAAAGAGTCAAGATGAATCGAAAAATTAATTTCCCTTTTTTCCCAAGTACAATCAGCATAGCTTAACAAGTACAAATGCCGTTAATCTGAGATAATGTTAATGAAACATGCAGATAAGCATGATCGATAAATGGTAGAGTAATCAGAAAAATCCTAATTGCGATGCGTGAATTCTATAAAAAAATTCGATTTTTAACATGGGATTGATTCGGTTTAGGATTGATGAAATCATGCTTACTTGGTAGCCGCCTCCTAGTCTCGGTCGTCTTACTCTAACCGCCCCTGCGTCTGTATGCTTTGAATGAAAGCAAGATCAGAAATTTCCGGCATAACCGCGCCGCAATTGTTGACAATCCGACACCCTCCGCCACCATCAAGCAATCGGGTCCTCCAGTAAGGCGCGGCCACGTGTCGCTTCAGGTCTCTGTGTCCCACGGCAGTCCCACCCACGACCGGGATTGAACCAGAAGTCGCCGGTTCGACAACCCAGCGGCACTCAACGCTCGCGCACCCATTCTTGTTTTTCCCGTCAATCCGAAAGATTCGAACTTTTGCTCGGTAAGTTTGTGCTCTCGCTTTGGGTCTTTTTGGGGTGCAATCATATTCACTTCTTTGTTGAACGAAAGGCCTTTCCAAGGTTGAAAGATTTTTCGGTAGGATTCGTCCCTTCGGCTCACCAGAAAGGAACGGCAAGCGTAATTAGCGGGTGCCCACCAAGCCCACCAGTCATTTTCTCTCTCACTGGATTTTACGTCTCTCGTGTTTTTTTTTCCTTTTTTTCCTTTTCTCCGTCTCTCCGCATAGTTTATCACCTTTCCACAATCGAGCATATGCGTGGTTCATGTGGTTTTGAGTCTTGGCAGGGTATGTTTTTTAACTTCTGTTGAGAGTTGGTGGATGGTGACCTATGCATATGAGTTTAACTGCTCTCGTTCTTGTGTTTGGAGTCGTGGTCTTTGCTTCATTGGGTTGGTGAGGATATGTGTTTTGGGGACTTTAGGTACAAGTCTGATTTTCAGTTCTCTTTTGAACGGATGTTAACATTAGGGAAGAAGTTTGGATGGTTTTCTGGGGTTCAAAGTATATGTATCTGAATTCTTTGTCTTGCCCAGGTTTGTCGGCCATATATTCGAGGAATTGTCGCCGTGAAAGGGCTGATATTGCAGAAAGACCTGGTGTATGCTAGTTTGGTTGGGGGTTCTGCTAATGCAATTGCACAATTTGTTCATCTGCCTAAGACAAAAAGACTTGGTTTTATCTTCCCATCCATGAGAGTGAATTCATGTTTTGAGGAGAATATGGCTCCAGAGAGCAATCACCCGTGTCCACCTTCGTCGTTCGAAGCTAATTATGGAAAGGGAAATTTGGTGGCAACAGCTGATGAAAAGGGGGAGGTTATGATGAACCTGAGGCAACTAAGGATCGGAAAACCTCCTAGACACTGCATGAGCTCCTCCCAGTTGTCTTCTGCCACTGAATTGGTTAGAAACTTTTTTTTTTTTTTTGCTGCTCATGGAATGTTTTAGACAATGTGTCTGTATTTGATCATTTTTCTAAGTAATCAGCAGAATTTGGTTGGGAGCTGATATCATCTTGTTTATTCTGGCTAATTAGGAATTGGATATCGGAGTAGTTACTGTAAAGCCATCATCAGATGAACATCCTCCTTTTGTACCGGTATTCCGCTCTGGAAGCTGTTCTGACATTGGGCGAAAGCCATCTATGGAGGATGAGCACATCTGTATAGACAACCTTCTCGCACATTTGGGTGCAGCTGCGGAATTTCCTTGTCCTGGAGCTTTCTATGGGGTCTGTAATCTGACTGTTTTTTATTCTGGATGAGGACTTGTTGTTACTGGTTTCATGAACAGTTTAACTTGGCTTATCACAGTCAACAAGTTGGTTTATTCATGGAATGGATTGAGATGTTTTATTATACTATTTCTCCATAACTTCAGGTGTTTGATGGCCATGGTGGTACTGATGCAGCTTCATTTGTCCAAGAGAACATTCTGAGGTTTATAGTCGAGGACACCCATTTCCCTGTCTGTGTGAAGAAGGCTATCAAGAGTGCTTTCTTGAAAGCTGATAGCGCATTTGCCAATGCCGGTTCTTTCGACAGTTATTCTGGTACCACTGTTTTGACAGCCCTTATTTGTGGAAGGTGAATGAGTTGAACTTCATCCATTCTGTTTCACTCTAAATAAGATCTTGATGCATTAGTGGTTCTTGTAAATTCATCGCCAACCAGTTGATGATTCAAGCATTCATGCTTTGACCATGGACCAATTGCTCTTAGATGTTCCTGCGATTATTTTAGCAGGAGTTGAGCATCCACTATATTGTAATTTTTGTGATTTTGTTGAACAAGTAAGATTTGCCCAGTGAACTGTATCTGTTTGTACTGATCGAGGTCTCTGAGCTGGCTTTTATTGTAAAACTGTTTCAGGGAAAGGTTTTAATGATAATCACTCTTTCTATATGCTTGCTCGTAATTGGAGTAACTCCTAAAAAATGCTCCTTTTCTCTTTTCAGGACAATGCTAATAGCTAATGCAGGGGACTGCAGGGCAGTGTTGGGGAAGCGTGGAAAGGCAATTGAGCTGTCCAATGACCATAAACCTGATTCTACATCAGAGCGGCTCAGAATCGAGAAACTCGGTGGTGTTGTTTATGATGGTTATCTGAATGGTGATCTGTCTGTTGCACGGGCTATTGGAGACTGGCACATGAAATGCCCTGAAGGCTCATCTTGTCCTTTGATTGCAGAGCCGGAGCTGCAGGAGATGGTCCTCTGTGAAGAGGACGAGTTCCTGATTCTCGGCTGTGATGGCTTGTGGGATGTGATGAGCAGCCAATGTGCTGTCACAATTGCGAGGAAGGAGCTAATGATTCACAACGATCCTGAGAAGTGCTCGAGGGAATTAATTCGAGAGGCACTTAAACGGAAAACGCCTGATAATCTGACGGTTGTAGTTGTATGTTTTTCCCCGGATCCACCTCCCGGCTTGAGATGCCAAAGGTCAAGAGAAGTATATCAGTCGAAGGTCTATATCTTCTTCAGGATGCATTGGATAATAATACGTGATTGGGAGTGAAATCGTAATTCATTCTTCACAATTTAGAAGAGGAAGGAGCCCTACCGTGTCTCACGAAGAAAAGGGCCGCCGTTCCCGATCGTGCCATTGTATAGGAGGTCATCGATGTCGGGTGAAATAACAAATGTTTGACGTTTATATGTACCTTTGTGTACATCTTAAGATAGTAAGATTTTGTGTATCTTAGATCTGCTGTATCAGTGATGGTTAATCTCTCTCTCTCTCTCTCTCTGTCTCTCTCTCTCTCTCTCTGTGTCTCTCTCAAGCTGGCACTGAATTAATGTATGAAAAACGCATGATTAACAAATTTGCAATTTGATGTGAACAAGTTCATTCATACCAAATCTGGATTACCTTTGCTCCTTCGCTGATTATAATGAACAAGTTCATATTACAGGTCCTCTTTGTTCAAACCAGACTACCGTACAACGGCTGAAATAGGAAAATTACCGACGAACTTGCGGCACCTATAGCTGTTAACTTGCGAGTTCCAATTGCCGGGCTGAGTTATCCACACCATTTGAAGTACTAGCATCTCAATATACTCCAAACTAAGCAAAACAAGGGTAAAAACCACCAATAATCCTAAAGTATGCCTATTGTAATACAATATTCCTAAAAAAAAATTGATGATACCAAAAATCCCAAACTTGTATCCGTGTCACACAATACCAGTGTGAGACATTTACTATAAATTTTTTCTTGTGATACCAAAATAGTAAAAATATCTCACAAAAAATAATTTGAAGTAAATGTGTAACACAAACAATCTAGAGCCGCTTGGCGTTCTAATCCAATTGCAACGATGCACTTCTCAGACCGAGAAATAAAAGCTTGGGGTTTTTGGTTTCGTAGTTAATGTGTTACACGGTGCAAGGTTAAAATTTTTAGTGTCACGAGACAAAAAAATTGAAATAAATATGTTACAGTAGACATAATTTAGTATTTTTGGTAGCTTTTCCCAAACAAGAATGACTGGCCGCTTTCACCATCCACCTTGGCATCTCGTTCAAATCCATGCGAAGTGCGTATCCTTCATTGCTCAAAATCGCTTCAATGGTACCTCAATCAACTGACAGGAGAATCTACGAAGTGCGCGAACATATTTCAAAATTTCAATCAAGATAAATATTGAGCAAAATAATGACACGAACAATTTTTCAATGTGCTCACTTCTCTTCAAAGTTAATTTACAACAAGATTTGGATCTAATGGTCAATTCTTTAAGAATTGGTATAGGTTACTAAACTGCAGCTTACGCCAAAAAACCCTCAGCAGCAATGACCACGTATGGAAGCATGAGATCACAGCAGAAGGTAGGTGAGAGGTTTAGTCATCAGGATTCCACTCGCTGACGTTTCGCAGATAAGTGACCGTGATCTTCAATCACATTCCTAGTTGTGCCATCATCATCGTTGGCATCCGTTTTCTCCCGATTTTCATAATGGAAAGTCCAACCAGGAAAATCAGATTCTGAGAACAAAGCTGAGGGAGTTGCTGTATAAAATGCAAGAGGCACCTGTTTCACCCTTCTTCTCATCTGTGACGGGTACAAGAAATGGTTATGGAGAGAGAAGAAATCACATAATACAATTAAAGTCGCAGCAAATATAAACGTATCATTTTGATTGATGCATTGACAGCATATTTCCTGAAAAAAACAGGCTACATTAGAGGAATGCAAAAGGCAAATTCCAAGACATATAGGACATGTAAATCAGCCATGAGTTGGAAAGAACAAACATGAAAAGGAAAAAAAGCCTGCCCCCGGCACAGATTCCAATCTAACTGTTCCCCAAGGAAATTGAGAAGACAAAACAGACCGAGACAAAAAGTACAGAAGTGAAGAAAAATAATGGAGGCGGATAGGAGTATGTATTAGATCTTGAGCACAGCACCACAGAAAGTGAGATGAGTTTTGGAATTTGGAGACTTAAAAATCATTTTACCTCCTCTCCAAATATTGTTCCATATGAACCAGAACTAAAATCTTTAATGCCGACTTCTGTTGTCTTAGCCCGGACTGTCAAATCATTCTCCAATGACAAGACGAACCTGATATGCACAGGGAAAGAAGTAAAGTTAAAAGTAGGATGTAAAGTGCACTAAAATATAACACCAGGACATCTCTCCCATACCTTGAAACTGGAGGACAGTAATGGTGTCGTAACGTATCAATTTCCCAAAGTGAACTTCCTGCAATGACAAATGTCATCACTCATCAGCGTGTTACGACGTAACAAAGAATGTTATTCTGCCATGTGAATGCCAATTTTTTGAATGAGTTAGCTCAGCATAAGATGTAGAGAATTTAGCCCGCTTACTCATTGCATTAGTCTTCACAGGATTAACTTCAGCAACCCGGAAATGATCAAAACCAGGTTTTTTAGACAAATCTTTGCCAGTTGAGTCATTTCCATTGCCAGCAGTCTGCTCTTCCAATTTCAGATGATCCTTGGCCTCGGACTCATCATCTTCCTGCACATCTCCACAAATATTTGTGTGCGTGAGAGTTTATTTCTTTGGTGAGTGGGGTGAGGAGGAGCAATCAGCCAAACAGAAGCATCGCTCCACTAAAAGGTAAAACTTCCTTCAAAGAGTCCTGGTGGAAGCTCAGAAACTTCCAAGCCTACAACTCATCCTTTCTTATACGTCAATATAACCATTTCCCATTTAAGTGGCGCTGGGATAAAAGAATCTTATAAAGAGTTAAAAAGAGTTCCAGAATAGACATCCCAGGGAACTTGTAAGACCATATTCACCACATAGATGGTGTGATATATGCATAGCACACATATCAGATGAAAAAAAAAAAAAAAAAGAACAAGTTTGTTTGCATTTAAAAAAAAAAAAAAGCCAAAATTTAAAATACTACTCGAATTTCCGAAAATTACCCAAAAAAAATTCTCTAAATCAAGACAGACCTTAAGGTATGGAATTTGAAACAGTTTAAAGCTGGGCTAAAAGAATACCCTGTGCACCAAACAGTTGATTGAAGGATGCCGTCGCAAGAGATTGTGGATAAGAGCAACAATAACCAGTGCCCCTGCTGGAGGCACAGAAAGTGCTAGTCGACTAAGCTTCTTAGCAAAAGCAGCAGCCAAATATGCTGGAAGGAGGGGTGATTTTAAGCAGGAATCAAGCAGCTGCAATAAGCAATTACCATAGGTCAGAAACCATTCCAAAGGTTCAGAAAAGCATGAATGCCAGATAGAATGTCTCTAGTTTCTAGTTCATCATCCTAGACATTCATATAATCATTGACAATATGAGCAGGTCAACATAAGAAAGCAATGAAGCCAGCAAAGCATCCAGAAAATGTCAGCTTCATGTCAGGAAAGGTCCAAATCACTTTATTGGATAGCTCTACCTCCTCTACTAATGCACAGGCCTACATGATCTTGCATATCAGTCATCTGAAGAACTTACCATTACCTAATTGCCGACAGTAATGGTTCACATATTGCATCAACATTGTTCAGAGCAAACTCAAATTAAAAACCCTCGATCATTGCTAACTTCATGCCTCTATAACAATTCAGAGTATTTCTAGGTCCCACATAAACATAAATCGCATATTCAGATGAAATTTGATGTGATCCAGGACTGCTTGGAGAAATGATACAGAGTCAGGTACTATAATAGACATGATCCGTGAAAATTACTTGAAGAATCTCGCCCTGTGTTTTGCAATGAAGATGGAGGGTTGCAATAGGGCATAAAGCTTTTCATAGAAGTTGGGATATTCTAAGCCATGTTGTGTCATGAGGATGAAGAGACTGCTGAGAGCCATGACACTGACAACTCCACCAATGTCGTACGATCTCGTTAAAAAATCACTGCAAAAGTTCAGTTTACAGCTTAAGTTGTTTCTCAAGCATGAAAGATGTCAAATTGACAAGCAAAATAAAAAAAAAATTCTGGCTCACCATAACATGATGGGATTAGACAGGTGAGGAATAACTGCCTGAGGGAGAGAGACCAGAACCTGAGTGTCCAAAGCTAGGCATGTCATTTAGTTTAAATAGAACTTTGGAAGTACAGTCAATACAACAGGCTATCCATCAGAAAACCATAGAAGGATAATAAGACCATGAGCCATAGGTTAACAAATGTCAATACTAAAAGCGATGAAGGAAACATGGTTTAGCCAATAATACCAGCAACCCAAACAAGGTCATACTAAAAATTTGTTCCTTATACCAAGCAACTATTCAACATCGACCATAATAAGAGGTTCAGGAGCCAAAATTAATAATTGCTTAAAAAAGACAAGATTTTCCATATTATTACATGGCAAACAATCGGCAATGAAGAATACTTGATGGCCAAGGCTTCTTCAAACTAGTTGCATCAGTCAACAGGCACTCCAAACTTGTTCCAATGTTGATGTACCGAGATGAACAGATAAATCCATCATCTTATACTCCATTTGCATGGTCAAACCATCATATGAAACACGGTGAAACAGTGGATAGCGCTACCAGGGACACCACAGAAAGTCACGCTCTGGAAACTTTCATGCGCATTACTGTAAAGAAGTTCCCGAACATACCTCTTTATATACATCAAGTGGAAGTGGCAACCTCAAAAATGAAATCCACGATTTAGTGAACTTCAATTTTATCTTCTTAGCTATTTTGGTGGCAGACAGAACCTGAATAGATATTAAACAGAGAAGCAAATACCCATTTTATAAGTAGAAAGTAGGCATACAGATCACTCTGAATTTTTTAAAGGGATAGTGGAAGAGGCATATCAGGAAAATGTTAAAGGGCAGTAGATTAACCAGTAATACATACAGACGAGTCATGCTTTTCACTTTTAGGCTTTTCAACTTCTGGTTCAAAAGACTCAGACGTTCCACTACCATCACCTGTTTTTTGCCCAGAGAAATTTTGAATATAGCAACAAGAAAGTATGAACATCCTGAAGAACATGCAGCCATTACCTGAACCACTCCACATCTCACAATCAGACTTTTCATCCAGGCTATTCAGAGGAGGGACATGTGATATGATGTAATGGATCGTACTAATTGAGTGCTCGATGCTGCAACAAGTAGTAAATCAATCACAAAGGCAGGCTAATTGCTCCTAGACACTGACTATCATTCTGTTGTTAAATTCTAAGCATTTTTTGGCATGTACTAAATTTGCCAAAAGTTTGATGCTTAGTTAACTACCAAGGTTACCACTAATAAATCTAGAAAAATCTTCCTGTGAACTACTACTACGACAGTCGGTGTACTCTATACACTGTCTATAAACCATATAACTGTGGTTAATTTCCAGGACATGGAGATATGTGTTGAAACTTGAAACCGAAGACCAACCAGAAGATAGAAGATTGTGAAACCATCAACATCAACATCAACATCACCTTTAACCCAAACTAGTTGGGGTTGGCGGTCGATGAACCCAAAAAAGCAAGACCGAAAGAGCTATAAAATAAAACAAAATAAAATAACATAGCTATAACAATATAAAGAAAAGAAAACAAAGATTGTGAAACCATGAGAAAAAGAAAATATCAATATAAGAAGCTCTTCATTTACGTAAGAGAAAAGAAAAGCATGTGAACCACCATAAAAATAATCATAAAACCACTACAAGAATAATCATAAAACCTATTTCTTTTCCAATTAGGTCACTTTTTATTGTTTTCACAGTAAGACAATTTGTAATGGAGCATGACACTATGCAGAGGTCTGTAAATGCTATCAACACCTCTAATATTCAGATAATGTCACTACAAGCTAAACAGACGCCAGTCCCAGCACAATAAGGAACTGGCGAGACTACAGACTCAAAAGAGAATTTAAAGAATGAAACTATTGGAAAATTTCATTCTCAATAAGATGTAATATACGAACCTAGCTTTCAAATCTCTCCCATCCCCACCATCAGCAAAACTTCTATCATCTGACAGGAAGAGTTACAAAATGATGATGAAAATACCAAAAGTAGCACTGGTATCACAGATTTAAACGAGGAGCACCAAGTACCTCTCGTATCTTTAGTCTCCAAATTCCTGGAAAGCTTTTCTAGTGTAATGAATGTAAAGTAACTGCACCAGGAACATAACAAAAAGTTAAGGGAATGCACTACAGGAAAACATGACACTGAAAAATAACATTTCCAAAAGAAAAAACAGAGAATAGATTCTCCATTTTTATAACCCATATCCTATTTTGACACCAATAAACAAAATGAAAATAATTGGTTCTGTTTCACCAAAATTTTATTACTTGGATTCCATTAACCAAATAGAGAATGAAAGCTAAACTGTTAAAGCATCTGTGTTACTGGCAATATATTACCTCTTTCAAAGATTAGAAAATAACTGTGATGTCATTCTCTCATTGCCATCACACGCAACATGACACCTTTTGTAAAAGTTAGAAAAAACTGTGACGTCACTCAAAGGTGGATACAACAAAATGAAGGGCACAACATGAGAAATCTATCTCCAACTCCAAGCATGGCAAAGAAGACGGTTACGAGCAGCTTATTAGTGCATCATACCGAATGTCAATGTACTTGAAGTACTTCGACGAAAGCAATTCCAACAAAAACTCAACTTCTGCAGAACAATAGACCTGGAAAAAAAAAGCAGTTGAGTATTATCATTAATCAAGTTATAGAAAGATGGATTGCCAGAAGTCAAACAAAGAGAGATGAAAAAGTAGCTTACAATGCTACGTAAAAGCTGGTGGTAAATGGCTGATTGAAACCTACCCCCTTTTCCCATCTTCACGAACTCCATTATAGCATCTAACACGATTTCCTACACAAGCCACAATCCTCGACAATAACAACTTTACAAACCTAAAACAGCTCAAGCAGAGATCCAAGAAAGAAACAAGAAAACATTCAATGCGCAAAGGAAATCAACTGTGCCGAAACTATGATGAACCAAACTAATCACAGGCTGCCGCAATGTCTCTTCCGAGCAGGATGTTAAAATGCAAATAGCAATTTTAAAAGCACTCAAGCTCACGTTCACCACATTCGTCCTTCAGATGCCAGAAAGTCACAACTTACCAATCACAGGAAAAACCAAAGGCATTCCCACTTAAAAAAGCTAACAATTCTCACGCAAACAGAAAAAGAAACTCTCACAGAAGACTCGCCCGGAGCAATTCACTCACTTTGAGGGTCTCCTCGGCCTGCGCCGACACCGCCACCTCGATGAGCGACCGAACGAACTCATCGAACTTCGACCGGAGCCACGTCCTGTATATCAACTCGGGATCCGCCTTGGTAGCGTCCTCCTTGAGGCCCGAAGCAGCGGCGGAAGCGGAGGACGAAGGGAGGTCGGGGACCAGGGGAGTGAAGAAGGACTGCAGGGAGAGGAGCGACTCGAGGGCGTGCTGCGGCGGCGAGGCGGGGGAGACGAAGGTGAGGAGGAGGGGGAGGTTGTTGACGTGGGCGCGGGAGGAGAGGAGTTGGTGGCCGAGGGTCTTGAGGTCCTTGAGCTTGTACTTGTCTCCCTTCTTCTTCCGGGTCCCGGAGGGAGCTGAGGTTGAGGAAGCCATTGTTGCAGGGCTGGGAGGTGGAGGTCGATGGAGAGAGAGGGTTTTTGCGTTCGCGAGGAGGAGGGTTTAGAACTACTTTGAATTTCAGGCACTTAAATCTTTTATTATTATTATTATTATTATTTTTCTTAAAGTAAAGGCATGTGGCAATCGAAACATTTAAAAAAATATATTTAACATATATTATCGTTTGGCTTAGTTAAAAATACATTCCTTGACTTATTATTTTGCTACAAAATTTTTACCTTTCTTTAGGTAAAGGATTTTACTTGATTTTAGAATGATTGGAGTAAAAAAAAAATTGATTCTTGGATTGAGAACGTACTTCGCCTCGCACCCCAGGTCGGGCATGCACAACCCCTGGCACGTTGGTCAAGTTCGCACAGCCCTCGCGCCGACCTAGGTAAATCGCCCGAGATCCTGCCGGGCAACGCTAGGGCGGGGGACCCCGGGCTTGACTCACGACACTCTGATGACGGCTGCGATGCCACAATCTCTCTATCTTTCTCTCGTTGCATATGTGGCTGTTAGCAACATTGCTATCAAGGATGTTTGGCGGATGCCGCCCTGATAGCCCGAGGTGCAAGTGGCGTCGGGTTTCGCAGCGGAAACAAAAATTAATTGATGAGTACAAGTAAACTGTAGACCAAGTGTACTTATTTCAGTAATTAACCTGCTGCTTTTACGTTTGTTTAAGCCAGATTTATTATATAAAAAAAAATGGGAGTCGTGTAGATCAAAACCCTGAGATTTCTGGAGCCAGAGCAGTTGCTCTAAGGTTCAAAGTTGCTGTAGGTACAGCAGGAGCTCAGCCTCACATCACAGATTGCACTTGGTTGGTGCTTTGCTTCCGGAGTTCCTCAATTTGGAGAAAGGAAAACGACGCTAATCCTAAAAAACCTTAACAGTCATCATTTTTCACGACCTTTCTATTAGGAAGGAAAACAAGAGAAAGCATCCACCATCACATGTCATGCACATCCACAACAAAAGATATAACTAGCACTTCCTCTCGGCAGGGTTCGGTACAACATGTTTTTATACATAGAGAGACATGAAACCCCAGTTTCGACGAGTGCGTGTGGTTCTCTTACATTTAGTCCTTCCTCCTCCTACTAACCCAAACGGGGGAGAAGGAGAAACGAAAACATGAGGGAAAAATGGCGACGAAAAAAAAAAAAAAACATGTATGTTCCTTAGTACGACTGAAGAAAACTACCTTCAGGAGCAACAAAAAAGGGTAAGGTTACCTGCTATTAAGTACCAAAGTAGCTAGTATGACCTATGGCAAACTCCTTTAATGAAGCCTTGGTTCGACCGTTTAATGCGTATAGACTGGACACTGTTGTTCAGAAGAATCAGAACTCTATGCTACTGTTCATCAGCAAGCCGCAGCAGGTTAAACCCTGACTGATGACCTGCATTTGCATCTTAAACTCTAATTGTGATGCCCAATCGGTTCCTCTAATACTTTACCAGTTACACTAGGTGTTGGGGAGGAAAGAGGAAGCTGAAGTCTGGCACCATGATTTACCAGCGCCGTTAAACCCGACCTCAATGCATCAAAGGCCTTCGATCCCAAGCAGCTTGAAAGAATTCGGACCCACTAGAAACACACGTCTTGGGGGTGGATACCGGAAGGCAACTACTCCTTTATATGCTGTCCTCGGTACACCATCCTGGAACAAGGGAGAAAGCATCATAACTTTTGTGTGAATGCAGGGCATAGAAACATGCTTATTTCAAGGCTTAAAAATAATAATAATAAGTGAATTTTAAGGGTTGGCTAAAGGTAGTTCAGGAATCTCCAAGATTCTGCATCACATAGAATCAGGTAACAAGTGCCGACTGCACTGCTTTTGCAGATTAATCCACTGAATATATAGATTATTTCAATTAAATGGTTGGATTATTGAATATCCAATCATGGAATCAACATGTACTGAACTAAAGGCTCATATTGAATTTTTACACATATCCTGGAATATCCGTTCAAAATGCAGAGAAAGGATACCTTGCTGGTGCTATTAGCCACATAAAACAAAGAAAACTCAGACTAAACTTAAAAGAAATCCCATGAAGAAATACGCTAACCTTCCATTCCTGAAAGACACCAAATTGCCGGGCAATGCGTTCAAAATCTGCCTGGTCTTTATATTGAACACGCACATCACCTCGTATATTAGAGGCCTTCAGGACAGCATCAGCTCCATTAATAGGTTTAGCATTTTTCAGAATTTCAGCAAAATGCTTAACATAATTGTCCTGAGAAAAGTTGAAGACACATCATTAGTCAGAGAACATTTGAAGGCATAGACATTTCTAGGAATCAAATTACGACAGATACCTCCATCAGGTAACTCAAGTCCTTGGATTTCCAGTCAACCTTTCATAAACGAAAGACAACAAAAGGTCAATTACAAATACAACAATTTGCTTAATATGTAATATATTAATTACCTGTACATCATTCAATTTGATTGGCTCAAGATATTGTCTGAAAAATTGCCCCAAACTAGACCCCTGAGAAAATATCAAATTTGTCATAAGCATTCATGGTATCAACTTCTCAGATAATGGACAAGCAAACATATAAGGAGTCAGTAGTCAAATCAAATCCTCTGCAATGCCAAAGTTGTAGACGAAACGTGCTATCGTCTCCCATATCACCCCCAAGCCATCCAACATGCAACTCCTGAATTCATATCAAAGTAACCCAGCAGGTACATGATGTGGCATTCGCCGCAAAACCATTAAAAGCCCTCTACCATGAGCACGGCCATGAATAATAAAAAATTAACTTACATACTAGGCAATGCTGGCAAAACTTGCAAAGTAACTGCACAAGACTGAAATGACCATAATCAGAACTCACGTGTACAAAATCCACTTACATGCTCACCAAAATTATAAGTTCTGCACACTTCTGGCCGAATAAATTGTCGACCCTTGTGGTTCTCTTGTAGCCTCAACCAGTCGTCCCAGTAAGTAAAGCGTTGTCAAAGAAAATTTAGGGAGGCATAAACTATTAACATATGTGACTTAAAAAAAGACATATCAAACTCATAAGGATATGCCTTAGGCCACTTTGGGGATAATTCATTCCATGTGGATCTGGTCAACATCCATCCAAGTCCAGGAAAGAAATCAGATCGGTAAAGGATTTCTGCAAAATGTAGTAAAAGATTGCAAGAAAAGAGACATGGAGAAGGAAACACATTAGACAACAAAAGGTAGATAAGGCTATGAACGAAGCTTCAAACTTGAATCCGTCGTAAGATAACAACCAAAACAATAAAAACAATTCCCACACTATCGATTCAGCCATTTAACTTCAGCAGCATTTTCAAATGATTGTTTCACATGTGGCAGGCAGTGAGCAAGTACTTAGCTTTGCCATTTATGTAAAGGTTATCGTCCATTTATACAAAGCAAAGTTCCAAAGCTTTGAAGCACATTCGAAAAAGAAGAAAAATAAGATTATGTGCACGCATGAAGACATTTAATATAACACTCAGAACCACGGACTGCAAAAAACCTTTTTGTTTGGGGCATAGACCTCATTTCTTATTTCATGGTAGGAAACTAAAACGGCAGAGTTTATGAAAATTTACCTGGATCATGCACGAATTGCTTTTGCCCATTGTCATTCCATGAGGAAACAGCCATAATGGTCCTGCCATTATTTGAGATGGAAGATTGCAGTAAGTTCATAATTTGCTTTTTCCTCCACAGAACTTAGATTCGAGCCTAAGCCCATTTTTTTTAATTCGAGGTATTCTCTAACAGTTAGTTATCATATTTTTTAATTCAAATATCCAATTATAGCTAAGGCATTTCCAGAATTTATACTTATCCTTTTCCATAAGAGCTGCTGCAGCCTCAAAATAATCAAAAAAATCAGGTGCAATCTCCATATCATCTGCATTGAGGTGAAAGATTGTGAATAGGGACTCACTTTAGATGTAGTGAAAGCAACCCAGCAACAAAAAAATCTTTTCACCTTCAAGTATGATTACTCGACTGAAGTTATGTTTGTAGAATAATTCATCCATTGCCCATTTGTAATGCCCTGACATGGACACACATGAGATTGGCAAAAACCTATCAAAGCAATAGCAAAAGAAATTGATCTTACGTGCAATTTTGTAGTATGCAATTAACTCCCCAGGCCTTTCAGTTTGCACTGGCTTAGAATCCAAATGCTGCAATGAACTCCAGTTAGTTTTCAATTACACGGGTAAGAACTAAAACCTCTGCAAAAGAACCTAGGTCAGGATCACAGCTTTCATCTAGACAAAGTCAAAAACAACAAAAATCTCTCTCTTCTCAGTTTCATGATTTTCAGATAATAAAGAAACAGTTGTGTGAAACTTGTTCCATGAAAGACCTCAGCAGCTTACCTGCATGTAGGTCAACTGATCAAAACTCAAGGCCTTCTTTCTAACTTGAGGATCCGACCCATCCTAACAGACACAATTTTGTGGTCAAACACAAATAAATTAGAACAAAAGAGAGAGGAAGAGGGGGGGATTAAAGCTAGCACGGCAGTAAAGGAATGCTAGATTTGCTTTTGCTAGAACAGGAACCGAGGGTATACTACCTGGGACACAAAAAGTGGGTACTTTGAAGCAACAACATTCTGGTATCTGGAAAATGAAAAGAATCCAATAATAGGAGAACTGATCTGTACAAAGTGCCTTGAGCTCTCACATTAAAATAAAAAAAAAAATTCTTTTATGGAACAGATCTGCCATACTTCAATATAGAGTTAATGGTCCTCTCAAGATAATCAGCGCGGTTGCATGCCATGATCACCACTGCTGCCACTTGGGTCTGATATATCCAACAAAAAGATATCAGCAAGTAAGACCAACAGAATTGGACTTGTAAACTAGAGAAGCTAAATAACATATTATTGTCAGAAGAAAACCTGTATTTTGTCCACCCGTCTTTGAAGGCCTTTAACTGCAAGATTAGCAAAAGAGAAACTTTAGTAGCACTTAAGACATTCCACCAGCAAAATTGGTATTCCATATGCTTACATGCGTGATTTTAACAACACAAGGGGGTACATGATGAAACTGACAGACCTGCAAGCAACTAACAGCATAAAAACCCTCTACGATGCCTTTAAGGAGATTGACTGAAATGGAATCACTCCATTCAAATTTGTCAGCAGGAGGATATCCGTCTAAGACAGCTCAGTAAGCATTTCTTTGTTTCTACTTTTCATTGTTTCGAGCTAAATGTTGTACATTTCTACTCACTGTGGTCCTTTATGCTTTGTTTGGGACATGGATTGAATTAAATAGGTGAAGAAAATTGGGAATTTTTTCAAATGTTCCCTCCATCTCTTCTCACCGAAAATTTGAATTTTTCCCAAATTTCAACACCACCTTCCATTTTCCCTCCCCTCCCCACCTCTCCGTAACAAAACCTTTAAGTTGATTTTATCTCCCGAAGTGCTCTTGCATTGCAACCACTTGACAGAAGAAGCTGGAGCAAAGATGTAATCTGTTTTGGTTCCATCTGCATAAGCAGATATTTGGCTATACCTACCTGAATAGATTCTAGAATATTACATCTCCTTTATTCGTCTTTATGAATGAAAGCATAGGTAGAGACTTGAGTACTATATGAAGTAGTAAGCGAAGAAGCAATAAGTGGGCAAAGTAGCAGCTAGGATAAAAAGGCTAGGGTAAAATTGGAACCTTGCCGTACATACTCAAAAAGAAATTCTAAGAAGTCAATCTCTTTACTGAATACTTTCTAATCCAGAACCTAAACACAGCATGTTTTGCAAACTTTATGAGCTGCACAAGGTTATATACAACCCACTCAGTTTAGTGGGATTATGTGATACGAAGGGCTTTGCCTAACATGCGTGAACATTAAGGACGCATACATTGTAAAATATATTTAGATTGATAGAAAATAGGCAGTAGAACCTACAGCTAGCATCAACCAGGATGCATTAAAACCAACAATTTACGGTCTTATTCTGTATAGTCTAGTGATGTTTTTCTTTCAATTTGTTATTGTATATTTCTGATGTACAGGAACATTTCTTATATCATTTACTCCTCCGTTATCTATAAGAAATATACAATGGTCCAATTTAATTGAGAAAGGAAAGTTAAAAAAAAAAAAAGTAAATTCAACTGAAAGCTATGCTTAGATAAATACTGGACAATATCATGGAGCCAAAAGTACATCATCTGGACAAAACTTTGACATCCATAAGAGTGTTTATTGGAACATGATAATAATCATTTAGAAATTTCTTACAGCAAGTAAAGAAAATTAGCAACAACTTCTACATAAATCAATAAGTGTATTGGTTAAAAATCTTCCCAGTCAGAACATTAAATGGTTTTTATTGCAAACATGTCATAATTCTTAAAGAAAGGCCATCAAAGTACGACTAAATTGGTAGAATAGACTGATAGTAAAAGCACCTTTCTAACTTTTTAAAATTTAAAATCACGTACTGGATCACAACAAGAATGAGCATGTAAAAATAAAATGAGAAAGAAGTATAACAAGTGGAGCAGAAATACTAGCTAACATACATTCAAGATCTTGAACAAGAGCCTTCATCTGCCCATATTCTTCATCTTGTCGTTTCTTATCCTCTGAGTTTCAGACACCAAGTGGGTTAAGCGTATAGATCAAGGCACATTCAAAAACAAATACATTGCAGATTGAATAGCATGAATGATAAACAGGATTCTTCCAACATCAAAGAGATGTCAAGTAGTAGAACTCCACAGCACAAGAATGAAAATTAATCTCCTTCAGTTAGAGTCACTCAGTAAAATTTTGAATTTCTATAAGTAAAGCATTCCATCACAACAAGTGCGATCAAACTCCAAAATCCAGAAATGCAGAATGCGGTTTTCCTGATGCACAAAACCAGACAAATACTAAAATATTCAAATGCCTCAAGCTTGCATACAATCCATGTATTTCCATTCCTCTACAGAAACAACATGAGGGAAACACATGCTTAAAAGCAAATTATCACACCTTCTAGGTCCACAATACGGCTTTGTTGCAGGCTTATCTGATCAATTAGTTTTCGCATTTGACTTGTACAACGAGTCTCAGCTTCAACCTGTATAATGAAAGATGTATCTAAGAAATCTATGATGATTTCCAGTGGCTGTAGGTTAGGAAAGGAGGGACGCCCCCATTAGATTTCTGGTGTCTGCCGCGCTCCTCCCTCCCTCCCTCTCATATTTTCATAAACTATAGCATCATAAAAGTGCTTTGTGTCATTACCCACAAGCCACTCCTTCCAGAAGGACAGAAGCATAGGAAACACGTTTACATGACAAGACCATCCAAAGACCAAACCAACCACAGGTCCGCCATTAGAACTTCTTCACTCGATCATGAAATACAATACATGAGAATCACTACCATCATTTGAGTGTCATCCTCTCAGAAGCTACTCCTCCCAAATGACAGCTGCCCATCCAAAGACCAAACCAACTAAATATTGTAATGGGGTCCGCCGTTAGTACTTCTTGACTAACAATAAAAACACAATACTTGAGAATTACTATCATCATTTAATGGGATATCCTATCCTCACTCGAACAGATTGACTCTTTCCAATCGATATTTCAAGCAAGATAGTAAATTTACTAGAAGTAGGATTGAAGAGAGATTCAGCACTTAGCATTGTCAAATATATGGTTAATATGACAAATTCAGAAAGGTTCCTCCCACACAGCAAGGAAAAGGTTCCACCACACACTCAATATTTCTTTTTTAAATTCAATAGGTAGACAGAGTTTCAGATCTAAAGTTACCTAAGCTTATAGGTACTTAACTTGAAAGTCTATATGCTGGCTGCATGATAATAGAAGTTTACTAAGTACAAATCTAAATAACTGAATGTGTATCTTTTGGAAACAAAGCTAGAGGTTCAAATGGCCATCAATCCAGAATGAGAGACCAGCATGAGGTATTAGGACAGACTTACAGCAGCCGCAAGTCGATCAGCATATTCCGATTGTGTCGTGAAAAGACGCAGCTGAGGGAGAGAAAAGAAAACAAAAACAAAAAAGATAAAAGTCAAACGAGTAAAGATATAATGTTGGTGGATAAACAGAAGAAGAAAGGACAACCATTGGACACATAGACTAATGCAAGAAGAATTGATCATGAAAGCCAACATGACTCTTACATAAGTATATACATTGCTTGATGCTGAAGCATCTCTTTAAAGCTGAAGCAAAACAATAAAGTTGGGGAAGAAACTGAACTGCAAGATTTAACTGAAACTGGAGAAAAGAAAAGTTGAACACGAATCCTTTTTCCTGGCCATGAACCGTTTTGGATATCTGTTTTTGATAATTATAAGACAAGCCATCCCCCAAACTATTGAGCAGTACTTAATACATGAAATGGGAGAGCTAAAGGGCTGAAAAGACAGCAGTTGAAGGTGAATCTAGAAAAAAAAAGTTTAAATGTGGTTACAGAATATTATTATGTCTTAGGATAGTATTACCATAATTCTTGATGGTTCCTTGATAACTAAAAAATCCATGAATGAGGCAAAAGGCAATACAATCTTGTACTCAATCATAAGATGTCCTGTCCTTTACCAAAGTACTATTTGTCCATGGTCATCAAAGCAAAATTCTACAGAGTAACACCGCAACAGATCCCAGAAAGCGACTGCCATCTAAAATTACGGTATTTTACAGTTACGAGACCTTCTGTGAATAATAGACTATCCACATTACTAGGAGTAGACAATCTAGTACTAACAACCTCTTCTGATTTGTTCTACATCAAGCACTTCTTTTACATGTTAGGAAAGAAGCCTTAATCCTCCCGACGATCAAGACAATTCCTGTGAAACTCTTTCATAGAAGTGAATTCTTATTCTTTTCAAGCTTCATATTTTGGACGTTTGACAACCACTCTCTCCCGTGAAACTCATCCTTTAACTATTGATTTTGTAATTACTTTAGTTTAACGAATGATGCAAGCAAACGAAAAAGGAACAAAATCTCTGGCTCATATCTGGTGTTAAAATACATAAGCTAAGATAACGCTGCGCTTGAATTTGCCCGTATTTTCAGTCCATCAGCATTAGCAAACTGAAAGTTCAGCGCCAAACAACCTTTTTTGGTATTTATTCATGTCAGTCCCAGCTTCTGAATTCTATTCTACACGCAAAATGGCGTGGCGTTTAAGAAAGAAATGAACAACACAAACCTACAGAACGACATATAACCCCTTCAATAATATAACAAAACCTCAGGAATGATTCTTGCCATGAAAGAAGCAAACACATAGCTCGTGAGTCCCAACAATTTAGGCTCAACAAAAGCAGCCGGGAGCACAAATGCACGTCGATCGCTAACTCAAACCGCAAAATTCCAGATCGAGGGAATGGGGAATTAAGAAATCACCTGGATGTAGATGAACGCCACCGCCGCCGCGAGGAGGAGGAACCGGAAGTCGCAGAGGAACTTGTTCACCATCGTCTCGCCGGAGAGGAGGGGAATCGCCGTAGCAGCTGAAGATCACGCGGCAAAGGTGTCGAGAGCACTGGACATGGCCGACAGGAAAGGACGGATCAGGTCAAGCTAACGAGAGGAGCTTGAGGATTCTGAGAAGGCTCTAATGGCGATCCTCGCGCGTCGATGTTGGGCGCCTTGCTCTTCGTTTTGTGCTTTGTTGGTACGTTGAAGCGGCGACGACGACGCCGACGAGTGGCGAGTCAAACAAAGCCGAGCCGAGGTGAGAGACTGGCTTTCGGAGTCGGACTAGCGGAGCGAGCCAGCCGAAGCCTGTTTGGAGACGAGGCTTTGCTATTCTTCCTCGGCGTAGCCCGAATCTGAGCTCTCGCGTCCGATCCGAGATTTTTCCTAGGTGAGGGTTTCTCAAGGGTCAACCCGGCCCAATAAGCCCGACTACTTCTTTAGTCGGAAAAAACAAATTGAAAGAGCTTTTCTTAAGGAAAAATGACGTAAATGATCTATTAATTTTGATCTGATATGTGATGTGATCTTTGAAATTTTAATCTGTAATATGATCACTGAATTTTAGTCTAATATGTAATGTCATCTCTGAATTTTGAATTGTTTGATGTGGTCCCTAAATGTTTGGTACATATTCAATATAATGCATATGCTATATGAATATGTTTAATATTATCTCCGAACTTAAATTAATGAAATGACAATAGTAAACGTTTATATATAATTGAGGAAAATGAACACACTAAATAAAGTAAATGTTCGAGGACCACATTGCACATGTGGTGAAGTTCACAAATTAAATTGAAAAAATTAAAAATTCATGGTTGCACATTAAATTAAAATTCAAGAACTAGTTATCTCATTATGCCTTCTCTTAATTAATCATCATGGACTTCATTTGATGCTTTTGGCTTCCAAAATCACTTTTTTTTTGTCGAACATCAAAAATCACTTAGACGAAATGTGATCAAACAATTATAATCTCTTCTTTATAGTTTCTAAGGAAAATTTCAAAAAAAGGCTTAAAGTGTCTCATTTTCTCAATTAAGAGCATGAAATGAAGGCTCGTTTCAATTAAAAGTCCAAGTCTTTCTTTTTATTTCAATAAAAGGCCTGATCAAGGGCGCTTTTACCTTTCTTTTTTGTTTTATTTTTTTATTTCTTTTCTTTCTTTCATGTTTGCCCTTTTTTCTCTTCCACTTCATCTCGCCGGTGGCCATGGGCTAGGCGGCCTAGCGGTCGCCGGCGAGGGAAGGTCATCCTCCCCTCAGGCCAGATATTGAAACCATGGATAAACGCCAACTGCCCCCTCTGTCGCGCCAGGATTTCCTCCCGCCAAAATCGCCCGCTCATGCCTCTGATGGCGGTGAGGATACGGCCGAGCCTCGACGAGGATGCGACATCATCCTCGAGAAATCGCTCGCCGCATCGAAGTCAACCTCAGCAACCCGAACAGCCACCACAGTAACCACGTGAACGGGACGACGGTCATGGAGATTGTCGAAGAGCAATCGCCTCGGACGATGAACCCGTTATCAAAGGATCGAACGAGCAACACGAGGGACTTCCTGCTAAAGCAATCGTACTCGTTTGGCTTTGTGAGAAGCTTGGCGTCGGAGAGGCTAGTTCTGGAGCCCGTGACGGCCTCACCATGGAGGTAACGACTGGGAGGCGCCAGAGGGTTCTGGAGCAAGAGAACGTCGCCGCTCGGCTCCTTGCCCAAGCCCAGGGTCTTCTTGTTCCGATGCTACAGGGGATGAAGTCGTGGTTCTTCAAGCGAAGAGGAGGAGGAGGCTTCTTCTATCATCGCGGCGGAGCAAGTCGATCGTTGTCGGGCCGGCTGAGTTGCGGCGATCCCGAGGCCCTGCTCTGGTTGGAGCGGTTCAACAGGGGTAGGGGAACTAGGAAACTTCAAATTCATACCAGCCATTCCGAGTGGAGGGCGTTCAAGTGGGGTGGACACGTGGACACAGAGGATGCGAGACAGCCGAGCCCATGAGAACGCACGTGGCATTCAGTGATTGGCTTGTTTGAGCATCGCATATAAACTTCCTGCATTATTTAGTAAACAAGCTTACAGAATTTCTCAGCACGTATAGCATTGCTTATGTGTCAATATATTGTTCATTTTCCACCCGGAGGAAAGTTGGAAAAGGTGAAAAAAAAAATGAATACACGTCAGTGCACGCGCCACTGAAAATGTGTTAGAAGAAAAAAGTTCGATCAGTCACTAAAAATCCTTAATCATCAATTAACACAATGTTCACGAATGTTCCTATTTAGTTATTTTGAATGCCAACATGGTTATACATAAAAAGTCATAAAGATCAAAATTCGAGAAATTTTAAATTCATCACAAAATATTAAAGCAAGGATGAAAAAACCGAAAGCCGATTCCATTTATTCTATAGAAAACCAATTCTCAAAAAAAGATTTTCTTTTTAATATTGGTCAATTATGTAGTTTTAGAAATATAAATTCATCAAAGATATTTTCATAATTAGAAAATTTCTTAATGAATTTTTTTAGAAGATCCAAATAATCATAATAATAAATAAATATTTCTTTGAATTCCCTTATTTTTAGCGGATTAAATAGAGTAAGACGAGAATTGCTTTAAACTCAATTCAGAACAATCGCGTTACAAAAAATTCGTTCACAAACCGGAAAACCTGGAAGCTTCCAACCGACTTCCGCTTCATCTCTCTCTCTCTCTCTCTCTCAAGTCACAATCAACCCTACATGAAAAGTTTCGACTTTTCCAACCAGAAAGGCGACTGCCGCTCTTCTGCTTTTTATTTCGCAAGCCTTGGCGAATGGCGCATTGTGCGCAAACGTGGACGTATTCCGAGCAAGAGAAGGTCATTTACTCCGGGCCTAAACACGTGTTCGGGACCCAATTTGTGCGTAACCCCTACGTCTTTCCCGCACATATTCCTCCTCTCCTTTGACGGCTCCAAGTTTCTTGGACGAGTTCATTTTCGCTTCTTGTGTACTCGCCAGAGGAATGAGAGGGGTCGAGGGGAGGATCTTTGAGGAGTTCTCACCTGGGTATTACGGCATTTGCACTGCCGGGGGTATGCTGAGCGCTGGCGCTACCCATCTCGTGGTCACGCCTCTTGATGTCTTGAAAGTGAACATGCAGGTCAGTTCTCGAGATATCAACCCAGAAGAAAGAACATCAAAGAATTAACACCCAAATAGGCATCTTCTGATTTGATCATTTGTGTTGGTTTCGTGGTTGCGGAGCTTGGTTCTTGCTGTGTTGTGCCCATATATGCTCGACGAGACTAGCTTGAAAAGGCATTTGCTTGATTAGTTAGTATTAGTGCCTCTCCAAATGTCAGCGTTCCCGAAGCTTTGCAACAAATACCCAAATGGGCATGTTCTCATCCTTTTCTTTGGTGCTTCATTGCTGACGAGACTCTATTCGCCTCTATCTTTCCTTTGCTCCACCTGCGCATGGATTGCATGATCCTCATTCTTGTTATTTTCTCCCGTGCGTGCGCGTCTGCGAAGGTTACAAGAGAAGGGTGGAGTGTGGACTTTCATTCTATGTGTAAAACGGTGTACAATCTATGGAAGATACAATTTTTCGTGCGAGTTTGCAGCTTAATGCAAAGTCAAAGGATTTTCACACTGTAAGGTCTAAATTCTTCTGCTGTACCAATGGAGTTGGATGGTGTCATGTGTCATATCTATGCTCTTTCCATCATGGAGAAATGAAAAAGGAAAACCTTGAATCTTAGTAGTGCATTGCGAGGCCAGCCATCTGATCACCTTTTTGGCCATAAGAAAAGAAAAGAAAATGTGATCACCCAAGGCATTTTAGCAGTATCACTCTGGTGCCAATCGGCTCTCTCAATCTACTCACTCATACTCATGGTGTTTAAGAAAACTAGGCGAAAGTAACAGAAAGGTGATTCAGTTGAATTGCCTGGACTGAACAAAGAACTGAGATTTGGCTGAGATAACCAGTATTTCCTATATATTTGTGCCAAAAAGACATGCCAGTTTTCAACAGACAGGCATGGAGGTAAACAGAAAACAAGTTTTCCTCCAAACTCTATGACTTCCCATCTGATAGCCTAAGTTGATTAATATGTTCCAGGTTGACCCGATTAAATATCATGGCATGGCATCGGGATTATCGGTTCTCTGGAGAGAGCAAGGACCTTCTTCTCTCTGGAGAGGTTGGTCCGGCAAGTTGTTTGGATACGGCATCCAGGGTGGCTGCAAATTTGGTCTCTACGAGTACTTCAAGAAACTTTACTCTGATTTGCTGGTTGACCGCAACAGTAGTCTCGTATTCTTTCTAAGCAGCGCTTCTGCTCAAGTATTCGCAGACGTGGCTCTATGTCCCTTTGAAGCTGTCAAGGTTCGTGTCCAAACGCAGCCCAGTTTTGCAAAGGGCTTAGTTGAGGGGATTCCGAAACTGTATAGGACAGAAGGTCTCTCTGGGTATGGTACCGAAACTTTGATCTTACTTTCTTTTCAAAATGAATCAATTGTGCTTGAATTTTATATCTCATTGCAGCTTCTACCGTGGGATACTTCCTCTCTGGGGCCGTAACCTTCCATGTAAGCTCATTGGCACGACAGTCCCTATCACAGTGAATACCATGAAGCTCATATTAATTTCTGATATCTATAGGCTAAAATGTTGATTAAAGTCTGATCGTCATTGGCCTTTCCGTATAATTGCTGGGGGTAGCTCATATTCATATTGGATCTAGCGATGCCTATTTTATGCACTCTGCCCCACCCATTTCCTTGGTTATCTCCATGTAGCTGCCGATAATTTCTAATTGATGCTTAGCTTGGTCTGTTTTTCATGTTTATGAAACGTATACTTGATATGTTAGGTCTTGGAAGAGGGATAACTGAATTTCTCTCTCTCTCTCTCTCTGTAACATGTCAGAATAGTAGATTTGAGTTTTCGGATAAGGCTTTTCTTTATATAATCCTCATGCAAGATGTATTGATATATTAGGCATGTGATGCAATCTTTCCAGGGAATGAATTAAAGAAGTTACACTTCTGCGACTTCAGTGCTAAGTGATCTTGCGGTTCCCTAGAAACAGAAGCGTAGTTAGTGGCACCTGCTTAAGACATCAGTTATGTAGTTACACCTTGAGTTTGTCAATTCCTTCCATGCCTTTCAGGTTATCTGAAATGCACATATAGATTTGCGGGGTTACAGTGCCTGTTGTAATTTCTTCTTGGTCAAGCTCATTCTCAATTCTCATAGATTTTCCGTGGCACAGTCTCTATGGTGATGTTCTCCACATTTGAGCATTCAGTGGATTTGATATATCGACAAGTTCTCAAAAGGAGAAAGGAGGAGTGCTCAAGATCCCAACAGCTTGGTGTCACTTGTTTGGCAGGTTATGCAGCCGGTGCTGTTGGTACTGTGATTTCTAACCCCGCTGACAACATCGTTGCGTCTCTTTACAACAGAAAAGCTGAAAATGCCATGCAGGTATCTTTCTTGTGAAGATTTAGTTTGTTGCTCATTGTTTTCGTGGACTTTGGAATGACGAATTTTAAGATTTCCAAGGATTTATTTTTGTCTTAGGCAGTGAAGGATATTGGCTTTGTCAATATGTTTAGAAGAAGCCTTCCTGTTCGTATCATGATCGTGGGACCTGTTGTTACATTGCAGTGGTTCTTGTACGACACGATTAAAGTGCTAAGCGGACTGTAAGTATTCTTCGCCTTTTCCATTTCGTCAAGAAGTTGCTAATGATGCTTCGCTTAAATGACTTGCCCCTAACCAATGAGAAGTACTTGAATTTACTGATTCTATGGTGCACAATGTGCTCATTTTTCTGCGTCTTTAGCTCTATCTGGTATTTACTTGAAGCATCTAGTTAAACATTGTCACTTTCAGGATCCATGCTATCTGCTTCTGCGGGAAACTTCTAATTAAACACCAAATTTTTCTAGCATTAAATCGCTGGAATCTCAATTTGAGCGTGGTAAAGTGAGGTGCAATTTGTTTAATGATTTGGTCTATTTAGTTATGCAGAGTACCGTCGTGATCATCCTTTTAAGGTGTGGGGTTTTTGCCCTTGCTGAAAGTCCACTACATAACTTTGCTAGTATCTCTTGGGATTCATCTGAAAAAACAGAGGATGAAAATGAAGGACGAAACATGTGATAATATGAAGTAATTGGTAGATGAAATTCAAATTTTGATGGAAAATATTGGACACAGTAAAGATTATGACCTCGGTTCATTTGCTAGGACAACCTGTACCCTTTTCCGGATGGTAGACCTTACGAGTATTTCTCTGCTTTCCTGGATCGTTCGATATGCTGATGAACACACCCTCATCATAATCAATCCCCTAATCACCAAGGCTTGGTTTTGACTATATGGAGATTTCTGTGGTTAGAGCCTATATTTCTGCTTTCCTTTGGAGGGCACCATCTGATTAATTTGTTCTGTGCCAATTTTTCAGGCCTACCAGTGGAGGGATTTGTCATCAACTAGAAGAAGAAGCTAATTTATCAAGTTGAGTTCTAACAGCCTCCTGATCAACCTGTTTCTTTCCCAAACAAGGAAGCTCGTCTACCTTTGCCAAACTTCCGGATTCACTGCAGTTCATCGAAGATGAAGTCTAGCCTTCACTGCACAGCTTTTCTTTTTGCCCCTCTCAGATCAATCCACAGTTACCCCACTGATTCAGAAAATTTTATAGGCTCAAAGGCTTTCGCTATACCGATTGTCGAGGCTCTATTTGCATAGTTGTAACGGTTGCTTGCTCCGCTTGATGGTCATGGGGACGCATTGTTCTGATGTTGTATGAACGAGCGCAGTCTGAGTGCGCGCGCATACAGGCTAGAAAACGGGTTTTTGAACACTTCCTTGCCACGCAAGTTATCTCCCCTTCTCAAGTTGCCATTTTTCTTTTTTCTTGTTCGCACTCGCTCAAGTTGCAGACTTTAACTTTACATTGGTTACTTATGCAATTGCTCCTCGCCAATCCTACTTGAAATATATTTACGTTGTTGATCAAATTTATGGATAAATTGTTAAGTAAACGAGATTTAATTAAATCAATATTTTGCATAAAATAAGATTTTCTTTTTGAAAATGCCAATGAGATATCTTTATTTTTTTTTTGTTGACAAAAATTAATATCATATAGGAACTATTTACGAAAAAATATAGGAACTATATCATATAGGATGTTTTTTTTTTTTTTTGCTTACTATTAGTGCGACAATTTTACACGAGCATGGAAAATGTAATAGGAATATCGTAGAATGCACTTTTCTTTAGTACGCTAAAAAGACATGTTTACTATTTTGATTCTTAATCACAGTAACTATCCTTAATAGAAAAGGAAAAAAACTAAAAGAAGGAGTGGTGGGCGGTGGCTATCACTTTTAAATTACAATTGAAAGATTAAGGGCAGTTTTATCTTAGCGTAAACATAGGTGGATTAGTCATTTAGACGGTGATTAGCAAAATCATTCGTGATAAGTTTGGAGACAGACATTCGCATCCCAAATCTATCCCATTTTGTTGTGAGGGCACAATGTTCGAAAATGTCTATAAGATATAGCTTCGAACCATCTTCTATTCTAGGATTGAGTAGATTTGAGATTCCATGATAAAACAATGTGATGAGTTCGGGACGTTATTCACCCCCAAATCTATCCCATTTCCTTGTAAGGGCACAATGTCTGAAAATTTCTATAAGATATAGGTACGGGAAAATTACTTCCATGTTAAGAGATTAAAGTGGCTGGAGTCGGAGAATTTCTAGGCTTTTTTTCCAAAATAAGGTAAATTTTTTTTTTTTACGGATTTAAGTGTTTTTGTAAAAATTTTGCCGATTTAGGGCATATACGCCTCCATTGTAGGCGCACAAGCACTCTGCGCCTCCCAAAGAGGTGCACAAAGGACTGTGCGCCTACATCTTTTTTTTTTCCGCAAAATTTATGTTTTTTTTTTTACTTTTTATATTTATAATAACGTTTATTTATAACGTATATATTTGTACAACTCGGATGACGACGATGACGAGGCGGCACTTGTGAGCGTAGCCACTGTACGGGGCTCGCCGGGCTTGTGGCTCACGGGAGTCCTCCGGGGGTTGGGGTTTGGCGGGGGGGTGGGGTTTCGTGGGGGTGGGTTTGGGGGTTTTCTGGTCTAGGGGGGAAGGGGCTCGTGGGGATGTTGTGTGGGGGGGTGGTTTGGGGGGGGGGGGGGGGGTGGGGGTTTGGTTAGGGGGGGGGTGGGTGGGGGGGGTACAGGGGGCAGCGCCCACGGTAGGGCCCGGGGGGGGGGGGGGTGGGTGTGCGTAAACCCTTTCTTAAATCAAAAAAAAAAAAAAAAAAAAAAAAAAGAAGTTGTTAGCTTCTTTTTATAGGGGGACGCCGACTGCTGGCGTGGGGGGCGGCGCCCGCGCGCATTAGGGCGTGGCCCCGTCGTTCGACCACTTGAGCCAACCTCGGCCGTCTAGCCTGGTTGTCGCCACCCTGGCCGTGAATCACTCACGGTCCCTTCACCATCATGGGCCGTGCCAACCCGAGATCCACGGGACTCGCAGCCCCCCAACCGCGCCGCCGTGCCGCGCGGCCCCGCCGACCCATCGTGTAGACACCCACCCCCCCCACCCACTCTCTCTCCTCCTTTCCTCCCCCCCCACGTGAATTTTCCACTTCTCCCTCCCCCTCCTTTTTCCTTTTTGTCGACGGCTTCTCTCCCTCTCCTTCTTCCTCTCTTCTTTTTCTTCTTCTTCCTTCTTCTTTTCTTGATTTGAACACCCCCCACCGGACAACCATCCATTGCAACTCCCGCCGCGCCACTCACCTCCGCCGCGCCGGTCGTCGTTCGTGAGCCGTGAGGACCCGCAACCTCGGCACTCGAGGGCCGTAGCCCGCCGCCTCGTCACCCTCGTCTCTTCCGAGCCAACCCCCACCGCGGCTCCACCTCATCCCGCCACCACCGACCAGCCGCCACGCCGCGAGCCTCTACCATCGCCCAAGCTACCTCAAGCCCGAGACCTCGTCCAGTGAGCCACCATCGCCATCCCTTAGCCTCAACCTCCAGCTCACCCGAGACCAACCGTCCGCGACGTCACCTTCTCGGCTTTCGACACTCGAGTCTCGGCGTGACCCTAGATCCGCGAGCCGGAGAGCCGACACGTTGATCCGAGCCATCCTTCGTCGTCGCCGCCGAAATCGCAGCCCCATCGTCGTCCGCGAGCGCACGGTCGAAATTTCCGTTCGGTGAAGTTGTCTCGCCGGTCGTGAGCAGTGTTTCCAGCCGTGAAAGTAACTCCGGTGGTGAACAGTGTTTCCGGTGGTGAATGAATAATTTTCGACACCGGTCTCAAAGTTCGTGCCGAAGAATTTTCAAGATTCTCCGATCGTCGTTGGGCCGGGCCGAGTTCGTATCGTGGTCGCTCGAGTTGAGACGCCCGAGCTATTGAATTTGTGAGTTGACCAATTTGGTTACCTAATCCTAGTTAGGGCCTAATTGCGCCTAGAATTAGTTAGTTAGTCGATAGGGTATTGAGGTAGGTTTGATTATGGCGGATTAGTTAGAAACCCGGTTTAGGGTAAATGGCCATAATCGATTAAATTAGAATTGGTTGTGGCTAATTGATGTTAGATGATTGACCGTGGTATTGTGATTTGATCGCGAAGCAGCGATAGGTTAAACGAGCGATCGATTGGCAATTTTAAATCGAATTGGCTAATTAATGAATTTGGCACGAAATTGAGCCTTATAGGCAGTAATTGAAATGGCTTATTCGTGTGAAATTGATGATTGTGTTTTGGGGCGGTTCGCTCGCGTGAAATGCTCGTTGAGTGGATTGGTGTTGTTTGGGGATTAATTATCCCGTGTGATCTTGCCATATTTAATTGGTAGTTTGCATTCATATGACCGTGTGCGGCATCAAAGATATAATTTGGCATTAAAATGGCCTTGGCGAGTCGTTGAAAGCGTTGTGTGAGCATCCCGGCCTAAATCAAAGAGAATAAATTGATTGATGTGTCGGGTGTCTTTGCATGGTCATATGAAGGAACGATGATGGGTTTTCTGGCAAGTTCGTGTTTGCATACGGAGTACACACCGCACCATTTTATGGGACCACACACTCTGCCCGAAGCACGATAATTCATGCCCCGTATGGTACGTGCGGTTTTAAGGGATTATCGGATGCCGTCGCAGCTTGTGATGGACCGACGCCCCGTATAGGGATGCTTACTTACCGTGCCGTGCGGAGTGCACCTTGGATACACCGCTTTAGTAGCCGTTCGCGAGGGAAAAGGAACGTAGCCCGGTCTGCCGGAAGAATGCGGGATCGCATTATTTGTGAGAGTCGATCACGCCAGGTGGCGTGGATCCTCGTCATTTGTGGCGCCGAGACGCGATCATCGTTAATAAATGGACTTGTGTGGTGTCCGAGTACATGCTTGTGAGCGTGATGCGTGTTCGATTGGTTGTCGATGTGGTGTCGAGTGGAGTCGAAGCATTGCATTATGTGTGGTGAAGGGCGGTAAAAGTATGCGTGTGGGTGATTATTGCCATGTGATATGATTGTTGGATATATGGTTATATCGTGATTTTTATAATGCTCGTGGTTAGGATGTTTTGGGCGAATCGGTATCTAGCAGAGGCTTGACTGATTCACTGAGATTTATATCTCACCCCGTTGTGGGAACCATTTTTCGAGTCCCAGTGATGGAGCTTTATGGATACAAGGCGGGTATGAGGGTATTCTTTTGAAGTAGATGAGAAGTTAACCCTATTTGACCCGGTACCTTTTTGAGGTCTTAGTGAGCTACCCCGAAGTGTGGGGTTGTATATTTACGTAGCTCGGTAGGGTTTAGACTCATCTCATTGTTTGATATTTTGTACGTGTGGCTTTTTGATCTATTGCTTTGGTATGAATCTCTCCTACTTTCCTATCCCTATTTGGTTATATATTATGCAGGAGTAAACCGTTTCCCGCATGCGTATATAATTGAAAGGTCGATAACGCGCCTGGGACGTTATCGCCCGTGACTCTCGTGGCGATTTGGTAGGGATGTCGCGGGCTCGAGAGTCGGCGTGACACATCCAGCTCCATATTTTACTGACAGAAGCATTTACATATGCAATACGTGAGCAGATTTCAAAACGAACATGTACCGACCTTTCGTATCTTCGGCTCCATACTTCTTCACAACAAGAACGGGACACTTTGCATGCGAACACGGTATATTCTCAAGCTCCCAAGAATAAGCCAGTAAGAATTAGAAAAGATAAAACATCACTTCAACAAATGGGTGATAGATTGAAGGATCCTCGATCAAATCATATGCGGTTCCTCATCTTCATAGCTCACAGCTCATGTTTACCTTCCAAAGATTTATTTATCCTACCGGCTGAGAACATGTCCAGGCTAGGGAGTGACGCGCGTAAATCAATCGGGAGGGGAGTAATTGAAGTGGGGAAAACAATGACATCTCCTGCCCTTTCTGTTAATGCGGTTATAAGACTAACCCGTTTGATCTTTCCAAGTCCATGGTCACCTAAAAAGAGAAGGTGACATTGTTCTTTTAAGTGCATCACATATTGCTGCTCGGATCCCCGACTTCGTAATATTCTTCCTTTATCTATAAAGCTGCTTAAATCACATCTCTTTTATTCCCGATTGTAGCCAAACAACTCAAAGACAAACATGGTTTATGCAGCCCATAAGCCGACTTTGCTGCTTGAAGTTAAGAAACTAGTTTAACAAGTACCTATCTCCACTTCATCAATCATCAAGAAAGCAATATTGAGTTCGGATCCATGATTGTACTTGATAACTCCGCATTAAATTCACAATGAGAATGAGAATTATTTGTATCTATTGTAAAATTGAAAGATGTATTTCCACGATATGTTTTCTCACTTTTTGACTCAAAATTTTGGAGTTCTACAAGTCCTCCTCAATCGAAACTGAAAGTGGTGTGGATCGTATCCAATCTTGAGCACATATAAGAGCCTCACCATGGCTTAGGGTCAATGAGCTACAGAAACACGTCAAGTACACGACCTCACTTATCTTTGAATCTTTGCCTCCGATCACTACGGTTAAACAGGCGCGGCCAAAATATCTCGAGCAATGGAAGAAAGGGTAGGATATCTCGAAGAATTCATTTTCCACCAATTTAAGATATCAAAGTTGAAATTATGTATCGTTCGCATCCTTCTTCCAAATATTTATCTAATTCAGATTTTCTTCCAAATATTCTTGTCTGTTTGGCTAGATACATTTCGTTCGTCTGCTCCTACCACGAGGAGACATTGACAAGCTCATTGTCCTTGTACCCTTGAACCCTAAAGGGTTGCCACAGGGCGCTATACCGATGCGATCTTTTGCTCAAACAATAACATCGAGAGATGTTGTTACCTTATCTCGTAACGTTTACGCCTCGTGCTTTCATAGAGCGTGATTAATCATCCATTTCACATACTCAACTTATGTTGAAATTCGAAGTATCAGGGCAATGAACAATGTTAAATGATGTTGTTCACATTACCAAAATACTTATGAATTTGATCTTCATTCTCTTGGCCGTATCCTATGAACTCTTATCCTCGTTCTCCCCAATATCTTTGAATCATCGTATATAAAAGACATTTTTCGCCCTTATCATTACTCGTAACATAAGAAGATCGATACTTTTAAAGTTGTATTATAAAAACAACTTTAAGAAAGGAAAAAATAGGCGGGCATATTCCCGATCATCTCTAGTAGGCGAAACCTCTCATCTTGGAAAGCTCTTCAACAAATTTTTTATCACCAATTTCTAATGAAATAAAGCTTTTGAAACTTGAAAAGCCGCTTCCAACATCATGTATGTCGAGTTCCGGCAGTCTCTACATCACGAACATACGAAGACTCTTGGACTCGATATTCTCTACCTCGATGCAGCTTAAACCTTTTGCATCCTTGAAGAGATGACCTCCCGTAGTATACAGTAGGCGTATTCTAACAATGGATCCCACATGTCCTTCAGCACTCTCTCGACAAACTCGAGAATATGTAGCTGACATCTCTCACATGGGAGTAACTCGCACCTTATACTAAAGGAATTCCAATAGTTAAGTCTTTTTTCAAATATTGAGCTCCCCCAGTCATTTGAGCTCGCATTATCACGGTGACGGAAAAAATGCTTTTAATCCCCCGACTAATTCAAGCAACTCTCAACTTCTTTTCCTATAATCTCACCCGAATGTCCAGAGATTTGACAAAATCAAAATTTTCTTTGCAACTTCAATGGCGTCTACAAAATGAAGCGGTGAGGCACATATAACTTAAATTTTGACAAGAAGGCAATGTGTATGTTGTGAGAGAAACTCTTGGAGATGTATTAGAAAAATATTTCTTCAATTTGCCTCTTTCCTCCAAGTATAACTTATAACAGGTCTTGCCTTAATGTGTCTTTCTTGGGGGATTAAAAATTTGTTTGGATTCTACTCACAAATCGTGAAATCCCTCATTTCTACAAACTTGAAAGGTAATTCCTTGTAATGAACATGGGCGAGCCAGATCCTTTCGACGGACATCTTCGTCGGTTTCCATGGTCCGGATGAACTAGAACTACCAACCCCGAAATCGACCCGATGAACTTTTTGCCCTTTTCTCCATGTGTTTGCATATGGATATTCCTTGCATCTAGCTAAATGATTATGCATCCCACTAGTACCTTGACTACTAGAGCGACGAGTAGGAGCCCCACAATATATACATTCAGCTTTATCTTGATGATCATTTGACCTTTTTAAAGTGTTCCCTATGGAGCGGATCTTGTCCTCTTCTGACTTTTGTGCAGTAGGTTCATTCATTGAGACATCTATAAACCCATAAACAATTTCAATACCATGATCGGTGAGACATTTTTGCTTAAAAGGGCCCGAAGAAGAAAATGCAATTCTCAAACAAAATGATAAAAGCTAATGTAAACTCGGCATGATAATGGGAAAAATGAATTGAATCGCTCATGATCCCGACCCAATTAAGAAACAAGATATATAGATAAACATCCCCATTTTGATTCGGACAAAGGGATTCCATCAATCAAAAGTTTGGAAAAGAAAATAGCAACATCTCACAAAGACAAGAAATGGGAAGGCTGCCTTTTAGCCTAGGCTTCAAGGTAGATAAATTAATGTAATGATGGATATAGTTTGAAGCCTTTTAATAGGAAGCTGTAAAAAGTTTACCTTTTGAGTTATAGAAGCATAGAATCTCGATATGTCTAGTTTTTAGTCTCTTTGTTATGAAATAAATATCAAGCACGGAAAAAAAATGCATAATGCGCATAAAATAGAATAGATACTACAATGTTGGTCAAATTCATTTGAATCGTTGATCTTGTGAAACTCAAATGTGGAATCACGTAATTAACAATTCAGCATAGACTTGTTCCACGTGATTCATAGAACATGTAACAAAGAGTTTCTCCATAAAATAGGATTATGCTCCCATTCCCGGATGGGGCTTCCTCCAGAGGTATGTACGGTGTCTAGTAGAAGCATCAAGTTTATAACTTAGACATTTCACCTGCCGAGATTTTGGGTCTTAAGATTTTGCAAGATAATCACAAAATGAGATTCTTTGATTACTACCTTTGAGGATCTAAGGAATTCATGACAATATACCAACGGAGCATGTTGTTTTGGAGAATCGAAGTCTTTACATCTAAAGAATCACATGGAGTGATGGAACATATTTATAAAGTTTATCATTTCTTTTTATTGTTATTTTTACTATAGAAGCCCCAAGGAGGTTCACTCACTGATGAGAACCCCCATTTCACGGCATGGAATGGCAAACAAAAAGCTATAGACCGAGAAAGTGATTATCGAGATGGGACTTACGGTGTCTTACGTTTGGATGCGAACACGTTGAAGGTCGAACCGTGCGAAAGCTAGTCGAAGGCGATCCTTGAGGTCGGCCCATTGAGCGGATAAGCGAGGCAAGCGGCCAAACGGTAGCACCAATCTAATGGAGAGAAAAAACAAAGTAGTCTAGTAAGACCAAGACGTTCGCAGCCAACAATTTTAAAATAGACCCGAGGCTTTGGAGGATGCGAGGCAAAGGTTAAAAAAATCAAAATTAATTATACGGAGAGTGATATGATCTTGGCTTCACGGCGGCACAAATTGAAGTAACAAATTTTTTTAACTTGAAGTAACAAATTTTATTTGTCATTAGACTTGTTAGTAAACTTGACCCAAGTATTTGACATAAGCCATGAAATCGGTTTTGAACCAAAATATGTTGTTGCTATCGCCTCTTCTTTTGCTCAAAATATTGCTCTTTGCTTCATTCATAGAAAGATTTTTAGAAAGAATAGGTGGTTGCTTTTTACCTTTTCAGCAGGGCGTTGACGGTGGCAGGGATGAGATCAGCAGCAGCAATCCAATAGAGCGTTAGGTTCGGACAGTAGGAGGAGAACACCCGTTGATGAGGGCGAGAAGCGGGCTATGGCGAAGCAAAGCGAAAACTACCTTGCTCCCGATCTTCTTAGTGAGGCCGACGGAACGATTGGATGAGCTCAACGTTTGATACGGTCCCTTATCTTGAGAGGTGGATCGGGAGGGACCCGAAGCAAGGGTTTGGTTGATGATGGTGAGGTCGAGAGCGGGGGGCGCGAGGGATTCGACGACTTGATGATGGTGAGGTCAGCCGGAAGGAGAGGCGATTAGGGTTAGAAACTTAGAGGGGGTGAAAAAGGAAGAGAGAGAGAGGCATTGTAAAAAAAAAAAAAGTTAAGTTAATAAAATGGCCCTTTAAGAAGATGGGCCCCACTTTTTTCCGCGATCAATCAAATAAGTCCCTCCTTCCCCGCAAAAAAAATTTTTTATTTCATTATCCTAAACCTAAAACATTGAGCAAAGGCATGAAATTTTCGGTTGGTTCTATTCGATTAACGATTGATTGGTTTTCAGTTTTACACCCCTACTTCCTCCCCTTCTCTCTTATATCTGTTCCATGGTGAGTAAAACCGAACGTTGGTAACCCGGCCCGTTCCCAAAATCACACCGTTTCATCAGATGGGCGGGCCCAGGCACAAGTTCAGTCCAACATATAGCGACCTGGCGGTTCGGCCCGCCCCATTAATCTCTGTCTTTCCTCATTTTCTCTCCCCGCCTGTTCCACTTCTGCAGTTCTCTCTACCAATTCCTCAGACGCCAGTAGACTTCGTCACTCTCTAGCTCTTCCATCCTGCCTCCTTTCCTAAGTAGATTGAGCTTTCTTCAAGGGCTTTGAGATCAATCCTTCCTCAGTTCGCATTGGCCAGCGGCGCTCATGTACCAGTCCCTCGCGGTTTGCTCCAGCAGCTGGTGCTGCGTTTTCGGCTACTTCCGGACCTTTTTTTCCTTAGCTATGGAGGCGGACGAAGGGTCGCGGCGTGTTCTTCCGTTTGAGCTTCAGTTCGACAAACCGCTGGCTTCCTCAGGTTCGGGTCCCGGCCTTCTTTGCGACCTAATGGGCAGGTCGATGCGATTGTTTCGACTCGGTTTTGTGAGGTTTGCTCCATTTTTTGGTTGGCAGGTGAAGATGGCGGAGTGGAATCGGAGAAGGATTTGCTGGCCATGGTCGCGGAGGGCTCGAAGGGTGGTGCTTCATCCGCTTCAATTGGCAGAGGCTGTGGACAATCTCTCCTAATAATTGCTTCGAATCGAGAAAGTTCTCTCGCTCCTCCTTTTTTCCTTCTTTTTTATCAGTGTGTTCGTTTCTTCAACGATGGCTTCTTGTGCCCTTTGAGTCATTGGCCTTATATCGTTTATAAATTTCCCCCTTTTCTAAATGTGCTACGCTTCCTTTTTCCCATAGGAACCACTGTAACTACTAATGTAGTTCAAACTGCATTCGATGGAGTGGACGAATATAGGAGTGCTTGAAAGTCTAAAGGAACACCGTTGAACTAGATGAGAAGAGTGACTGAACCCAAGGAATTGGTGTTTCTAGAAAAATGAAGAGTCAATGATGGCGATACAAGTGGAAATCTAGAGATGACTTAGTTACCAGTAAAGAATTCCAAGCTGATATCGGTTAAATGGAGGGACTTTTAGTTATAGCAGCCATACATTCCTATCGACTTCTAGACAAGGTTGGTGCCGTAGGGAGTTTATCCATAACTTAACTGATCATCTAGACCAACCGGGAGTGTACCATACTCTTGTTTTGCCATCTTGTTGCCCTTTTTCAGTATACCAGTTAAAGTGTCCATGGAAATAAAGGCTATGTCGTTAATGCTAGATAGGCTAACTATGTCCAGATGCAGAAATGCATGTATGCGAGTTGGGAGATTTAGCCCCTGCAGAATTCCATCTCAATGTCGTCAGGCATCTATATAGTTTTCCTTAGATTTATGATGGTGACTCTCACAATGTAGTATTAGTTATGGCTTCTCTTCCTCTTCTTGTGCTGATTGAGCATTCCCTACCTAAGAGATCTAGTATAGGCTGGAAAGTTCCTCAGATTTTTATTATAAAAGCATTAAGTAGAGTCTGAAAAGTTCCTCACACTTTGTATTACTTGAACTTTGTCTGCTTCTGATTACAGAGGGCATTTCGTCACATCATTTTGATTATACCGCTGTTGGAAATTTAACACTTGAATAGGATATATCTCAAGCTATGCTGCATACTGGTATGACAATCTGGTCAGGATGGAGGGGTGAATTGGAGAAAACATAGAGACTAGGAGGGTAGGGGACCTGCATCCAAGTATGCAAAGTTCTCATACGACTTGGTAATTCAAATTCATAGAGCTTAGGATTAGATACCTAACCTTGGTAGTTTTGCTATTTATTCTCACTGGAAAAAATTTAAAAGGATATTTTTTCTCTAGAACCATCTGAATGCTTCGCATGTCATATTGTTTTCTGGATATGGAAAACATGTTGTCGAGTGCACTGTTGTACTTTAACCAATCCTCGAGTAGTTTCTGTTGAGATCCTAAGTTGTAGATGCTAGTACACTCATGATCCTTGCCTGAAGTATACTTTCGTGGATCCACTCCCACCTTGAGCTCCTAAAGCTGAACAACAAGATTCGTTTTGGATTGAGATAATGGATTGGAGGCTGCCAAAAAACATATAGATGGCCTGGCTTTAGATGACCTACAAGCTCAAAGAAATCCCATATCAAGCGACCAATATCACTCTCACTTATATTGTAATGTTACAACGCTTTGCTCACTTCAAAAATTGTGATCATCATTTTGTTGGTTTATTTCCGTTCTCTATATTTCCTCTTCGTCTATTAATTTTATTGTGAACAAATTATTCATTATTTCTTTCTGTTTTTTTTTCCCTCTGTATGAACTGACTTTTCTTTGCACATTTCATTGTGTGTCATCAATACTGGCTTCTCTTAACTATTCTAATTTACTCCAGGTAAGTGTATCACATCATTATGCTGGCGTCCTGATGGCAAGGTTGTTGTCTTGGGACTTGAAGATGGTACAGGTTTCACTGCATGATGTTGAAGTAAGTTTTCTATGTAATTACTTTACCATTACCCCTCACTACGTCTGAACTAGAAATTCCTCCTGCAACAATCTTTTATCATCAGAATATGTTCTTCTCTAATCTCTCTTGGGAAAGATTCTGAATTGCTTAAAAGTTGCATGATGCAATGCAAACAGCAAGCTTGCTCAACGGACATTTAGCAGCTAATTGAGATGGCAATCCATGTTTATGGATCTTGTCTGCCGTTGTCAAGTTAACATTGGACTGCTATATGGGTCAATCCGAGCAGGATAAGCCTAACAAAAGCTTATTAGAACACTATTGTACATGAGCCAACTTAACAAATCTTATTATAACACTCTATTCTACATGACCCGTTTGTAAATGGGTCTACCAAATGACAAGAGATGAATAACCCATTTAGCTAATTAGATTGACAGTTCATTCCAATCCATTTAACTAATTAGATTGAGCGGTTCATTCCAATCCAAACATGACCGATTGTTTAGTTAGATAGATTACGTGAGTTAATGAGTATTACGTGGTTTGAACTTTGAACCCAAATGGTATTAGTTTATTAGTTGTGTCAACTGTTTAGTAGGTAGCCACAACTTTGATATGGCGTGATTACCACTTAAGGTCACCCATAGCTGTCACATGAAAATATATTTAATGAATCGACATGGTAAATCTATGAATTGTGGATCATGAATTAAATCCAAAAGAATCATAAAGTTTGATATAGTGTTGACGATTAGTGGTCCATTACAGATGTTAATTAATTATAAAATATGATGTTTCCTTAATGTTAAGTAGTTCCATAGCTAATTGAAAAGATACATTAAATTTAACTAAGTTTTGGATGTGATGCCTAAAGATCTATTCTTAATTGTTGGACTCGTTGTCCTTCATCAAAGCCATGAAATGTTTTTGACCGCAGCATCATATTAAATGATGAATCTTGTTGATTGACTTATATCTAATTGTGAAATCAGTGGTGAATTGTTTGATATAGTACTAGTAGAGTCATACTATAGATTTATGCACTTAGGACTTGAATCCGGATATGCTCAATCGCATTCTCATGTAAGACAAAAAATTGTTACCTTGTTGTAGATGTTTGTCATTGATGACTGAAACTTTTCCAAATTTAAAGGATGGATTACAGGAGTGTTTCCTGGTATTGAGCTCATTGTGAGGATCTACAGTCTAAGTGGATGGTATCATATAGAAGCAGTCATCTATGACCCGCTCGTTTTCATCAAATTTACAGTTATTTTCTATCTTTCTGTTATTTAAAGCGACATATGTCCAGTTCAGTCAAATTAGGAAGGTAATAGTTCAGGTGACTCTTAAATGATAGGACTTGCATGTGCCTCAACTATGCTTGTGGGTAGAAAAGTTCATAGATGACCGGTTATGTCATTAAGCTATTGCTGTTTGGTCACGGGTACAATTGCTCAGAACTTGGTTGATGCTACTGCATTTCTGTTTCTTTGAGGTTTTTACCAATTTATTAATCATTGTCCTCTTCATGGATTACGTTTCTCTCCCAAGAGTTTACTTTTACATATGAATGTTATCTTATCAATCTAGCTGTCTTTATCAATCTATGGATATGCGGTGTACTACTTTTTATATATGATAGTGCTGACAGCAGTTATACATACTGTGGTATATTTTTTCTTACCACGGTATATATTTTTAAACAGAATGGAAAACTGTTAAGAAGCTTGAAGTCCCATGCGGCAGCTGTGGCGTGTCTCAATTGGGAGGAGGATGCCCAAGCGAATAGAGTATGCATCTTTCAACTTACAAAAATTCATACAACTTCTTGATCTTGATTCTTGACTGACAATATTTTATTGTTCATACCTTTCATATTGTTTCTAATGTTTTGTTTGCAGTTAAGTAGTTATTGTAGTCTGGTTTACTTAATTTTTTTTTTAAACTTAGAATCTAATTTCACAGTCCAACAGCTTCAATGTGGGTTTATGGAAGGTTTTTTTGTGAAAAACTTATGTTTGGAGTCATATATTAGTTTTTGATTTGCTGATTGTTGACTCCTTAGCTTTAATCTCTTGTTATGTTGTTTCTTATTTATTTTGCAATTGGAAAGGTAATTATCCATTTTTTCATAGGACACTTCTGGTAACCCTTTGGCATTTGAAGATCGCACCACTCGTTTCTTCCCTCCGGCTCCAAGAGTTCCTTGCATGCCTAGACTAGTACCTGGAGAAACTGGTTTAACTGAAGATGGTCAAGATTCATTAGTAGAGCTCTCAAATTCTTCAAAGCAATGTTTCAATATTCTCTGCAGTGGAGATAAAGATGTGGTTTTGTGCTTCAGTATATTTGGTGTCTTTCAATCAGAAATATTGTAAGCTTCCTGTCCGTTCAAATCAAATGTTTAGCAGTATAGTCTATCCGATTCTATCAATGAGTACTTCTTTCCTTTCTTGCCTCTCACACAGCAGTCTTTCTTAATAAATGGATTTGATGGCTGTAAATCAGTGTTGCCTGGAAAGTGAAAGTAATGAGCTGGTTAAGTAAGCAACTATACTAGGTGAAGTTATGCTTGTAAAATTTCTAGATTTTTATGCCATATTTTCAGGCTAGATTTCACTTCTGTTGGTCACTTCAGAGATGACACATCCGACTTGGATACAGAACAATTATCCAAAGATTTTGTTGGTTTCCCTGAGTGCTCCTTCTACCTATACTGCAGTTGAAGTACCTAGAGGAGAATTTGGTGTCTTTCTGGCTTAGCCTGCCTTACAGGCTTTCTGCTTTTGTTTTAGATTCTTGGGTTTCTGCTCTGTTCTGGGGAGATTGAGAGAGCCTATGCAACCATTGGTTGGGAAAAGTGCTATGTGAGCATGTTCACCTGTGTGGATAGTTCTCTCTGTGGGTGTGCAACCATTAGAAGATTTAGAATTTTAGATACTCTGAACGATGCATGTTCAGGTTTGGTACTGTTTCAACATGAAAATAAAACAAGCACTATGAACTTCTCCCACAAACATTGATTAGTCTAGAATATGCGTGCAGGAGAATTGTTTTAATCAGTACCATTTAGGTTCCGTCAGTTGTCTCTTTAGTTACATGGAGTCAAGTCCTTATGGTTATAATTCCTTGTTGGAACTCTCCCAAATGGACTTCATGGGGCCCATTGCTCTATCACTACATCTATAAGTGTGGACTATTGTTTCCTAATGGGGGATTTTTTTTAGATCTATATACTAGTTTGTGAATTGTTGCTGACTATTTCATCAAAATATCTTGACTCGGTGAACTACCTTAAGTCAATTCCAGATTCTATGTCCTTTACCTGGAACAGGTAATTTGCACTTTTTGGTGAGGTATTTTAGATGGAAAATCAAAACATGATTGATTAGAAATTGCTTGTTATGTTGATGTAGCTCATTTAGCTCAATATTGAGCCTCTGGGTTGGTTTTTCTTTTCCTTTTAAAAAACATGCCACTGACTGGAATACTAAGTTTCTGTGGAACCACAATGTATAACTGCTAAATTAAGGCCTTCCGAGTTCCAATGAAGTAAATATTCTGTAGTCTGGCATTCAGTTAAGTCATTTAAAGGCCTTAAGAATAGTTAAACCAGTGCCTATACTGCACTTGTGCTGTTGCCATGAAGTTCACATTTTTCGTTTAAATTGTTGCTTCTCTCTGTTTCTGTCATTGACCTGACCTAAAAGGAATGTTACTTAAATATTGTGCTTGGTTGATCTCCAAGTTTACCTTGTAGAGTAGCACTGTTTCGCTCTCTGTTTAGAAGCTTAGTTATTGTGCTTAGTTATGTCAGTTTAGAAGCTTATTTAGCTCTCTGTTTCCATTTTGTTTGTATGGTTGCTTTGTTATATTGAGCTTGCTATTTTCAGTTTGATAATGAGTCACTTGTTGCTTCTTGCTGTGTGATTTCTGTAACACATGGCAATATGCCCCAGAATATACGTGAATGTGATATTCCTACGACAACGAAGGACAGAAATATCGTTGGCCAACTTCTGAATGCTTCCATCAGGAAGGTACACTCGCTACAACAGTTGCCTCTCAAGAGCCTCCATGTTCCTTCAACTAATGGGATAATAAAAGTTCCTCTTTTTTGCTTGTGTGATCGATTTAATTTCCTTCCTAGTTAGTCTTCTAATGTATTTGAACTTTCTGATATGATAAATTGTCTTTTCCTTAGTTCTTCACGCGCATTAGAAGAAGATAAAATAGAAATAAACATTAACAGACACTTTTGGAAGTATTGGTGATCCAAGTTAAAGTAATACAAAAGAACATAGACTAAATGAAGCAAAAAATCAGAGGACCCACCTTGATAATTTTGGCCCATGTCAGCATTTAGATTCTCATGGTTTAGTTATTTTAGATTGCATGCTCTTATGGACTTCAAGCATCGGTGTGACATTTCATTTTTACGGGATTGGAAAAAAGTGTGTTGGGAAAAAATGTGATTGTTACTCAAGGATGAGAAAACAGAGACTTCTTAAGGAAGTTGGAGCATAAGAATCTTTTCTACATTACAAATAAGTAGAAGGAATTCCTAATTAAGACTCTGTTGGAATGCTTTTAAAGGGGATGATTCAATGGATATTAGGGCTAGTTATTGGTATGGCCTTATGGGCAGAAGGATGAGGGTTTTTATCAATCACTTATGAAATTGTTTTATTTAGAAACGAGTATATGTATTTACTAAAAATGTTTTTGAAAGTAACTGTGTAACTTCTCCTTAAAACTAGAGCACATTTAGTAGATCTAAAGTTGAAATTTATTTAGAAACTTAGGCCTTTTATATGGATAGGTATCATGTTTGGCTAAAATCATCGTACCTTCTCATTAAAAAGTTATTATCAATCTATAGGCCTAAATTTGTGAGCATGGACATCGTATATGCTAGGGCTAAGTATAATGGATCAATCGGTTTGGGAACCTCTCGGACCGAACCGAACCGAATCGGCCAATATGGTTCGGTTCTCGGGGGCTTCAATCCGGTTCCGGGTTCCGGTTCCCCCTCATACAGGATCGAATAATATATATTTTTAAATTTCCTAAATATAAACCTAAACTTGAATGTAATATTTTTGCCTTTTGTTTCCTTAGTGATGTTTTAGCGACAATGCAATATAATTAATAAGAGATGATTCGATGAATATATCGTTAGCGAGATAAATTTAACGACACATCGCAAAAACAAAAACAAAAATGCGACCGGTCTAATAATTGGATTGCCGAGGAATCGTATCGGACCAGGTCTCTCCCAGAGATCATCTAGTTCAGCTTCCAATGCCTAAAATTGGGAACGAGTCGTCCCTATACGATTCTCAATCTTAGGGTGGGATCGAATTGTACACTTTTTTTTACGGCGCTTACCCCAAAGTTTTCTTATAAGGTGGGCCCTTCCTCTCGGAGGCCCCGGCAAGCTTTGGTAGAGATCGTACGAATGTTCGATGGACGGTCCAACTTCGAAGACAACAAGCGCAAGGTGGTGAAATCGTTATGTTATTTCTTACATTATTATTACTAGCTGGGTTCCAGCTAGATAAATGGCTGGTGAACATTGTTTTTATGCGACTTTTATTATTATCGGGGAGTTGGTTCGACCAAAAAAAAAAAATTTGCTAACTGGGTTCCAGCTAGACGAATGGCTTTTGTTCTAAGGGAAGAATTTTTTAAGGGTGTTTTCGGTGGAAGATGTGACGGGGATGATGCGTCATCGGTGACGTCTTCTCTTCATGAGAAGAAGAGGCCTCGACTGGACTCATGCTGCCATCTACTCTTGGCCATTTTTGTATGAATTTAGAAGTGTTGATTTTCGAAAAAAAATCAGATTGAAGATTGAAAATAATAAGCTTTCCATATCTGAATATCAAGCGTGCTACCGCTATTTATTAACAAAATGCATTCTTTTTTTTTTTTGATCGAAACAAAATGCAGCATGACTGATACGTTTTTGTCATTTTTATTTGGGTCGAACATGTTTTGGTCATTAGCACCTGGAGCATGTGAATATTGCTCGTTGGTTTTCTTTTGTCCTTTTTTTTTTTTTTTTAGTAATAGAAAGTGGCATAAATTTATTTTAATCAAGGGTTAGGAATTCTCTAGAAAGACATTAAAAGATTTCCACCAATTAAAAAGGTTTCTTCAGAGTAGTGGTCGAATAATCCTTAAGCTGTAATGTACGTAATATGCAAATCAATATCAGCTGTTTCAACTAGCCCTCAAAAAACAAATTTCCTTCAGCTTTTTCTTCAAAGCAGTGGTCAATTTGCCAACTTGTTTAATATAAGATCATTACTTAGTTTTGTCTATGTGTACGCTTCGCATCAAGGCATCTTCAAGCGGCATCTTCTTTCCTCCTGTAGAAACACTTCGTACGTTCCGCAATTGAAATGAGTATCTATTACTTAGCTCCATATCCACAAGGTATCCACCAGAAATTGTATAATTCCACTCCCTCATCATCTTCCCAAAAATAGATATCCAACCCGACCAGAACAACAGCAACATCATATCAAGAGAGAGGGGAGGGGGGGAGAGAGAGAGAATGGAAGGAGATAATAGGAATGAGGCATACAGAGAGTGCTTGATCAGAAGGTTGCTCTCTCCATTGTTTAGATTTGTTTGTGGGGGTCTCTATGGATCGACATGAATGAGGTGCATATCATCTTCGGATATCTCCAGACTTGCCATCACATCCTTATTACTCATCACTTGCTTAAGCAGGATGTTTATCCACTTTTCAATTGAAGGATTTAACCATCCACTCTCTTACTAACCATCACAAGAAGAATGAATAAAACCGCTTTAGGATGTATTTTTACATTAATATTGCGTCCTAAAATTACTCTAATTTATTATGTGTCAATGTGCGAACATTATCTAAGGTGATGATCATAAAATATATATATATATAGGAAAATCAGTCCACCCGGATCAGTTCGCTTATTCAATCCACTAGCAAAAAAGGGCACACAAATATGTGCTTGATTTGGATTATCTAAGGAAATGAACTCTATTTGTTGAAGTATGAAAAACATTTAACCAATTTAAGCAAAAGTGGAAGGTTTGTTCATGTTGGGACCATACACGCAGCTTGTACTCTTCTAGATTATCATTTTATCCAAACACAATAATAAAAAGTTGTCGTGGAGTTACAGTCTATCTGGAAAAGAAATAAACAGGAGGAAACACCCAAAAAAAAAATGTTGGGCATTTATGTGTTAAAGTGGTATCCATTTCTCCACCATAAAAGACGTGTAATAACTGCAATGGGCATACGTACCCTCATACTAGCTGGCCACATCTGAACGTTCAACACAGGCTGCTCTTTGTTAGTCCAAGAAATAATTAACTATATCAATGGTCGATGTATTATCATGTTTGTTGTCCGGATGCATTGCAAGTCATTGTCCATTTCCTATTATATATTTAGAAAAATATCCCTACTATATCTGTATTTGAAATAGGATTTGACCTTTTAGATTGATTGCACAAATTTTGGATTGATTGAATCAATGATTCAATCAAGCCATAGGACTAGATCTTTGGTCCACATAATAGGAACGGCGTTATTTCTCACCTATTATATATTCACAAAATCATCCCATTATGTCTTTCCATCGTATTCATTTACTAGCAAAATAAAAGCAAATGTGCGTAAAAGATTACATATCACCGAAAGTGGTTTGGATCAGTTCTCCATCATAAACTATGCTAATTTAATAGACGGACTAAAAGTTCTAGAAATACGAATTGGCCGGTAGGGCCCTCGACTCCTTCCCCTAAGGAGTCGGCTTCAAGCCTTAGCTTTTTTTGTTTTTGGATTTGATAATTTTCCCTATTACTAGGAAAACTACGGATCCCTAGCTACTCACATAGTCAAACAAATTAATGTAGATATTGCATGAGGATGTCCGTAATGTGGGATTTCAGGAATAAATTCAACAGATCAACTTAAAGTTTCAAAGTGAGGGGTAAATTCCTCTGGGATCAAGACCTTCAATCTAATCAACAAAAAAACGCCTTTGCTTTCTATTTATTTTTCAACTATGACCACTTGACTATTTTTTTTCCCCCATTGTTTCTGTATCGAAACTTGCTCATTTGTGCATTGAAACTTCCACCACATGTCGGCAAGGCAACGACTGTAAACGCAATGTTGACTTATGGGTACAAGATTCTCTTTGCCAACTGGTTCCATTATATAAATCAAACCTCAAGAGAACGGGCGACAAGAAGGCATTTCCTGTTTCCCGAGAGCCATTCTGGATTTTTCCTCCTTCAGACTTGAAAGCGAAAATCAAGGGCAGGGTCTGAGCAAAGCCGAAATGCTTCATCTCAGTTTTGGGCGTTCTTTCGCCGAGCTCGTGGCACTGATCCTTCTCCCCGGGCTCGCGTTCTATTTTCTCAATAAGAAGAAAGCTAGTGTGCTTGCAAATGCAGAAGATGCTCGCCCCGGCGCACCTAGTTCGTTGACTGCACCAACGGAAACTATTTCCAGTGGATCTAGTTCGTCTCTGACGGGAAACTGCTACGAGATGTTCTTGAGCTTCAGAGGCTCAGACACTAGAAAAGGTTTCACCGATCACCTCTACCACGGGCTCCTCGATGCCGGAATTGACACTTTCAGAGATGATGACGAGCTCTGTCAAGGGCACGACATCAGACCGGTGCTTATGGAAGCCATCACGAACAGTAAAGTCCTAATCCCTATTTTCTCCGAGAGTTATGGTACAAGCAGTTGGTGTTTGGATGAACTGGTTCAGATAATGGAGCGCAAGAATAACAGCGGGCAGATAGTCTTGCCTATATTCTACAAAGTGAAACCATCTGACGTGGGACATCAGAGGGGAATGTTTGGAAAAGCATTTCGTGAGCGTGAGGAGCGTTTGCTCGAGAGGGGTTTCGACCCGACGACTTTGGAGAATTGGAAGAAAGCACTCCTTGAAGTCAGCACCTTGAGTGGATACGAAGCCGATGGGTAAAATTTCCCACCAAAACCATTCTCTACTTTCTTGTAATATGCGTGTGAGTGTTTCGGTGTCTATTCTCACCTGCTCATTTCGATTTTCTTGTGAAAACTAAGACCTGTGAGTGTTTACTGGTTGTTCTTAATCTCACCTGCTTCATTTTCGTTATTTTCTAAAGTTTTTTGTATATGCTTTAAAAAACTGATAAGATCCTGTAAATCCCATTTGCTTTTAAATAAGCAACTTATAAGCCAATCATGTTTCTAGGTTACATTAATCTGTCTCAAACTTTTATAATTACTATTTATTTAATTAAGCTGGCAACATCTCTTATACCGTGCATGGTGATTGTCAAAGCCATATTTCTTCATCTTCCCAAGTTACATTTACTGAGTCATTAATAACGTTGATTAGTTGCTATTAAAATTAGTTTGCAGAAGAAATGTTTCATTGGTTATATATAATGATGGTAAATATAAAAAACGAAAAGTGATTAATTTCTTTGTATGTTGTCTAAATAATTTTCAATTCATTTCCTATCTTCAACAAGTAATTTCTATCTCATGTACCTGCATATATTGAATCAATGCTCTTGTTTTGGGTAAAACTTATTCTTCTACTTTCGTGTAACCTGCTATCATCCTTGGTGGCAATGAAAACAGAGAAGAACACAAATCTAGGACGTTACTAAATTCACAGCACGAGTAGAAACTTGCGAGCGTGTAGAATTGAGCAAACAAGGAGAAATCCTCTCAATTGCATTCACGGTATCACACTCTGAACAACTTTTCGAACTGGTATTACAAGACATGAAATCATCTTGTATCAAAAGTTATGACTTGTTTTTGCTTATTCAGACGCTCTAGAAAGTTTTCAAAGTCATATCCACATCATCCCTCATATCTTTAACAAACAACAAGCTTAACATTTGATTCAAACCCATAATAGATACAATATTCCAGATTCATAACCCATGCCCTGAAGTTTTTTCTAGCTTAATAAATTCTGTCGGAGTAACAGTGGAATGGGGCACGCCTTGTGAAGCAACCAACGCCAGCATTTCCCACTTTGGTCTTATCATATAAGATAATATTTGGAGGTGTGACAAAAGTGATTTTTAAAGTTTTTCAATCAATCCGCAGATTTATTTATTATTGTGTTCTCATTTGATAAACAACACAAAATTATTGTTGCCACATAACTGAATTCTTGTCACATTTGACAGGTATGAAGCAGACTTGGTGAGATCGATTGTCCGAAAAGTGTTGAGCGAATTGAAGAAAAAGTTTGAGTTGGATGTTTCTGAGAGTTTGGTCGGAATTGATCGTCATGTGAAGGAGATCTTTGGAATTTGTGAATACTAAAAAATCTCATGCCACCCTATTTGTTGGCATCCACGGAATGGGAGGCATCGGTAAGACTACTCTTGCTAAAGCCATCTACAACAAACTTTCCAATGAATTCGAGTATCGTAGCTTCATTGCTGATATAAGGGAATCATGCAAGCGTAATGGCGTACATTACTTACAGAACCAGTTAATTTATGATATATCGAAGCGAGAAAATGAAGTCCATAATGAGGATAAAGGGGTTAAGTACATCTCTTCCAAGTTTAATGGTAAAAGGGTGCTCCTTCTTCTTGATGATGTAGATGATGTCGTTCAGCTCAAGCGTTTGGCTGGTAATCGTGATTGGTTTTCTTCGGGAAGTATGATCATTATTACCACCAGAAACGAGAGGATTCTTAAAGAATTTGGGGTGGACTATGCCTATGACCATAAGGAAATGGATAACGATCAATCTATGATTCTATTTAGCAAACATGCATTCCGAAGGGACTCTCCTCCAAGGGGATTTGAGAACCTCGCTCATAAAGTTGTATCCATCACCGGAGGGCTTCCCTTATCCCTTGAGGTTTTAGGCTCATTATTATGCGGACAAAAGCTAGCATTCTGGAGAGGTACAATAGACAAGTTAAAAAAAGTGCCTCCTAAGGAAGTGCGAGAAAAGTTATGGATAAGTTATGAAGTATTGGAATACGAACAAAAGCAAATATTTTTGGATATTGCTTGTTTTTTCGTTGGCACTGATGGGAGAACCGCATCCTACATGTGGGATGCCTGTCACTTTTTCTCTGGGGAGGGAATTGAAGTATTGAGGTTCTTGTCATTGATAAAATTTGGAGATGACCATGAGCTCCGAATGCATGACCAATTGAGAGACCTCGGTAGGGAAATAGTTCGAGAAGAAAACCGGCGGGAGCCTCAGAACCGTAGCAGGTTATGGGAGTTCGAGGAAGTCAAGAAAGTGCTAAAGGAAAATAAGGTAACTGTTTCGTTTCATTTTCTTACTTAGTCTATGCACTACCTATTAGAGTAATATTGGTCCACTCCTTAGTGCTTGCTCTACTATTATTGCAACTTCAATGTTTCATCGACAAGATTAGAAAATAGAGAGGTTGCTCTCTCTGAACAAGTATTGCAGTGTTAAGATCATGAATTTCTACATTTGCTTCACTTACGTCTTTGACAAATGCAGTAAATAACTTGACTAATGATAAATCATAGAATTATAAAATCAATTGCCCCCAAAAATAAGTTTAGAACTAAATTGACACAATTGCAATAAGTTTAGGATTTTTTCGGTAATTTTAGATTACTTTTGTTGGATATCATGTTAAGGACATTGGTTCTTGCTTCTAGGGAACGGGAAACATTGAGGCAATTGATCTGACTGAAGGCAGCTCAGAAGGCTCCGGCGAAACAGCTAAGCGAGATGGCGACATTTACACAGAAGAACAATTCAAGAATTTGACGAGTCTAAGATTCCTACACGTGAAGGGGGCACATCTCAGGGGAGATTTTAAGGACGCAATGGAAGGGTTAAGATGGCTTCGATGGCGGGAATGTCCCATGAATTTTGAAGTAAACAACTTCCCTGTGAAGGAATTGGCTGTGCTCGAATTGCCAGTAAGCGAGATAAAAGAGAAATGGGAAGGATGGAGTTCTTTCATGGTAAGAACAAGTCCTTTTTTCCTCTGTTATACTTACGTTTGAATGATAATCACTCTGGACTAACCCCTCGACAATCATCATCATTGCTATTTTACCAGATGGCGGAGCAGCTCCAATTTCTCGACCTTACAAATTGTGCATCCTTGGAAAATACGGACTTCCTCTCAGCTTTTAAGAATTTAGAGGTTTTGATCCTCAACGATTGTTGGGAGCTGCTGCAAATCGACTCTTCAATTGGTGATGTGAAGGGCCTCCGTCGCTTGGAGTTGAGCAACTGTTGGAGCCTCACGAAGCTTCCAGAAGAAATAGGTAAATTAAAAGAACTGGAGCAACTCCTTCTACAGTATACTTCGGACCTTTCTGCGTTACCAGACAGCAAAGGATCTTTGCAGAATCTAGAGATTCTAAATATTGCTGGGAGTGGTATAGAAGAATTACCCAACGATATTGGAAGGCTGAGAAATCTTCGAGAATTACATGCTAAAAGATGCAAAAAATTGGGAGGAAAGCTTCCAGAAAGCATAGGGTCTTTGCAAAATCTAGAAATTCTAGATATTTCTGAAACCGGTACAGAAGAATTACCAAACTGTATCGGGAGGTTGAGAAAGCTCCGAGATTTAAATGCTTCATATTGCAAAAATCTCAAAGGGGAAATGCCAAAAAGCATAGGGTCTTTGGAGAATCTAGAAATTCTAGATATTTCTGGAACCGGTGTAAAAGAATTACCAAATGGTATCGGGAGGCTGAGAAAGCTCCGAGAGTTATATGCTTCACATTGCAGATATTTGAAAGGGGAAAGGACAGAAAGCATGTCTAATCTTTCATCCCTACAACGCCTTGATTTTTGTTACTGCGAGGAGCTCCAATCGCTGCCGGACCTTCCTTCCAGCTTAACATATTTGGGAGTCACCTGTCAAAGTCGCAAATTGCCGTCACTTTCCCACCTAGCCCATCTCAAGGAGCTAGAAGTTAAGGACTGTCGATTTCTCGAGTGCATCCAGGAGCTTCCATCGACACTACTAAAGAATTCAGAATGCTCCCGACTGACAGGTACTGATGAATCAGAATTACCACAATCCCTAAACACTCCCTTCAAGTTGGAGATCTTGAAAGTCAGTTCATGTGAATCTATTGAAATACTGGACGTTTCACAGTTTATCCATCTAAGGACATTATCCACCTATAGTTGCGAGAATTTATGTGAAGTTCGAGGTCTTGATAAAATGAAGTATTTGGAATGCTTGACTGTTGATTCCTGCGATTCAGTTGAACAGTTGGACCTTCCAAAGTTCGGGGATCTGAAAATAGTGAATGTTGAATATTGCAAAAACTTAGTCGAAATTCAAGGTCTCGAAAAGTTGGAGTTCTTGGAAATCCTGAATATCTCTAGATGTTCAATGCAAAGGCTGCTTCTTCCACAATCCGGGAGTCTGAAGAGGTTAGATGCTAGAGAATGCACCAAATTAGCCGAAATTCAAGGCCTCGATAGGTTGGAGTTTTTGGGAGGGTTAAATATCAGTTGCTGCACTTCAATTAAAAAGTTGCACCTTCCAAAGTCTGAGGGTTTGATGAAATTAATTGCTGATGGGTGCAAAATCTTGGCCGAAATTCAAGGTCTCAATAGGCTGGAGTTCTTGGAACTGTTGAATATCTCTAAGTGCGCTTTAATTGAAAGGCTAGACCTTCCAAAATCCGGCAGTATGAAGGAGTTACATGCTAAGGGCTGCGTAAACTTAGCCGAAATTCAGGGGCTCGAAGGGTTGGAGTTCTTGAAAAAGCTGGATATCTCTGCATGCGCTGCAATTGAAAGGCTGGACCTTCCAAAATCCGAGAGTATGAAGGCATTACATGCGAGAGGCTGCGTGAACTTAGCTGAAATTCAAGGCCTCGATAGGTTAGAGTTCTTGGAAGAGTTGAATATCTCTAAGTGCGCTTCAATTGAAACGTTGAACCTTCCAAAATCCGATATGTCTGAAGAAATTAAATGCTGGATATTGCGAAAGCTTAGTCGAAATTCAAGGCCTTGGTAGGTTGGAGTTCTTGGAAAAGTTGGATCTCTCTGGGTGTTCAATTGAAAGGCTGGATCTTCAGAAGTCCAAGATGCTGGAGATATTAGATACAAACAATTGCGCAAACTTAGTCGAAATTCAAGGTCTCAATATAATGAAATGCTTAACGATGTTGAATGTCTCTGGGTGCACTTCGTTTGAAAGGCTACCAAACTTATGTTGCTTTGACTACTTGAAAAGTTTGACTATCAACGGCTGTGACAAGCTTCAAGACATACAGAGCCTAGAGAGATTCCCATCCTGCAAAAGTTTAAGGATTGAAGGTTGCAAGTCCTTAGCAAAATTACCGAACTTGTCAAGTTTTCATGATTTACGAGAATTGTTCCTGTCAAACTGTCATGAACTTCGAGATATCCCGGGACTTGAGGAGTCAATATCTCTAGAATCTATTGCTATCTCAGGATGTTCCTCGATTGAGATCTTACCGGATTTGTCATCGTGTACCTGCTTGATGAGTCTGATCGTGCAAGATTGCGAGAAATTGACTGAGCTTCGAGGGCTTGAGAAATTGGAGGAACTAGTGGACTTGGACATTTCTGGAAGCAAGTCACTCAAAACAATTTCAAAATCATCTGGAACACGACTTTATCAGAATTACGAGATGAAGATATCTGCACGTGGCCGAAGTATAGAATTTGGATTAGACTCTATTCCGATGGAATCTGATGCGTTCAAGATAAGGGCGATGAACCACATTTTTTAACGAAGGTACATGAAGCAGGTAATTTACCTTTGCTCTTTTCAAATTTAGCGCCCAATTGTCATTTGCAATTTCTTTCAAGATTTACATCTTCTCATTATTATTTCCTGGTTGATAGTGTGCTCATTATTTTTCTTACTTGAATTCAAGGAATCTGGGGGAGATGTTCATGGAAGTCAATGTGCTTTGGCAGAATGATTCTTCTTATCATGCCAGTAACAGAAATAGATGAAATAGGCTTTCTAAGCACATCATATGTGTTTAAACTTTGGGTAAGATCCTTCATCCTATGCAGAAAAATAATTATTCTTAGCGTTTGATTGTTTCTGGATTTCTGGAAAAATCTTAGAAAAACTGATGTATACAGGCATTTGATAGCATGCCAAAGGTCATTGTATAGGTTGAGAAATACTAAATGGAGGACCCTACACGGCGGTTCTTGTTTGAATCCATGTTCATTTGTTTCGGATCCAGGATATACCTAAAAGTCCAAGGCGACTACCCAAAGAATGCATCTTGATGTCTGTAGAGTTGGTATAGCCATCTGTGAGATGCCTGAACATTTGAGCCAAGCAAGACATTAACTAGAATGTGGTTTGACATGATTGACTGTACTGTGAAATAATCCCTTATATTGTGCATAAGCACTTGTTATTTCATTTACTTGCTGAAAAGAAAAACACAGGAAGCATTTCCATAAGTTCCCTGAGGAAACTTTATCCTATATGCCGTTTGAAAACTGTCTTGCATTATTTCTAATACATGAATGACAAATGATGACGAGGAAAGAATCAAACTATATCCCACAAGAGCAAGCAACTTGAGTGGAATTCACTATACTAACTTGCTCAAAGCTTCTGTGGTTGATTATGTTAGATACCCCATTGGTTGGATCCTTAGAGTTCAAAAACAATATCAAGTTTTACAAACAGGGATCCCTAAACTTCGGAGTGTTATTAGGAGTGCGTTGATGTTAGTTGCTGGATTGATTTCATCTGACTCACTGGCAGGATTCGGTTATCATTCCACTGGTTGATGTAGATGTTGAAATATGCAAGGGAACTTTGGCAAGGCCTTTCTAAAAGGAAACAAAATCATCAAAGGATGAGGAGCTCGATGTTTCTTGAACTTCTTCGAAGTCTGACAATGCAGCCTGGGAATAGTAAAGGATGTTTGCATGTTGTCATCTCACATTGCCCTGCTTATATTTAGCAGAAGCTTTGCAGAGCTGGAGATGTCCGCCTCCGCTCCTGTAATCAAGTCTCTCTCTTCCTTATTTTCTCTCCCACCTGTTCCTCTTCTGTAGTTTTATTCATGCTACTCTCGGACTCGAGAAAAGTCTAGCCTCGAGCTTTCCTCTGGGTTTTCGAGCACCGACGAAGGACTGTAGTGCGTGCTTCCGTTCCAGCTTCAGTTCAATAAACTGCGGGCTTCTCAGGTTCGGCTCCCGTTCGGCGTTCTTGTGCGGCCTAATGGGCGGTTGTCTCAATTGTTCCGACTCGGTTTTGAGAAGTTTGCTCAATTTCTGATTGGCAGGTGAAGATCGCGGTGTGGAATCTGGAGAAGGATTTGCTGGGGATGGTCACAGAAGACCCGAAGGTGGTGCTTCATGGCTTCAATTGGCAGAGGCTGTAGACAATCTCTCCTGGTAATTTCTTCGAAACAAGAAAGTCTCTCCTGGTACTTGCTTCGACTAGAGGAAGTTCTCTTTTCAATTCAGCGAGTCGTTCCTTCAACAATGGCTTGTTGCGCCCTTTGAGTCATTGAACTTATCTCGTTTTACTTCTTTCGCTCTTCCTAAATGTGCTGCGCTGCCTTCTCCCGAGAGAAACCACTTTAATTGCCAATCTAGCTCGATTTGCATTTGATGGAGAATTGGACAACTATAAAGGTGAAGTGCTTGAAAGTCTAAATGAGAACATGATGTCGAACTAAGGAGTTCCCTAACTTAATCGACAGTCACCTAGACCAACCGGAAGTGTACCATGCTGCCGTATTGCCACCTTGTTTCCCTTCTGTGTACACCAGTTAAAGTGTCCATGAACATAAAGAACTTGAATTGGAGGGGATGTCATTTATTCTAGATAGATTAGCTATGTCAGTTGCAGAAATGCTTGTTGCCCACTTGGAGTTGGTAGGTTTAGGCCCTGCAGAATAACATCTCGACGCTGTCAGGCATCTGTATAGTTTCCTCGGATTTCTAATGCTGACTCTCACAATATAATGCCACTTGTGGCTCCTCTTCTTCCTCTTTTTACCGATTGAGGGTTCCCAACAAGGAGATATTTAACATATACTAGATTGCAGAGTATAAGCTGGAAAGTTTCTTGCATTTTGTACCACTTGAAGTTGATTTATCTTCTTCTGATTACAGAGGGGCATTGCGTCTCATCATTTTGATTAATCAAGTTTGTTGGTGGGATTCTAACTTACTTGTTAATAGGATATCTCAAGCCATGCTGCATACTTGTATGGCAATCTGGTCGAGGGGGATGGAGTCAGGGATTGGAGAAAGCGCAGAAACTAGGAGTGTAGAGGGAGCTGCATCCAAGTATGTTAAGTTCTTATATGACTATATTTCTTGGTAATTCAAATTCGTAAGGACTTAGGATTAGATGCCTAGCCTTGGCAGTTCTTGACATCTATTCTCACTGGAAAATTTAGAGAGGAGGCATCTTTTCTCCAGAAACATCTGAAAGCTTCACGCATCATATGGCCTTCTGGATTTGGAGAGCATGTTGTTGAGTGCACTATAATTCTTGAGCCAACCTTTGAATGGTTTCTGTTGAGATCCTAAGTTGTAAGTACTAGTACGCTTGTGATCCTTGCCTGAATCCACTCCACCTCGAGGTTCCAAAGCGGAAGAACAAGATTCATTTTGGGATTGTGATAATGGATTGGAGGCTGCCATAAAGATATAGATTCCTGTCACTTTACCTGACCTACTAGCCCAAATAAATCCCATATGAAGGGACCAATATCCCTCTCAGTTGTCTTGTGCTGTTAAGACGCTTTGCCTCACTTAACAAATTTTGATCAACATTTTCTCGTTACTGTGCGTTCTCTATCTTCCCTCTTATAGTAATTTTGTGGTGAAGAAATTATTCATTCTTTTTCTCTCTCTGTTGTTTTCTTTGCACATTCATTGTGTCGTCAATACTGGTTTCTTATAATTATCCTAATCTGCTCCAGGTAAATGTACAACATCATTGTGCTGGCTCGTCCTGGTGGCAAGATTGTTGTCTTGGGACTTGAAGATGGTACAGTTTCACTGCATGATGTAGAAGTAAGTTTTCCATGATATTGCTGTAATGTTACCCTCATTGCTTCTCAACGAGAAATTCACCCTGCAAGAATCCTTTATCATCAGAATGTATTCTTCTGTGATCTCTCTTGGGAAATATTGTGGATTGCTCAAAAGCTGCATGATGCAATGCAAACAGCAAGCTTGCTGAATGAACATTAAGTTAAGATGTTTCTGAAATACTGAGAGTCTAGCCAACTCGTTTGACATAATGGCCGACTAATCGGATGGTTGTATCTTAAGTCGGCATCGTAGTTGACACTTGTGACGTGTATCGGAGTCTTTATTCAAAAAGAGTTGTTTGTGATTCAGGTTTGGATCTTCATGTTAAAGTGGAAGCAATTCGGTCCGAGGTTGAGATCCTGTTGGTGTCGATTTTGCTGTTAGAATGATGGAGGCCTGTTGGCTGGTTCCGCCTGGTTCAGCTACATAACATAAAAAGAAAACCAGAAAAGGTGAAAAAGTCAAAACAGAAAAAGAAAGAGAGGAGAAAGTGTTCCCGGAGAAGAATGCACAAGAAGAAGGAAAGGGGGCAGCAGCTTTCCGGGTCGAGATTCAAAGGCCCCCACGTTGTCGTGACTCAAAATTCAGTGTATTGTTGCGAAGACTTGCAAGTTGACCAGTTTCGTTCGTTGAAAACCGTCTCCAAATTGTTTCTCGTTTTCTCTGGTTGGCGCTTCTTGCTCCATTTATATTAATCCATTTTTGTATTATTGACGTTGAGCCTCTTGTATATGACTAGAGAAGAAATTGTGTATCTACTATTCTTGATAATTAATGGAAGTTTCTGAGCTGGCCGTGATTTTTTTTCCCGCATTGAGTTTTCCATGTCAAAATATTGGTATTGTTGTTGCCTTGTCTCTTAACATTTCAGCATTATATTTTACTTATTTTGAGGTTGTATTGCTGGAATATACTGGTGGTTGTTGCTGTGGTTAAGTCGATTTTGGTCGGTTTAGTTTTGGAGAAGAAATTGATTCTGAATTGAATTAGTTTTGGTGAATTGTTCTCTACTTCTCCCCCAACAAGGTGGTTGTTGGAACCAAAGTTGAAAATGTTTCTAGTGTTAAGAACGTCGCTAGAGCCCAATTGATGTGCATTTGAGGTTGTGTTTTTGTTTGGGATATTGAAGCACGGTTAATGTTGCTTTTAGCTTTGTAACAAATAATCAGCTCTTGCAAAAGAGAAAATGACACAAATGGTTCATGAACTTTAATTTAATATGCAATGTCGTTTTTGGACTTTTAATTTGATCAATGTGATCCTTGGCCTATCAATAAACTTTTAATCTAGTTCGGCTATATGAAAATATTCAATGCGTTATTTCATTAATTCAAATTTAATGAAATTTCTAGTCCCTAGGCTATATGAAAATATTCAATGTCATTTCGTTACTTCAAATTTAATGAAACTTGCTCGGTGGCTTTCAATCCGTTAAATTAGAACGGTGGACAAAAATAGACAAAGCGCGTGAAATGTTCACCTAAGTTTTTATCCGTGCATATGATAATCAAGCTCATAATATGATCATGTGCATTATAGAACATACATCATTAAATAGTGTCTCACTATTTTAAAAAGATTGCCGTCATCAAATGAGGTAAGGTCTATCTAATCGTTTTTACACGTCCGACTCGACATATAATAATCAACATCATTAAATGATGTTTGATTAGTCGTTTGAGCACATGGAAGAATTAAATTGGACATCACAATCGTTCAAGGATCACACCGAATAAACTAAAAGTTCAAAAAAAGTTCAGGTGACTAATTACATCATTTTCTCCTCATGAAAATGGGATATTGAAATGAAACTACCAACCTTGTTTTTGAAAACAAATGCCCGATAATTTGTCTCGTTCCTTGTCATTAACTAGAGCAATCCTCGTGGAATCGATGGTCGCATTCAATAAGCAATTGAATTTTAGGAAGATTCAAGTACTCTTTTAACGGCTTTTCTTGCCATATTATTTCTCCCACCATGCGCAAGGGATTGCCTAACTGAAAAATCCATTTTGATCAATTTGATAACCAATGCACAAGAAGGTGGCCACTGCGGTTGCAAGAAAACCCAACAAACACTTTGGTAACCCGAGCCGTTCCCGAAATCACATCTTGACGAGCAAGCTCGGACAATAAGTTCGGTGCGGCATATAGCCCGATCGGGCCCGATTAAGTCATATCCATTTGGACCATTTCTTCATGATGAGAGAGACCGGACAACAAATTCGAACTAGTATATAGCCCGATCCGGCCCGATTCGACTTGCCCATTAATGTCTCTCTTCTTCATTCTCTCTCCTACCTGTTCCAATGCGGTTGCAAGTAAACCGAACACTTTCGTAACCCGGCCCATTCCAAAATCACATCTTGATGAGCAAGCCCAAACAAGTTCCTTGGTCCGGCATATAGCCCGATCGGGCTCAATTCGATCACATCCATTTGAACCATTTCTTTATGATAAGTGAGACCGGACAATAAGGTCGGTCTGGCATATAGCCCGGTCTGTCCCGGCTCAACTCGCCCATTAATGCTCTTTCTTCCTCATTCTCTCTCCTGCCTGTTCCGTTGCAGCCATTGCGGTTGCCAGGAAATCCAACACTTTGGTAACTCGGCCCATTCCAAAAATAATCACACGTTTCTTTATGCATGAGCGAGCTCGGACAACAAGTTCGGTCCAGCATATAGCCCGATCCGGCCCGGTTCGGCGCGCCCATTAATCTCTCTCTTCCTCATTTTCTCTCCCGCCTGTTCCCAATTCTCTTGCAAATTCTCAGACTCCAGTGGACTTCGTCACTCTCTAGCTCTTCCATAAGCTCTTCCATCCTGCCTCCGTTCCCTAAGTAGCATTGTGCTTTCTTCTAGGGTTTTCGAGTACCCTTCACTCAGTTCGCATTGGCCACCGGCGCTTGTGTACAGTCCTCGCGGTTTGCTCCAGCAGCTGGTGTTGCGTTTTCGGCTGCTTCCGGAGCTTTTTTTTCTTAGCTATGGAGACCGACGAAGGGTCGCGGCGTGTTCTTCCGTTTCAGCTTCAGTTCGACAAACCGCTGGCTTCTCAGGTTCGGGTCCCGGCCTTCTTTTGCGACCTAATGGGCAGGTCGATTCGATTGTTCCGACTCGGTTTTGTGAGGTTTGCTCCATTTTTATTTGGCAGGTCAAGATGGCGGAGTGGAATCCGGAGAAGGATTTGCTGGCCATGGTCACGGAGGACTCGAAGGTGGTGCTTCATCGCTTCAATTGGCAGAGGCTGTGGACAATCTCTCCTGGTAATTGCTTTGAATCGAGAAAGTTCTCTCTCCTTTCTTTTTTTCTTCTTTTTTATCTGTGTGTTCGTTTCTTCAACGATGGCTTGCTGTGCCCTTTGAGTCATTGGCCTTATATCGTTTATAAATTTTGCTTTTCCTAAATGTGCTACGCTTCCCTTTTTCCCATAGGAACCACTGTAACTGCTAATGTAGTTCAAATTACATTCGATGGAGAATTGACGAATATAGGAGTGGTTGAAAGTCTACATGAGAAACCACGTTGAACTAGATAAGAGGACGAAGCTGAACCAAGGAAATGGTGTTTTCCAGAAAAATGAAGAGTCAATGATGGTGATACAAGTGGAAATCTAGAGATGACTTAGTTGCCAGTAAAGAATTCCAAGCTGATATCGGTTAAATGGAGGGACTTTTAATTATAGCAGCCATACATTCCTATCGACTTCTAGACAAGGTTGGTGCCTTAGGGGAGTTTATCCATAACTTAACTGACAGTCATCTAGACCAACCGGAAGTGTGCCATACTCTTGTTTTTCCATCTTGTTGCCTTGTTTGGTATACCAGTTAAAGTGTCCATGAAAATAAAGAAGGGATGTCGTTGATGCTAGATAGACTAGCTATGTCAGATGCAGAAATGCTTGATGCCTGCATGGAGTTGGCAGATTTAGCCCCTGCAGAATTCCATGTCAATGTCGTCAGGCATCTATATAGGTTTCCTTCGATTTGTGATGGTGACTCTCACAATGTAGTATTAGTTATGGCTTCTCTTCTTCCTCTTCTTGTGCTGATTGAGCGTTCTCTACTAGGAGAGATCTAGTATAGGCTGGAAAGTTCCTCAGATTTTTTATTGCTAAAATGTAGAGTATAGTCTGAAAAGTTCCTCACATTTTATATTACTTGAACTTTGTCTTCTTCTGATTACAGAGGGGCATTTCGTCACATCATTTTGATTATGCAAGTCCGCTGTTGCAAATTTAACTTACTTGCGAATAGGATATATCTCAAGCTATGCTGCATACTGGTATGACAATCTGGTCAGGGATGGAGGGGTGAGTTGGAGAAAACAAAGAGACTAGGAAGGTAGGGGGACCGGCATCCAAGTATGTAAAGTTCTCATACGACTTGGCAATTCAAATTCATAAGAGCTTAGGATTAGATGCCTAGCCTTGGTAGTTTTTGCTATCTATTCTCACTTGAAAAATTTAAAGAGGAGCTATTTTTTCTCTAGAACCATCTGAATGCTTCGCATGTCATATTGTTTTCTGGATGTGGAAAACATGTTGTCGAGTGCACTGTACTACTTTAACCAATCCTTGAATAGTTTCTGTTGAGATCCTAAGTTGTAGATGCTTGTACACTCGTGATCCTTGCCTGAAGTATACTTTTGTGGATCCACTCCACCTCGAGCTTCTAAAGCTGAACAACAAGATTCGTTTTTGGATTAAGATAATGGATTGGAGGCTGCCAAAAATGTATAGATGGCCTGGCTTTAGATGACCTACTAGCACCAAGAAATCCCATATCAAGCGACCAATATCACTCTCACTTATATTGTAACCAAATTGTGTTATCAATCGCTTTTTTTGCTCTATATTTCCCCGTCTATTAATTTTATTGTGAACAAATTATTCATTCTTTCTTTCTGGTTTTTTTTTCCCTCTGTATGAACTGACTTTTCTTTGCACATTTCATTGTGTGTCATCAATATTGGCTTCTCTTAACTATTCTAATTTACTCCAGGTAAGTGTATAACATCATTATGCTGGCGTCCTGATGGCAAGGTTGTTGTCTTGGGGCTTGAAGATGGTACAGTTTCACTGCATGATGTTGAAGTAAGTTTTCTATGTAATTACTTTACAATTACCCTCACTACTTCTCAACTAGAAATTCCTCCTGCAACAATCTTTTATCATCAGAATATGTTCTTCTCTAATCTCTCTTTGGAAAGATTCTGAATTGCTTAAAAGTTGCATGATGCAATGCAAACGGCAAGCTCACTCAATGAACATTTAGCTGCTAATTGAGATGGCAATCCATGTTTATGGATCTTGTCTGCCATTGTCAAGTTAAAGGGCTATATGGGTCAATCCGAGCAGGATAAGCCTAACAAAAGCTTATTAGAACACTATTGTACATGACCCAGCTTAACAAATCTTATTATAACACTCTATTCTACATGACCCGTTTGTAAATAGGTTAATCAAATGACAAGAGATGAATAACCCATTTAACTAATTAGATTGAATGGTTCATTCCAATCCATTTAACTAATTAGATTGAACGGTTCATTCCAATCCAAACATGACCGATTGTTTAGTTAGATAGATTACGTGAGTTAATTAGTATTACGTGGTTTGAACTTTGAACCCAAATGGTATTAGTTTATTAGTTGTGTCAACTGTTTAGTAGGTAGCCACAACTTTGATATGATGTGATTACCACTTAGGGTCACCCATAGCTGTCACATGAAAATATGTTTAATGAATCGACATGGTAAATCTATGGATTGTGGATCATGAATTAAATCCAAAAGAATCATAAAGTTTGATATAGTGTTGACGATTGGTGGTCCATTACAGATGTTAATTAATTATAAAATATGATGTTTCCTTAATGTTAAGTAGTTCCATAGCTAATTGAAAAGATACATTAAATTTAACTAAGTTTTGGATGTGATGCCTAAAGATCTATTCTTAATTGTTGGACTCGTTGTCCTACATCAAAGCCATGAAATGTTTTTGACCGCAACATCATATTGAATGATGAATCTTGTTGATTGACTTATATCTAATTTGTGAAATCAGTGGTGAATTGTTTGATATGGTACTAGTAGAGTCATACTATAGATTTATACACTTAGGACTTGAATCTGGATGTCCTCAATCGCATTCTCATGTAAGACAAAAAATTGTCACCTTGTTGTAGATGTTGTCATCGATGACTGAAAATTTTCCAAATTTAAAGGATGGATTACAGCAGCGTTTCCTGGTATTGAGCTCATTTTGAGGATCTACGGTCTAAGTGGATGGTGTCATATAGAAGCAGTCATTTATGACACGCTCGTTTTCATCAAATTTACAGTTATTTTCTATCTTTCTATTATTTAAAGCAACATATGTCCAGTTCAGTCAAATTAGGAAGGTAATAGTTCAGGTGACTCTTAAATGATAGGACTTGCATGTGCCTCAACTATGCTTGTGGGTAGAAAAGTTCGTAGATAACCGGTTATGCCATTAAGCTATTGCTGTTTGGTCAAGGGTACAATTGCTCAGAACTTGGTTGATGCTACTGCATTTCTGTTTCTTTGAGGTTTTTACCAATTTATTAATCATTGTCCTCTTCATGGATTACGTTTCTCTCTCAAGAGTTTACTTTGACATATGAATGTTATCTTATCAATCTAGCTGTCTTTATCAATCTATGGATATACGGTGTACTACTTTTTATATATGATAGTGCTTGCAGCAGTTATACATACTGTGGTATATTTTTTCTTACACGGTATATATTTTAAGCAGAATGGAAAACTGTTAAGAAGCTTGAAGTCCCATGCGGCAGCTGTGGTGTGTCTCAATTGGGAGGAGGATGCCCAAGTGAATAGAGTATGCATCTTTCAACTTACAAAAATTCATACAACTTCTTGATCTTGATTCTTGACTGACAATATTTTATTGTTCATATCTTTCATATTGTTTCTAATGTCTTGTTTGCAGTTAAGTAGTTATTGTAGTCTGGTTTACTTAATTTTTTTTTTAAAACTTAGAATCTAATTTCACAGTCCAACAGCTTCAATGTGGGTTTATGGAAGGTTTTTTTTTGAAAAACTTATGTTTGGAGTCATATATTAGTTTTTGATTTGCTGATTGTTGACTCCTTAGCTTTAATCTCTTGTTATGTTGTTTCTTATTTATTTTTGCAATTGGAAAGGTAATTATCCATTTTTTTCATAGGACACTTCTGGTAACCCTTTGGCATTTGAAGATCGCACCACTCGTTTCTTCCCCCGGGCTCCAAGAGTTCCTCGCATGCCTAGACTAGTACCTGGAGAAACTGGTTTAACTGAAGATGGTCAAGATTCATTCGTAGAGCTCTCAAATTCTTCAAAGCAATGTTTCAATATTCTCTGCAGTGGAGATAAAGATGGGGTTTTGTGCTTCAGTATATTTGGTGTCTTTCCAATCAGAAATATTGTAAGCTTCCTGTCCGTTCAAATCAAATGTTTGGCAGTATAGTCTATCCGATTCTGTCAATGAGTACTTCTTTCCTTTCTTGCCTCTCACACAGCAGTCTTTCTTAATAAATGGATTTGATGGCTGTAAATCAGTATTGCCTGGAAAGTGAAAGTAATGAGCTGGTTAAGTAAGCAACTATACTAGGTGAAGTTATGCTTGTAAAATTTCTAGATGTTTATGCCATATTTTCAGGCTAGATTTCACTTCTGTTGGTCACTTCAGAGATGACACATCCGACTTGGATACAGAACAATTATCCGAAGATTTTGTTGGTTTCCCTGAGTGCTCCTTCTACCTATACTGCAGTTGAAGTACCTAAAGGAGAATTTGGTGTCTTTCTGGCTTAGCCTGCCTTACAGGCTTTCTGCTTTTGTTTTAGATTCTTGGGTTTCTGCTCTGTTCTAGGGAGATTGAGAGAGCCTATGCAACCATTGGTTGGGAAAAGTGCTATGTGAGCATGTTCACCTGTGTAGATAGTTCTCTCTGTGGGTGTGCAACCATTAGAAGATTTAGAATTTTAGATACTCTGAACGATGCATGTTCAGGTTTGGTACTGTTTCAACATGAAAATAAAACAAGCACTATGAACTTCTCCACAAACATTGATTAGTCTAGAATATGCGTGCAGGAGAATTGTTTTAATCAGTACCATTTAGGTTCCGTCAGTTGTCTCTTTAGTTACATGGAGTCAAGTCCTTATGGTTATAATTCCTTGTTGGAACTCTCCCAAATGGACTTCATGGGGCCCATTGCTCTATCACTACATCTATAAGTGTGGACTATTGTTTCCTAATGGGGATTTTTTTAGATCTATATACTAGTTTGTGAATTGTTGCTGACTATTTCATCAAAATATCTTGACTCGGTGAACTACCTTAAGTCAATTCCAGATTCTATGTCCTTTACCTGGAACAGGTAATTTGCACTTTTTGGTGAGGTATTTTAGATGGAAAATCAAAACATGATTGATGAGAAATTGCTTGTTATGTTGAGGTAACTCATTTAGCTCAATATTGAGCCTCTGGGTTGGTTTTTCTTTTCCTTTTAAAAACATGCCACTGACTGGAATACTAAGTTTCTGTGGAACCACAATGTAAAACTGCTAAATTAAGGCCTTCCGAGTTCCAATGAAGTAAATATTCTGTAGTCTGGCATTGAGTTAAGTGATTTAAAGGCCTTAAGAATAGGTAAACCAGTGCCTATACTGCACTTGTGCTGTTGCCATGAAGTTCACATTTTTCGTTTAAATTGTTGCTTCTCTCTGTTTCTGTCATTGACCTGACCTAAAAGAATGTTACTTAAATATTGTGCTTGGTTGATCTCCAAGTTTACCTTGTAGAGTAGCACTGTTTTGCACTCCACTAGTTATGTCAGTTTAGAAGCTTATTTAGCTCTCCGTTTCCATTTTGTTTGTATGGTTGCTTTGTTATATTGAGCTTGCTATTTTCAGTTTGATAATGAGTCACTTGTTGCTTCTTGCTGTGTGATTTCTGTAACACATGGCAATATGCCCCAGAATATACGTGAATGTGATATTCCTACGACAACGAAGGACAGAAATATCGTTGGCCAACTTCTGAATGCTTCCATCAGGAAGGTACACTCGCTACAACAGTTACCTCTCAAGAGCCTCCATGTTCCTTCAACTAATGGGATAATAACAGTTCCTCTTTTTACTTGTGTGATCGATTTAATTTCCTTCCTAGTTAGTCTTCTAATGTATTTGAACTTTATGATATGATAAATTGTCTTTTCCTTAGTTCTTCACGCGCATTAGAAGAAGATAAAAGAGAAATAAACATTAACAGACACTTTTGGAAGTATTGGTGATCCAAGTTAAAGTAATACAAAAGAACATAGACTAAATGAAGCAAAAAATCAGTGGACCCACCTTGATAATTTTGGCCCATGTCAGCATTTAGATTCTCATGGTTTAGTTATTTTAGATTGCATGCTCTTATGGACTTCAAGCATCGGTGTGACATTTCATTTTTACGGGATTGGAAAAAAGTGTGTTGGGGAAAAAATGTGATTGTTACTCAAGGATGAGAAAACAGAGACTTCTTATGGAAGTTGGAGCATAAGAATCTTTTCTACATTACAAATAAGTAGAAGGAATTCCTAAGACTCTGTTGGAATGCTTTTAAAGGGGATGATTCAATGGATATTAGGGTTAGTTATTGGTATGGCCTTAATGGGCTGAAGGATGAGGGTTTTTATCAATCACTTATGAAATTGTTTTATTTAGAAACGAGTATATGTATTTACTAAAAATGTTTTTGAAAGTAACTGTGTAACTTCTCCTTAAAACTAGAGCACATTTAGTAGATCTAAAGTTGAAATTTATTTAGAAAATTAGGCCTTTTATATGGATAGGTATCATGTTTGGCTAAAATCATCATACCTTCTCATTAAAAAGTTATTATCAATCTATAGGCCTAAATTTGTGAGCATGGACATCGTATATGCTAGGGCTAAGTATAATGGATCAATCGGTTTGGGAACCTCTCCGATCGAACCGAACCGAATCGGCCAATATGGTTTGGTTCTCGGGGGCTTCAATTTGGTTCCGGGTTCCCAATTCCCCCTCATATAGGATCGAATAATATATATTTTTAAATTTCCTAAATATAAACCTAAACTTGAATGTAATATTTTTGCCTTTTGTTTCCTTAGTGATGTTTTAGCAACAATGCGATATAATTAATAAGAGATGATTCGATGAATATATCGTTAGCGAGATAAATTTAACGACACATTGCAAAAACAAAAACAAAAATGCGACCGGTCTAATAATTGGACCGCCGAGGAATCGTATCGGACCATGTCTGTCCCAAGATCATCTAGTTCAGCTTCCAATACCTAAAATTGGGAACGAGTCCTCCCGATCCGATTCTCAATCTTAGGGTGGGATCAAATTGTACACTTTTTTTCCGACGCTTACCCCAAAGTTTTCTTATAAGGTGGGCCCTTCCTCTCGGAGGCCCCCAAGAGCTTTGGTAGAGATCGTACGAATTGTTCGATGGACGATCCAACTTCGAAAGACAACAATTGCAAGGTGGTCGAAATCGTCATGTTATTTCTTACATTATTATTACTAACTAGGTTCCAACTAGATAAATGGCCGGTGAACATTGTTTTTATGCGACTTTTATTATTATCGGGAGTTGGTTCGACCAAAAAAATAAAAAATTTACTAACTGGGTTCCAGCTAGACGAATGGCTTTTGTTCTAGGGGAAGAATTTTTTAAGGGTGTTTTCGGTGGAAGATGTGACGGGGATGATGCGTCATCGGTGACGTCTTCTCTTCATGAGAAAAAGAGGCCTTGACTCGACTCATCATGCCGCCATCTACTCTTAGGGCATTTTTGTATGAATTTAGAAGTGTTGATTTTTAAAAAAAATCAGATTGAAGATTGAAAATAATAAACTTTCCATATCCGAATATTAAGCGTGCTACAGCTATTTATTAACAAAATGCGGTCTTTTTTTTTTATCGAAATAAAATGCAGCCCGACTTATAGGTTTTTGCCGTTTTGTTTGGGTCGATTATGTTTTGGTCATTAGCACATGGAGCATGTGAATATTGCTAGTTGGTTTTTTTTTTTCTTTTTAGCAATAGAAAGTGGCATAAATTTATTTTAATCGAGGGTTGGGAATTCTCTAGAAAGACATTAAAAGATTTCCACCAATTAAAAAGGTTTCTTCGAGTAGTGGTCGAATAATCCTTAAGTTGTGGGACGTAATATGCAAATCGATGGCAAATGTTTCAACTAGCCCTCAAAAAACAGATTTCCTTCAGCTTTTTCTTCGAGAGTAGTGGTCAATTTGCCAACTTGCGCGATACACTTGTTATTTACTGTCGTATGTACGCTTCGCATCAAGCATCTTCAAGCAGCATCTTCTTTCCTCGTGTAGAAACACATCATCCGTATCTCAATTGAAAGGAGTAGCTATTACCTATTAGTAAAAGATAGCAGAAAACCCATGATTGCAAATTAGAAGACACAACACACATACACACTCTCTCTCCAAATGGTGGCCTATGTTATCCCCCCACGCCGGCGCTAGGGCCAATGGCGGACCATTCGGGCAGCCAAGATAATGCCGGATGGACTTAATTGATAAAACGTGAAATGATTTAAAACTCAATTAAAAAAAATTAAATGATTTATGACTTGATTGACAAAAATATAATAGATTCATGAATTTTTTTTATAATTCTCCCCATGGTAATTATATATACGCTTATACATTACATTCATGTTTGATGCTCCGTAGGTTCATGCATGTTAGGCTTAGTACTTTTAACTTGCTAGCTAGAGTTGTTTTGCTTTAGAGAATAATGCACTCAAACCGTTGATTGAAAAGTTATATGGCACCGAAATCGTGCTATTATTACTTTAACTTATTATGTGTCAAACATGTCAAGCATTGTCCAAGAAAATGCTCATAAAAAATATACGAGGAATTGGTCCACCTATATCGGTTCTTTCGACACTTGCTCCAAAATTTTCTTATAAGGTGGGCCCTTCCTCTCGGAGGCCCCCAACAGCTTTGGCAAAGATCCTACGAATTATTCAATGGACTGTCCAAATTCAAAGACAACGATTGCAAGGTCATCGAAATTGTCATTTTATTTCTTACATTATTATTATTAATTGGGTTCCAACTAGATAAATGGCTGGTTAACATTGTTTTTGTGCGACTTTTATTATCGGGAGTAGGTTCGACCAAAAAACAAAAAATGACTTACTTGGGTTCCAGCTAGACGAATGGCTTTTGTTCTAGGGGAAGAATTTTTTTAAGGGTGTTTTCTGTCATATCTCAATTTTTGCTCCGGTAACTTTTTGTTTGAAAAAACACACTAGCTAGTCTCAAATCCGCCCTTGTGAACCCTCCGTCCAAAAATAGTCAATTATTATTTGACATGACATTTTTTTGTCAATAAAAAAATTTACATCAACAAAGTGAGGTGGAATATTATCTTCAACGAAATCGTTTTTTGATAAGGAAATTAGGAAAAGTAGGGATGGTTGACGGTGATTTTTGGACGGAGGGCTAGTAGGGGCAATTTGTAGTTTGTTTTAGACAAAGCATTTGGGGAAACTTTGGGACTAAACTTATAATTAGGTTTTTTTATAATATTTTTTTAAACTAGACCTAAATCCTTTTATATAGATAGATACCCTTCTCATTAAATAATTAATTGTTCAATTTTTTATGCACTCAAACGACTTTTTGGGTTTAATAAACTCGTGACGATCGAGACAGTCGCACGACACTATTTGGGACTAGAGCACCACATTTTTTTCGTGTATTTTCTTCATTATTTTTTCCATATTTCTTTGGAAAATTGAATTTATTCCCAGACAATAATGCATTGACTCGAGAGAGAGGTCAAGAGGATTATTAAATATAAATGTACAAATATAGTTTGTCCAGCTTGATCGAAAAGATGCTCTCCGTTGATTAGATTTGTTTTGGGGGGTCTCTATAGATAAAAAAGAATGAGAGAGCATCTCATCTTCTTATTAGTACTTAAGCAAGATGTGGTTTATCCACTTTTAATTTGATGACTTTAACTATCCACTCTATTACCAACCATCACACCATGAGTGAATAAGACCGCTTTAGGAAATATTTTTGTACATCAATACTGTGTGCTATAATTACTCTAATTTATTATGTGTCAATGTGTTGAACATTGTCCAAGAAGATGCTCATAAAATATATACGAGAAACCAGTCCACCTTATGAATCAAAAGAAGGGCATGCAAATATATGCTTGAATTGGATTATCTAAGGGAATGAACTTAAATTGTTACGGGGTCGAAAAAAATTTAATCAATTCAATGGAGACGTTTTTGACTATTTTTGTCTCTAAAACAAATTATAAGGAATGAAATTGAACATTCACATGAATATGATGATCAAAAGTGGAAGGTTTGTGCATGTAGGCACCTTGTAATCTCATACATGTGAGTTTGTACTCTTCCAGATTATCATTTTTGTCCAAACATAGTAAAAAAGAGTCGTCGTGAAGTTACAAAGTCTACCCGGAAAAGAAATTAAACAAGCGAAAAAATATATCTATGGTCGATGCATCGGCGTGTTTCTTATCCGGATGCATTGCAAGTCATTGTCCATTTCCTATTATATATTTAGATTTGCCAATTGTGTACATTTACGAGGAAAAAAAAAAGGCCAATGCATGTAAAAATTTACGTATCGGCGAAAGTTATTTCGGTATGTTCTCTAGTATAGACTATACTAATTTAATAGAGAGAAAGGCGAACCGGAAAGTCTTAAAAGTACAATATAGACCCTAGGAGTCGAGATATCAAGCTACTAGGATTTATTATATTCCCTTCTACTAAGAAAACTATAGATCCCCTGGTTACTCACATAGTCAATCAAGTTAACATAGATATTGCGGGAGGATGTCCTCATTGTGGCATTAAGAGCTTTAAATATATTCAAAAAAATACATTTTCTGATGGAAAATAAATTAAAAAAAGTGCAGGAAAGTTCAACGGCGCAGCAACTGTCTGTATTTATCAATTGTGACCACTTGTCACGGATAATAACAGAAATTGTTTTTTATTCAAAAGTTTTAATTATTATTGTTATTATTATTTTTTAACAATGCTTCTGCATCGAAACTAGTTCACATGTGCAGTGAAACTTCCACCACATGAAGGCGACGACTATAAACGCATGGTTGACTTATGGGGTGACAAGATTCGCTTTGCCAACTGGTTCCCATTATACAAATCAACCCACAGGAGAGAGAGAATTGGCAACAAGGAGGCCATTTCGTGTTTCCTCTGAGAGAGGCATTCTGGCCTTTTTCCTCCGTCAGATTTGAAAGCGAAAATCAAGGGCAGAGTCTGAGCAAAGCCGAAATGCTTCATCTCAGTTTTGGGCGTTCTTTCGCCGAGCTCGTGGCACTGATCCTTCTCCCCGGGCTTGCATTTTATCTTCTCAATAAGAAGAAAGCTAGTGCGCTTAGAAATGGCGCACCTGGTTCGATGACTACGCCGACAGAAGCTAATTCTGATGGATCTACTTCGTTGCCGATGGCAACTAATTCCGGTGGATCTAGTTCGTCTCCTACAGAAACTAAATCCGGTGGATCTAGTCCGTCTCCGACAGGAATTAGCAAAGGCGCATCTAGTTCGTCTCCGACAGAAACTAACAACAGTGCATCTAGTTCGTTGACCGCGACTACTGGAAACCGCTATGAGGTGTTCTTGAGCTTCAGAGGCCCGGATACTCGATATGGCTTCACGAGTCACCTCAACCATGGGCTCCTTAGTGCTGGAATTGATACTTTCAGAGACAAAGAGGAGCTCCCCCATGGCGAGGACATCGGACCGGAGATTGAGGCAGCCATCATGAATAGTCAGATCCTGATCCCCATTTTGTCCGAGGGTTACGGTACAAGCAGCTGGTGCCTGAATGAACTGGCTCAAATAATAAAGTGCAAGAATGATAATGGGCAAATGGTGTTGCCTGTATTCTATAAAGTGAAACCAGCTGACGTGGGGCATCAAATCGGGAGTTTTGGAAAAGCATTTCTTAAGCGTGAGAAGCGTTTGCTTGAGAGGCCTTCTTTCGATCCAACGATCTTGAAGAAATGGAAGAAAGCACTCAATGAAGTCAGTACCTTGAAAGGATACGAAGCCGATGGGTAAAATTTTTCACCAAAAGCATTCTCTACTTTCTTATAATATGTCTGGGTGTTTGCATGAGTTCCATAATTTATTCTCCTTTTTTCTTTTTTGTCTTGTGCTTTAATGACGTTGACCAATGTAATCATAGATTTTGTTATCATTGATCCCATTGGAAAAAAGATTTTTTGAATAAACTTTAACTTTTACATCTAAAGATTTTGTAACATTGTGCCATTTTGTTTCTTGTTTATCCTCATCACACACTTTTCTAATTTACGCATTTATTCTAGATTAATAGTACAACTCATAACATCATATATCGTGCATGGTGATTGTCAAAGCCATAGTTCTTTGTCTTCCCGAGTTACATTCATTGAGTCACTAATATTGTTTCATTGGTGATATATGGTGATGGTAAATATTAAAAAGGAAAAAACGGATTGTTTTTTTTTATGTGCTTGTTTGAATCATTTTCAATTAATTTTCCTATCTTCAACAAGTAATTTCTATCTCATGCACCTGCATATATTGAAGCAATGTTCTTATTTTGGGTAAAAATTACTCTTCTCCTTCCGTATAAAACCGATAATAGACACTTGCCATGAAAACTGATAAGAACACAAATTTAGAATATACTAAAATTCACAGCACGAGTAGAAACTTGCAAGCGTGTGGAAGTGGGCAAACAAGGAGAAAGCCTCTCAACTGCAATTCAGGTAGTTCACAAATATCAGACTTTGAACAACTTTTCTGATTGGTATCGCAAGACCTGAAATCATCTTGTATCAAAAGTTATATCTTGTCTTTGCTTATTCAAACGCCCTACGAATTTTCACAGTCACGTCCACGTCATCCCTCATATCTTTAACAAACAACAAGTTTTAAATTTCACTCAAATCCATAATAGATGCAATATTTAATATTCGTAACTCATACCCTCAAGTTTATTCTGGAGTAACAGTGGAATTGGGCACGCCATGTGAAGCAACCACCAATATACGGAGGTGTGACAAAAATGATTTTTAAAGTTTTTCAATCAATCCGCAGATTTATTTATTGTTGTGTTCTCATTTGATAAACAACATAAAATTACCATTGCCACATAACTGAACTATTCTCACATTTGACAGGGATGAAGCAGTCTTGGTGGAATCGATTGTCCGAAAAGTGTTGAGCGAACTGAAGAAAAAGTTTGAGTTGGGTATTTCTGAGAATTTGGTCGGAATTGATCGTCATGTGGAGGAGATTATGAAATTTGTAGATACCAAAAAATCTCATGCCACCCTATTTCTTGGCATCCACGGAATGGGAGGCATTGGCAAGACTACTCTTGCTAAAGCCATCTACAACAAGCTTTCCAATCAATTCGAGCACCGTAGCTTCATTGCTGATATAAGGGAATCATGGAAGCGTCACGGCGCATATTACTTACAGAATCGGTTAATCCATGATATATTGAAGCGAGAAAATGAAGTTAATAATGAGGATGCAGGGGTTAAGTACATCTCCTCCAAGTTTAAAGGTAAAAAGGTCCTCCTCCTTCTTGACGACGTGGATGATGCCGTTCAATTGAAGCGTTTGGCTGGTAATCGTGATTGGTTTTCTTCGGGAAGTATGGTCATTATCACCACCAGAAACAAGAGGATTCTTGAAGTTGCTGAGGTGGACTGCAACTATGACCACAAGGAATTGGATGACGATCAATCTGTGATTTTATTTTGTAAACATGCATTTAGAAAGGACTCTCCTCCAAGTGAATTTGAGGGCCTCACTCATGAAGTAGTATCCACCACAGGAGGGCTTCCTTTGTCCCTTGAGGTTTTAGGTTCATTATTCTGCGGAAAAGAGCGAAGCAAATGGAGAGATACGATACAGAAGTTAGAGAAAGTCCTTCATAGGGAAGTGCAAGAAAAGCTAAAGATAAGTTATGAAGCATTAGACTATGGACAAAAACAAATATTTTTGGATATTGCTTGCTTTTTCATTGGTACCGACAGGAGAATCACATCTTACATGTGGGGTGGCTGTGGCTTTTTTCCAGGAGAGAATATTGAAGTATTGAGATTTATGTCATTAATAAAAATTGGAGATAACCATGAGCTCGGAATGCATGATCGGTTGAGAGATCTTGGTAGGACAATTGTTCTTGAGGAAAACCAGCAACAACCTTGGCACCGTAGCAGGTTGTGGGACCCCGAGGAAGCCTTAAAAGTGCTAAGGAGTAATAAGGTAACCGTTTCTCTTCTTTTGTTTCCTCATTCCATGTTCTACTGTTAGAGCAATGTTCGTCCTCTAATTAGTGCTGGCTCTAGTGAATAGAGAACCTTCTCATATCATTGCCCTCGAATGTTTCATTGACGTGATTAGAAAGTGGGAGTTTGCTCTCTCTCAGTAAGTATTGCAGCTTATCTGAGATATTTCTTAAACAAGTTTATATTACGAAGTTATCTCCAGGAATGAGGTACTTTGAATTTTTTTTTTTTAAGGATACTTAATGGGGGTATATTTGTATATCTATTCAGTTGCGTCCTTGACACATCCAATAAATAAATTGACTATGCTACTGTAATCCATAACTGCTCGGGATATATAAATCATATGTTAGAATTACGTATAATAGGATTAAGGATGCCGCATTTCTCATGAAATTTTTTAGTCACTATTCGATAATGGAGAATGATGTTTTACGAAATACTATGTTAGGAATTGCATTTACCAATATTCATAGGACAAGGACTGATTTAAAATTAACGAATAAGATAGGAACATAACATATATATATATATATAATATGTGTGTGTATACATGTGCATGTATACACACATCAAAGTTGTTAGGGTTTGCTTATTATGTTTATAATACTAGTTTTCTTTTATTGTGGGCTAATTGATTATTATTATTATTATTATTCTCCAATTGGGAGGGACCTACTCAACAAATATTACGTCATCCCTTTTTGGTCGACCATCGATTCTTCCATTAATATTAATATAACTGCTATCACAGTTTTCAGTTTTTTGTATTAATTGCGTAAGTAGCACAGTCAGTAATATATACTATGGAAATTACAGAGAGGAAAATTAATAAAGTTGATTTTAGATTTTGCACATTGCAATTTGATTAAATTTCGGGCATTGCACGCATGTCCTGACTAATATGGTAATGAAGCTACATTACCGGACAGAAGATGACAAGTTGTAAAGCTTTTTCTCTGCATGAGCCATTACAATCGTAATTCTTTTGTTTTTTTATTTTTTGTAAGATCCGAATGCTTATTGCCAAATTTTCATAAATACTGGTGATTGAACACATTAATGCACTTCAATATCAATATGATGAAATAATATTAGATTACTTTAGTTGGAAATATTAGTAATGAACGTTAATTATTGTTTATAGGGAACAAATAAGATTGAGGCGATTACTCTGAGTAAAGGCAGCTCAAAAGACTCCGGCAAAAGAACTGAACGAGATGGCTACATTTACACGGGAAAACAATTCAAGAATGTCACGAGTCTAAGATTCCTTTACATGGAGGAAGGGGCACATTTCAGTGGAGATTTTGAGGACTCAATGGAGGGGTTAAAATGGCTTCGATGGCCAAATTGTCCCACGAGATTTGAAGTACACAATTTTCATGTAAAGGAATTAGCTATACTCGAATTGCCAAAAGCTAAGATAAATGAGAATTGGGAAGGATGGAGTTCTTTCAAGGTAAGAACAAATTTTTTTTCCTTTTATGCTTTTTTTTAATCATAATAACTTTAGATGAACCCCTTGACAATCAATTTTTTTAATCAGATGACAGAGAAGCTCAAATTTCTTGACCTCACAAGTTGTCGATCCTTGAAAAATACAGACTTCCTCTCAGCTTTTAAGAATTTAGAGGTTTTGATCCTCAATTTTTGTGGGAGACTGCGGCAAATTGACTCTTCAATTGGTGATGTGAAGGCCCTCCGTCGCTTGGAGTTGAGGGGCTGTCGGAGGCTCAGGGGGCTTCCAGAAGAAATAGGTAAATTAAAAAAACTGGAGCAACTCCTTCTACAAAACACTCCAAAACTTTCTGCATTACCAGAAAGCATAGGATCTTTGCAGAATCTAGAAATTCTAAATATTGCGGTCAGTGGTATAGAAGAATTACCCAACAATATTGGGAGGCTGAGAAATCTCCGAGAATTACATGCTGGAGGATGCACAAAATTGGGAGGAAAACTTCCAGAAAGCATAGGGTCTTGGCAGAATCTAGAAATTCTCGATATTTCTGGAACCGGTATAGAAGAATTACCCAACGATATTGGAAGGCTGAGAAATCTCCGAGAATTACATGCTAATGGATGCAAAAAATTGGGAGGAAAACTTCCAGAAAGCATAGGGTCTTTGCAAAATCTAGAGATTCTAAATATTGCTTTCACTAATATAGAAGAATTACCCAACGATATTGGAAGGCTGAGAAAGCTCCGAAAGTTGGATGCTTCACGTTGCGGCCATCTCAAAGGGGAAATGCCAGAAAGCATGGGGTCTTTGGAGAATCTAGAAATTCTGTATATTTCTGAAACCGGTATAAAAGACTTGCCAAATGGTATCGGAAGGCTGAGAAAGCTCCGAGATTTAGAAGCTTCATATTGCGAGAATCTGAAAGGGGAAAGGACAGAAAGCATGTGCAATCTTTCTTCCCTGCAACGCCTTGATTTCCTTGGCTGCAAGAAGCTCCAATCGCTGTCGGACCTTCCTTCCAGCTTAACATATTTGGGAGTCACCTGTCAAAGTCGCCAATTGCCTTCACTCTCCCACCTTACTCGTCTCAAGGAGCTAGAAGTCATTTGCTGTGAATTTATCGAGTGCATCCAGGAGCTTCCATCAACACTACTAAAGAATTCAGAATGCTCCCAACCGACAGGTGTTGAAGATTCAGAATTACCACAATCCCTAAGCACTCCCTTCAAGTTGGAAATCTTGATAGTCAGTGAATGTAAATCTATTGAAATACTGGACGTTTCGCAGTTTATCCATCTAAGGATATTATCTGTCGAAGGTTGCAGGAACTTACTTGAAGTTCGAGGTCTTGATCAAATGAAATATTTGAAATACTTGACTGTTGATTATTGCAATTCAGTTGAACGGTTGGACCTTCCAGAGTCTGGGGGTCTGAAGATAGTAAATGTTACATCTTGCAAAAACTTAGCCAAAATTCAAGGCCTTGAAAAGTTGGAGTTCTTGGAAATCCTGAATATCTCTGGGTGCGCTTCAATGGAAAGGCTTCTCTTTCCACAATCCGGGAGACTGAAGATGTTAGATGCTAAAGATTGCACCGAATTAGCCGAAATTCAAGGCCTCGATGGGTTGGAGCTTTTGGGAGAGCTAAATATCAGTGGCTGCACTTCAATTAAAAAGTTGCACCTTCCAAACTCTGAGTGTTTGATGAGATTAAATGCTGACGGGTGCAAAATCTTGGCCGAAATTCAAGGTCTCGAAAAGTTGGAAATCCTGAATATCTCTGGGTGCGCTTCAATGAAATGGCTTCTCTTTCCAAAATCCAGGAGTATGAAGAAATTAGATGCTAAAGATTGCACCAAATTAGCCGAAATTCAAGGCCTCGATGGGTTGGAGCTTTTGGGAGAGCTAAATATCAGTGGCTGCACTTCAATTAAAAAGTTGCATCTTTCAAAATCTAAGGGTTTGATGAGATTAGATGCTAAAGATTGCACCGAATTAGTCGAAATTCAAGGCCTCGATGGGTTGGAGCTTTTGGGAAAGCTAAATATCAGTGGCTGCACTTCGATTGAAAAGTTGTACCTTCCAAAATCCCGGAGACTGAAGATGTTAGATGCTAAAGATTGCACCAAATTAGCCGAAATTCAAGGCCTCGATGGTTTGGAGCTTTTGGGAGAGCTAAATATCAGTGGCTGCAGTTCAATTAAAAACTTGCACCTTCCAAAATCTGAGGATTTTATGAGATTAAATGCTGACGGGTGCAAAATCTTGGCGAAATTCAAGGTCTCAATATGCTGGAGTCCTTGGAAGAGTTGAATATCTCTAGGTGCGCTTCAATTGAAGGGCTTCTCTTTCCAAAATCCGGGAGGCTGAAGAAATTAGATGCTATACATTGCATCAAATTAGCCGAAATTCAGGGCCTCGATGGGTTGGAGCTTTTGAGAGAGCTAAATATCAATGGCTGCACTTCAATTAAAAAACTGCACCTCCCAAAATCCGGGAGTCTAAAGAAATTAGATGCTAAAGATTTCACCAAATTAGCCGAAATTCAAGGCCTTGATGGGTTGGAGCTTTTGGAAGAGCTAAATATCAGTGGCTGCACTTCAATTAAAAAATTGCACCTTCCAGAGCGTGTGAAGAGATTAAATGCTGGCTGGTGCAAAATCTTAGTCGAAATTCATGGCCTCAATAGGCTGGAGTCCTTGGAAGAGCTGAATATCTCTCGGTGCACTTCAATTGAAAGTCTAGACCTTCCAAAATCCAGGAGTATGAAGGGGTTACATGCTAGAGGCTGCGTAAACTTAGCCAAAATTCAAGGACTCGAAGGTTTGGAGTGCTTGGAGAAGCTGGATATCTCTACGTGCGCTACAATTGAAAGGCTGGTCCTTCCAAAATCTGATAGTCTGAAGATATTAAATATTAAAAATTTCAAAAACTTAATCCAAATTCAAGGCCTGGATGGGTTAAAGTTCTTGGAAGAGTTGAATATCTCTGGATGCGCTTCAATTGAAAGGCTACCAAACTTATGTTGCTTTGACCACTTGAAAAGTTTGACTGTCAATGGCTGCGACAAGCTTCAAGACATACAGAGCCTAGAGAGATTCCCATCCTGCAAAAGTTTATGGATTGAAGGTTGCAAGTCCTTAGCAAAATTACCGAACTTGTCAAGTTTTCGTAATTTACAAGAATTGTTCCTGTCAAACTGTCACGAACTTCCAGAGATCCCGGGGCTTGAGGAGTCAACATCTATAGAACGTATTGCTATCTCAGGATGTTCCTCGATTGGGATCTTACCGGATTTGTCATCGTGTACCCGCTTGATCAGGTTGATTGTGCAAGATTGCGAGAAATTGACAGAGCTTCGAGGGCTCGAGAAACTGGAGGAACTAGCGGAACTGGACATTTCTGGATGCAGGTCACTCAAAACAATTCCAGAATTATCAGGAGCGCGACTTTGTCAGAATTATGAGAGAAAGATATTTGCATCCGGCAGAAGCATAGAATTTTAGATTAGACTCTATTACGACGGACTCTGATGAGTCAAGATAAGGGAGATGATCCACATTTTCTAACAAAGGTACATAAAGCAGGTCAGTTACCTTTGCTCTTTTGAGATCTATCGCCCAATCGTCATTTGCAATTTGTTTCAAGATTTATCGTCTTCTCATTATTATTTCCTGGTTGATAGTGTCATCATTATTTTTGTTACTTGAATTCAAGGAATCTGGGGGAGATGTTCATGGAAGTTAATGTGTGCTTTGGCAAATTTATTCTTCTTATCTGGCCAGGTACGGAAATAGATGAAAAGGCTTTCTAAGCGCATCATAAATTTTTAGACTTTGGGTAAGATCCTTCATCCTATGCAGAAAAACAACTATTTCGAGCGTTTGGTTGTTTCTGGATTTCTGGAAAATCTCATAAAACTTGATATATAGAGGCATTTGATAGCATGCCAGAGGTCATTGTATACGTTGAGAAATACTATATGGAGGACCCTATACGGCAGTCCTTGTTTGAATCCATGTTCATTTGTTTTGGATCCAGGATATACCTAAAAGTCCAAGGCTACTAATAGATTACCCAAAGAATGCATCTTGATGTTTGTAGAGTTGGTATAGCCATCTGTGAGATGCCTGAACATTTGAGCCAAGCAAGACATTAACTAGAATGTGGTTTGACATGATTGACTGTACTGTCAAATAATCCCTTATACTGTGCATAAGCACTTGTCAGTTCATTTACTTGTTGAAAGAAAAACACAGGAAGCATTAACTGTCTTGCGTTATTTCTAATACATGAATGGCAAATGATGACAAGGAAAGAATCAAACAATAACCCACAAAAGCAAGCAACTTAAGTTGAATTCACTATACTAACTTGCTCAAAGCTTCTGTGGTTGATGATATTAGATGCCCCATTAGTTGGATCCAAAGAGTTCAGAAAGAATATCGAGTTTGACAAACAGGGATCCCTAAACTTCGGAGTGTTATTAGGAGTTCGTTGATGTTAGTTGCAGGATTGATTTCATCTGACTCACTGGCAGGATTCGGTTGTCATTCCACTGGTTGACGTAGATGCTGAAATATGCAAGAGGGCTTCTGCAAGGCTTTTCTAAAAGGAAACAAAATCATCAAAGGATGAGGAGCTCGATGTTTCTTGAACTTCTCCAAAGTCTGACAATGCATCCTTGGACTAGTAAAGGATGTTTGGATGTTGTCATCTCACATTGCCCTGCTTATGTTTAGCAGAAAATTTGTAAAGCTGGAGATGTCCGCCTCCGCTCCTGTAATCAACTCTTTCTCTCCTTATTTTCTCTCCCACCTGTTCCTCTTCTGTAGTTTTATTCATGCTACTCTCGGACTCGAGGAAAGTCTAGCCTTGAGCTTTCCTCTGGGTTTTCAAGCAAGAAGGACCGTAGCATGTGCTTCCGTTCCAGCTTCAGTTCAAGAAAACTGCCAGCTTCTCAGGTTTGGCTCACGTTCGGCATTCTTTTGCGCCCCTAATGGGCGGTCGTCTCCATTGTTCCGACTCCGATTTGTGAAGTTTGCTCAATTTCTAATTGGCAGGTGAAGATCGCAGGGTGGAATCTGGAGAAGGATTTACTAGCGATTGTCACGGAGGACCCGAAGATGGTGCTTCATGGCTTCAATTGGCAGAGGCTGTAGACAATCTCTCCTGGTAATTTCTTCGAAATGGGAAACTCTCTTCTGGTGCTTGGTTCGACTAGCGGAAGTTCTCTTTTTAATTCAGCGTGTTCGTCCTTCAACAATGGCTTGGTGCGCTCTTTGAATCATTGGCCTTATCTCGTTTTACTTCTTTCACTCTTCCTAAATGTGCTACGCTTCCTTCTCCCAAGAGGAACCACTGTAATTGCAAATCTAGCTCGATTGGCATTTGATGGAGAATTGGACAAATATAAAGGTGAACTGCTTGAAAGTCTAAATGAGAAATGAAGTCGAACTAAGGAGTTCCCTAACTTAATTGATAGTCACCTAGACCAACCAGAAGAGTACCATGCTGCTGTATTGCCATCTTGTTTCCCTTCTGTGTACACCAGCTAAAGTGTCCATGAAAATAGAGAACTTGAATTGGAGGGGATGTCATTCTAGATAGACTAGCTATGTTAGTTGCCGAAATCCTTGATGCCCAGTTGGAGTTGGTAGGTTTAGGCCCTGCAGAATAATATCTCGACGCTGTCAGGCATCTATAGTTTCCTCGGATTTCTAATGCTGACTCTCACAATGTGATGCTACTTCTGGCTCCTCTTCTTCCTCTTTTTTACTGATCGAGAGTTCCCAACCAGGAGATATTTAATGTATACTGGATTGCAGAGTATAGGCTGGACAGTTTCTCGCATTTTGCACTACTTGAAGTTAATTTGTCTTCTTCTGATTACAGAGGGGCATTGCGTCGCATCATTTTGACTAATCAAGTTCGCTGGTGGGAATTTAACTTACTTGTTAATCGGATATCTCAGGCCAGGCTGCATGCTTGTATGACAATCTGGTCGAGAGGGAAGGAGTCAGGGATTGGAGAAAGCACAGAAACTAGGAGGGTAGATGGTGCTGCATCCAAGTATGTTAAGTTCTTATATGACTCTATCTCTTGGTAATTCAAATTTGTAAGGACTTGGGATTAGATGCCTAGCCGTGGCAGTTCTTGCTATCAATTATCACTGGAAAAATTTGGAGAGGAGGCATCTTTTCTCCAGAAACATCTCAATGCTTCACGAATCATATGGGCTTCTGGATTTGGAGAACGTTGTTGAGTGCACTATAATTCTTGAGCCAACATTTGAATGGTTTCCGTTGAGATCCTAAGTTGTAGATACTAGTACACTTGTGATCCTTGCCTGAATCCACTCCACCTCGAGGTTCCAAAGCGTACCAACAAGATTCATTTTGGGATTGTGATAATGGATTGGAGGCTGCCATAAAAATATAGATTCCTGTCACTTTACATGACCTACTAGCCAAATAAATCCCTTATTAAGTGACCAATATCCCTCTCAGTTGTCTTGTACTGTTACGACGCTTTGCCTCACTTAACAAATTTGATTAACATTTTCTCGTTACTGTGAGTTCTCTATCTTCCCCCTTATAGTAATTTTGTTGTGAAGAAATTATTCATTCTTTTTCTCTCTCTGTTGTTTTCTTTGCACATTCATTGTGTCGTCAATACTGGTTTCTCATAATTATTCTAATCTACTCCAGGTAAATGGACAGCATCATTATGCTGGCCCGTCCTGGTGGCAAGATTGTTGTCTTGGGGTTTGAAGATGGTACAGTTCCACTGCACGATGTAGAAGTAAGTTTTCCGTGCTATTGCTGTAATGTTTCCCTCATTACTTTTCAACAAGAAATTCACCCTGCAAGAATCCTTGATCATCAGAATGTGTTCTTCTGCGATCTCTCCAGTGAAATATTCTGAATTGCTCAAAAGCTGCATGATGCAATGTAAACAGCAAGCTTCCTGAATGAACATCAAGTTAAAGATGTTTATGAAATTCTGAAAGTCTAGCCAACTCGTTTGATATAATGGCTGATTGATCAGACGGTTGTATCTTAAGTCGGCATCCTAGTTGACACTTGTGTCGAGGGTCCATTGGAGTCTTTATTCAAAGGGAGTTGTTTGTGATTCAGGTTTGGATCTTCATTGTGAAAGTGGAAGCAATTTGGTCCGAGGTAGAGATCTTATTGGTGTTGATTTTGCTGTTAGAATGATGGAGGTCTGGTGGCTGGTTCCACCTCTTTGTGGGTTTCAGCCAACATAACATGAAAGAAAACGAAAAAAGGTTGAAAAGTAAAAAGAATAAGAAACAGGGGGGAGGCGGGCAGGCGGGGGCGGCGCTCTGTTCGTCTAGTGAAGAGTGGAGGGAGAAAGTGTACCCGGAGAACGCACTACAAGAAGAGAAAGGGGCAGCGGCTTTCCAGTCCAGATTGTTTCTGAGACTTAGAAGCGGTTTCATTCGTTGAAAACCATCTCCAAATTGTTTCTCGTTTTCTCCAATCGTGGTTAGAGTTTCTTGCTCCGTTTATATTAATCCACTTTCGTGATGATGAAATGTTGTTGTATTATTGAAGTTGAGCCTCTAATGTATGACTGGAGAAGAACTTTTGTGTAATCTACAATTCTTGATGATTAGTGGAAGTTTTTAAGAGGGCCATGGTTTCTTTCCCGCATTGGATTTTCCACGTAAAAATATTGGTATTGTTGTTGCCTTGTCTCTTAACATTTCAGCATTATAGTTTACTTATTTTGACTTTGTATGGCTGGAATATGCTGATGGTTGTTGCTGGGGTTAAGTCGATTTTCGTCGGTTTAGTTTTGGAGAAGAGATTGATCTGATTTGGATTAGTTTTGGTGAATTGTTGTCCCTTCTCCTCAACAAGGTTGTTGTTGGAACCAAAGTTGAAAATGTTTCTAGTGTCAAGAACAAGGTCGCAAGAGCCCAATTGATGTGCATTTGAGATCGTGCTTCTATTTGGGATTTTGAAGCTCCGTCAGCGTTGCTTTAAGCTTTGTAACAAAGAATCAGCTTTCACAAAAGGAAAAAGACACAGATCGTTCACGAACTTTATTTCAATAAGCAATGTCGTCTTTAGACTTTTAATTTAGTCAATGTGAGCCATAGCTTATTGTTAGATGTTCAATTTAGTCCCTAGACTATATGAAGGTGTTCAATATTGTCATTTCGTTAATTCATATTTAATGAAATTTGCTCACGTGGCTTCCAATCTGTTAAATTTGAATGGTGGACAAAAAATAGACGTGAATTGTTTACATAAATTTTCATCTTTGCATATGATAATCGAGCTCATAATATGATAATGTATATTATAGAACATACGTCATCAAATAGTGTCTTATTATTTTAAAATGATTGCCGTCATCGAATAAAATCTGCCTAATCGTTTTTAGAAACACCCGGCTCAACATATAATAATCAACATCACTAAATGATGTTTGATTAGTCATTTGAGCAGATGGAAGAACTAAATTGGACATTCAACAATAGTTTAGGGATCACACCGAACACACTAAAAGTTAAGAGACTATTTACGTCATGCTCTCCTCATGAAAAATGTGATATTGGAATCAAACTACCAACTTTGTTTGAAAACAAATGCCCGATTATTTGTCTCATTCCTTGTCATTAACTAGAGCAGTCCTCGTGGAATCGATGTTCGCATTCAATAAACAATTGAATTTTAGGGACATTCATGTATTCTTTTAACGTCTTTTCTTGCCATATTATTTCTCCCACCGTGCGCAAGGGATTGCCTAACTGGAAAATAAATTTTGATTAGTTTGATAGCCGATGCACAAGAAGGTGGCCATTGCGGTTGCAAGAAAACTCAACAAATACTTGGGTAACCCAGGCCATTCCCAAAATCACATCTTAATAAGCGAGTTCGGACAACGAGTTTAGTTTGGCAAATGTCCGATGGGGCCTAGTTTATCATATCCATTTGGACCATTTCCTCATGATGAGCAAGACCGGACAAGAAGTTCGGTTCGGTATATAGCTCGATCTAGCCCGGTTCGGCCTGCCCATTTATGTCTCTCTTCCTCACTCTCCCGCCTTTTCCAATGCGGTTGCAAGTAAACCGAACACTTTCGTAACTCGGCCCATTCCGAAATCACATCTTGATGAGCGAGCCCCACGCCTAAGCTTCGTTTGGCATACAGCTGATTGGGCCTAGTTCGTCACGTCCATTTGGACCATTTCTTCATGATGAGCGATAACGAACAACAAGTTCGGTCCGACATATAGCTTGATCTGCCCCGGTTCGGCCCGCCCATTAATGTCTCTCTTCCTCATTCTCTCTCCGGCTGTTCCAATGCGGTTGCCCGAAAATCCAACACTTTGGTAACCTAGCCCATTCCGAAATCAATCACACACGTTTCTTTATGATGAGCGAGTCCGGAGAACAAGTTACGGCATAGAGCCCGATCCGGCCCGGTTCGGCCTGCCCATTAATCTCTCTTTTCCTCATTTTCTCTCTCCTGTTCCACTTCCGCAATTCTCTCTACAAATTCTCAAATATGCTCCCCTTAATCCTCTATCTAGAAACCGTCGTTAGTTGTTTGATAGTGCATTTCTATGTCAGTAAAAAATCCACATCACCAAGGCGAAATGACAAATTATCTCCAAAATGAAATCTATTTTTAATAAATAAAAAAATTAGGAAAACTAGGGACGATTGAGAGTGATTTTTGGATGGAGGACGGGCGGGGGTAGATTTAGGATTGGACCAAACATGGAAGGGACCTCTTAAAAGCCTCGTAGAAAGGATCACACACACGGTTCTTTTTTCAACGACACGAAGGAATTCTTTAAACGCGGTGATTTGTGTGGTGAATTTTACATCCAAATCAAGTTGTTAATTTGTACACTTTGGGCTTGGGTGTAATCTAAGTATGGAAAAAATTGTAGCATGTGATCGAGTGTAATTTTGATTCTCCGATTATAGTTGATTATTTGTTAATGTATCTCCTCATGGATGTAGGTGCCAACACTTGGACCGAACCATGTAAGTCACTTATGTCGTTTATTTTTCCTCATTTATTTCTTTAGCTCTCTCTCGCTGATTTAATTGCAAGATCATGTCGGTTTTACGTTAATGTCACAAGAATTATCGAGTTAATGTTAGATTGGTGGCCCCCAATCCGTTACGGTATGTGGTAAATATCTCAAGAAAAAAATCTGGTAACTAACGTGATCTTCGGGCGGTGGCCATTGTAGGGTAGCAACGCAAGCATGATAGCGACTTTCATGATTTGGTCCGGAGAAAGAGACTAAGGCTGAAAGTGAGCATTTGAGATTCAAGTTGAGATAAATTGATATAAGAAAATACCTAAATTAAGGGGGAACAAATCGACACCTGAAGTCACACGTGAGAGGGAGATTATTGAGATACACATAGAGTTGTGTTTGATAAGTCCCATATTGTAGAATTAATGCGGTATGGAGTATTTAATATATCCAAGTTAGCTCATAATTCATTGACTTAAGTTTTTGAATGAATGTGGGTTCAATTGGATATATTGACAGATTCGAACTTGAGCTTCCTCTTAGCTATCTCTTTGTTGTGTCAACTTGTTCAATTAGATAAATGAAACCAATAGTAAAATATAAAGCAAAAGCGAAAAGGCATTTTCATTTCTTTCTGAGATTTGAAGGACAAATTAAGCCAGGACCAGAGCAAAAAAGAAATTCTTCTCATCAATGCTCGTGCGTGTGTTTATATATAACATATAGATAGTTTTTTAGGATCCTTGACACGTGTTAATAATGTCAGCTTTTTAGCATATGAAGGCAACGACTCACCAGAAAATATTAGGTGTGACCAGAGTGCCAACGCATCTCTAGTCGCACCATTTAGCGACTGCCACGTGGCAGTTCGAGGCCCACGCACAGAAAATTTTGAAATGCCCAAACTCTTGCCGTCTCCGTTTACTCTCGTTAACGCCAACTGCTTCCCCCCTTTTTCTTTTTCTTTTTCTTTTTCTTTTCTCTCTCTCTCCCTCTTCTCTTCCTCTGCTGTGCGCCCATCCCATCCGCAATAAAAATTTGCTCTGTACTCTCTCTCGTTAACGCCAACTGCTTCCCCCCTTTTTCTTGTTCTTTTTCTTTTCTCTCTCTCTTTCTCTTCTCTTCCTCTGCTGCACGCCCATCCCATCTGCAATAAAAATTTGCTCTGTACTCTCTCTCTCTCAAAGTCCAACAAAAGGTATCGGGCAGACGAACGCCATTTTTGCCCCAATTTTTTCTCCCTCTCAAGGTCCAACCACAACCCACGCGCAGAGCAGATGAACACCATTGTTGTCGACTCGCGACGAAGCTCTTGCAGTGCTCCCTAGACGAACCAAGAGCTGATGCTCACGACGAAGTGGAGCGGCAACGACACGTTGTGGGTTGTGGCTTCGGACCAGCTCCCGAGTTCGAGTTTGCAGCGGCGACAACGACATGATTTTTGCCAACGTTCATGAGGAAGTTCTTGCGGTGCTGCTGGCGATGGACGGAGAGCTGACGGTGAAGTCCCTCATCCGTTTTGCGAAGCTCGTTACAGGGGCGTGGGTTGTGGCTTCGACGCTGGCTTCCTGTATCGGGATGGTGCTATTCTTTTATCAATAAACAACAAGGGAATTGATATCTGCTCCGGCAAGGGTACTTGCGTCATGTAACGACGTGATTTTGCTCTTTGCATATTGCCGGATTGTGGTCCTTTGACAATAAATTTATGTAGTTCTTTTAGTGCAATTTAATATACAAAGGATATTGGTCGAAATCTTGGAGGAAACTAAGGCTGCCCTTTGGAAGCTTATCAATAACGGTAAAGTGCCATACTTGCCGAATAGATGACAGGGTTGATGTCAACACAATCTTTGATTTTTGAGGTCCTTGTTCACCAAAGTGCTCATTAGAAGCGAGTGATGAATGACAGAGCTACCGAGCCAAATCATTGCATCACTTTTCAATTTTGCTATACTTGAATATGTTTACATAAATTAGGACATGGTGTTGGATACCGGTTTTGACAGATTATGTGTTGGAACTCAAAACGATCATCGTGAATTTTTGAGTTCCCTAGTACGACTTCATGGTGTAATACCATCTTAATTATTCAAAAGAATGATTTGTTACTTCATTTTGTAATTGAGAACCGAATTGTCCCGTATATTGCTCACAAGCACCAAATGGAGATGAAAGTCACATACGAAATCCTACACACCGACAAGGGCAAAACCGTGAGTCAATCCATGCATTTCTATATTTTTATTGGATCAAACTCATCATATGTTAGTTGAATTTAGTAATGGGGAAACAAAAATTGTTAAATTCAATTGTTGAGTTGCTTTTAGTAATCATCGTGTCGATTACACATAGAAGAAGAGTACTTTAGCTATTGCGGGACTTGTTGTCAAGGTGAAAAACTTCAATTTCATAATCTTATTTCTGTCTATAATTTATTGGTTCCCTCCTCACTTAAATATGTTTCGCTATGGACATGAAGGTTCTGAAATTTGACCGAGGAAGCCGCGAGAGCATCCATTCATTGCGATTTTTGCTGAATTGAACCTGGTTTTGCCGAGATTATTGCTTTTTTTAAAGTCATCGCAATAATTACTTTGCACATGCAAAGTTATCCAATGGCTAAATCGGAGGTAATTTATCACTCATACTATGAGAGACATATTTTTCTCTCTTAAATAATGGATGAGATGTTATTTTGCTTGTAAAAGCATTATGTTAAATACTTTTTGTTATTTTCATTCCATAATGAAACTTCCCATCTTGCACATGTAATGCGTGATTTGGAGAAAAATTTTGAACTTGCGGTAGGTATGATTTTTCCAAATGAAGTTGAAGCATATAATGATTATGTGGCTTATGCAATTGGCAAAGGATTTGGAGTGAGGAAGGATAAGGTGGTTAGAAATGTTAAAAGAGAAATAACACGATGGACATTGGTGTGTAACGTGAGGGGCGTTACGCAACGTATCGACAAAGAAAGGAAATATGACATGTTCGAAGTTAGATGCGGCTGTCTTGCTCATATCAAATTTAAGGTGGACGATGGTGTGTATGAAGTTATAGAGTGTGTTTCGAGCATAATCATGCACTTATACTCGAAAGGCAAAAGCATATGATAAGATGTGGAAGAATGATACCGATAGCGACACGGCTATCTTAGGCGATATGGTGAAATATGGCATTGGGGGGACTTCCTCATTTAAGTTCTTAGCAAATAGAGCGGGAGGAAGCCAAAACTTGCGTTACATCTTGCATGATGCTCAAAATCTCTTGCGAAGCGAAAGATCCAATGTTATAAGTGGGGGGATTGTCAAAGTCTACTAAATCATTTTCATTGCATGCAAATACAAAACCCGATGTTTTTCTACGCTGTTCAAGTAGATCGGGAGGGTAGGTTGACAAATCTATTTTGGAGAGATAGCTTGTCGAAATTTGATTACGATTGTTTTGGTGATGTGTTGGTGTTTGATACTACATATCGCACCAACAAATGTAACATGATATGTGGACCTTTTGTTGGGGTTAATCAACATTGGAAGAATACTCTTTTTGGCTGCGCATTTTTTTTGGATGAGACTCAGATTCATTTATTTGGTTGTTTAACGTATTTTTGGAATCTATGGGTAATAAGACTCCAAAAACCATCTTCACTGACCAAGACCGAGAAATGGCAAAAGCCACTAGAACGGTATTTCGAATACGCAACACCGTTTATGCACTTGGCACATTGGGAAAAATGTCAATCAAAACATTCCACGGCTTTACCACAAGCCGGAATTTAAGGATGGATATTTCTTTCCGCTTATGTATAGATGCGGATCGGAGGATGAATTTGAATCTACTTGGAGTGAAATGAAAGAGAAGTGGAAAACCGAGAACAACACTTGGCTTCGGAGATTATACGATCTTAGACATAAATGGAGTTCAGCTTTTGGTCTTGATATTTTTACATGTGGAATAAGATCAAGTCAAAGGAGCGAGAGCACCAATAATGTCTTCCAACGAATGTTGACCAAGACGTTGACCCTTGTAGAATTTGTTCACCACTATGAAGAACAATTGAAGCACATGCGAGAAATTGAAAGTCAAGATGATTATAGTTCTCGTGGAAAGCCCAAAATGCAGATTCCGAACAATGAGATTTTGACACATGCTGCCTCTTTGTATGCTCGTACCATATTCAAAAGGTTTAATGAAGAAATGTTGCAAAGTATCTCCGAGCATATTTCAAGTACCACACTCGATGGATCGGTTGAGATATATACTCTGCGGTGTAAGGGGATTCAACATGAACATGTTGTCCGATTTGATGCTACGAGACTTTTTAGTTTCTTGTGAATGCAAATTATTTGAATCAAAAGGGTGGTTGTGCCGCCATGCCTTGCGTGTGTTGATTGGGAACATATTGGTTACGGGGCATTTCATCTTCCTATATTTTGAAAAGATGGACTAAGGATGCCAAACAAGGGAACATGACTGATGAGTCTTCTCAAATGTCAATGGGTCCATCTAAGTTGAATCGATTTTCCACGTTAATATAAGAATCTTTTAAACTGATGAGTTTGGGAGCCGAAGATGAAAATACTATGAGCATAGTGAGAAAAGCCTTAAAAAAAGGGAAGACCGACATTTCATTATACAAGTCAAGTTTGGTTGTGACCGAGGATGCTAGTGATGATGATAACGAGGCTTCTTTGTGTGACATTGCGGTATTGGACCCCCTTCGAAGGAAAGGAAACGGAATTAGTTATGGAAGGCTTAAAAGCTAAGTGAGAAAAAAAGGAAAAAATTTTAAGAAAGGAACACCCTCAATGCGAAACGAAAGTCAAGGTGAGTGACTTATTGTTCAAGTTAATATGACTAGTTAAATTTTTCTCTTATGCTTCTTGGATATCAATTAACATATTTAATACTTTATAATGTAGAGCTGGTTGGCCAAGCAACACATGATGAAACTTATTTTCCTCATTATTCAACACATTCAAATCGGATCCGTAGTGCCTTTTATCCTAGCAACATTGGTCGTCCTACAATAGATCCAAATTTTCATAATCAGGGTGCATTGCTCTTAGTCTTCCCTTTGTATTTACATTTGGCTAATTTGGTCTTTTTTTTAAGTATAGATGTAGCTACCATACATGATGCCGCCGGGGATTGTGAATGGATTTTCCCCATTCACTAGTCGGGTATGTAATAGTTGAAAGCAACATAATGGATCCATAGAAGCATTTAGTTACATTATACTAATGGAGTCATTTATTTTATGTAGATGCAATCACCATACATCATGCTTTGGTAGGGATTATGAATGGACTTTCCCCATTCACTAGTTAGGTGTAGTTATAAAAAATAATTTACATCCCAAAGGATGCTAGTAATTTTTTTATATTGTGTTATTTATTGGAAATGGTTTGTCGTTGATAGATGTTGGAGTACCATAACGGATCTCATAGAACCATTTCGAGTTAGGTACTATTTTCCTTTCGTGAATGTGTGATTATTAGAGACAATGTTTATCTAGCCATGTTGTGTAGTACAATGTAAATATATTTGTTATTCCTTTACGCATGGGTCATCACACTCTTCGCAACAACCTGGGATAAATGAATTCAACAATTCGGAGGGCATTGACAATGCATGGTCGCAGCATAAATAGTTGGGAGGAATCCTCATTAGGAGGTGGCTTATGGCGTCATTGTTTGTTGGTTTATGTCTTATGGCTTAAAGATATGGTTTATGGTTCCGGAGATGATAATTCTCATTACCCGAGTTGTAAATCTATCGGCTAGATGTGATTCATGTGTTTTTTGTTGGATTAGTGATTCCGGCTTGTAATTGCTCTTTTCGTTGTATCGGGTTTATTGATGGAGCATGAGTTGAAAATTGGTCAATCTAAATAGATACGTGAAGTGGCTATAGTTTTTCTTCAAACCCAGATTTTCACTGTAGCACGTGTGTTTTAGGAAATGCCTCAAATAAAGAACCCCCTTTCATACGTAATCCAATGATGTTTTGAGGGGATATGCATTAGACTCCGAAGTTTTGATGTTTCTGTTTAACTTTTTTATTTCATGAGCCTCAAATTCTCTACAAAACATAGCATAGAACTAGAATGCGTTTATATATATATATATATATATATATATATATATATATATAAGAAAGGGACATGAAAAGAGAACAGGAAAAAAAACGTACAATTAGAAACACATTTTTTTTCTATAAAAATACAAAAGAAACATAAAAAAGAACAGGAAAAAGAAATTTCTGGAAAAACCCAACATTTGATGTTTCAATTGAGGTTTCTGTTTAACTTTTTTATTTTATGAATAAAGAGCCTCACATTCTTTATGAAAAGTGACGTCGAATTAGAAACACGCTTTTTATATATATATATATAAAAAGGGAGATAACAAAAGGAACGGCAAAAAGAATTCGGAAAAACCCAACATTTGATGTTTCATTAATGTTTCTATTTTAATTTTTTATGTTATGAATAAAGAGCTTCACATTCTTTACGAAAAGTGACGTACAATTAGAAACGTGTTTTTTTATATATATATAAAAATGAAAGGGAAATAACAGAAGGAACGGCAATATTTTATTTTGGAAAAACCCAACATTTGATGTTTCATTTGATGTTTCTATTTAACTTTTTTATTTTATGAATAAAGAGCCTCACATTCTTTACGAAAAGTGATGTAGAATCAGAAACGCGTTTTTTTATATACAAAAAAACGAAAGGGAGATAACAAAAGGAACGGCAAAATTTTTTTCGGAAAAACCCAACATTTTACGCTTCATTTGATGTTTCTATTTTACTTTTTTATTTTATGAATAAAGAGCCTCACATTCTTTACGAAAAGTGACGTAGAATTAGAAACTTATTTTTTTATATATAAAAAAACGAAAGGGAGATAACAAAAGGAACGGAAAAAAAAAATCAGAAAAACCCAACATTTGATGTTTCATTTGATGTTTATGTTTTACTTTTTTATTTTATGAATAAAGAGCCTCACATTCTTTACGAAAAGTGATGTAGAATTAGAAACACATTTTTTTTGTATATAAAAAAAACGAAAGGGAGATAACAAAAAGACCGGCAAAAAAAATTTCGAAGAAACCCAACATTTGTTGTTTCATTTTATGCTTCTGTTTAACTTTTTTATTTTATGAATAAAGAGCCTCACATTCTTTATGAAAAGTGACATAGAATTAGAAACGTGTTTTTTTTGTATATAAAAAAATGAAAGGGAGATAACAAAAGGAACGGCAAAAAGAATTTCGGAAAAACCCAACATTTGATGTTTCATTTGATGTTTCTGTTTTATTTTTTTATTTTATGAATAAAGAGTCTCACATTCTTTATGAAAAGTGACGTAGAATTAGAAATGCATTTTTTTATATAAAAAAAAGAAAGGGAGATAACAAAAAAGAACGGCAAAAAAGAATTTCGAACCCAACATTTGATGTTTCATTTGATGCTTCTATTTAACTTTTTTATTTTATAAATAAAGAGCCTTACATTATTTTTGAAAAGTGACGTAGAATTAGAAACGCGTTTTTTTATATAAAAAAACGAAAGGGAGATAACAAAAGGAACGGCAAAAAAAATTTCGGAAAAACCCAACATTTGATGTTTCATTTGATGTTTCTATTCAACTTTTTTATTTTATGGATAAAGAGCCTCACATTCTTTACAAAAAATAACGTAAAATTAGAAATCCGTTTTTTTCTTTGTATATAGAAAAACGAAAGGGGCATAACAAGGAAACGGCAAAATTTGTTTTCGAAAAAACCTAACATTTGATGTTTCATTTGATGTTTCTGTTTTGCTTTTTTTATTTTATGAATAAAGAGCCTCACATTCTTTACGAAAAGTGACGTAGAATTAGAAATGCATTTTTTTACATAAAAAAAGAAAGGGAGATAACAAAAGGAACGGCAAAAAAAATTTTCGGAAAAATCCAACATTTGATGTTTCATTTGATGCTTCTGTTTAACTTTTTTATTTTATGAATAAAGAGCCTCATATTCTTTATGAAAAGTGATGTAGAATTAGAAACGCATTTTTTTATATAAAAAAACAAAAGGAACGGCAATTTTTTTTTTGAAAAACCCAACATTTGATGTTTCTATTTAACTTTTTTATTTTATGGATAAAGAGCCTCACATTCTTTACAAAAAAATAACGTAGAATTAGAAATCTGCTCTTTTTTTTGTATATAGAAAAACGAAAGGGGGATAACAAAAGAAACGGAAAAAAAAATCGCAAAAGGTGGTCAATCATTTCATTTGTGTTTCAACGTAATTTTTTTAGTAGTTATTTCGCAAACGAAGGGTGACCGATGTCCATTCCGATCTAATTCGTTATGTATCCGACCATGTCTCGAGTGAACCCAACAACCCAACAAATTTGCCTTCCATATCTCTCATCCGGACTAGTAAAGGTTGCAGAATATATCATCGAAGCAGCCTATCCGAGCAGTCATAACAGAAGGAATAGCTGAATCCCAAGATCAACCAAAAAGAACTTGTCCATCGCACACCAAAATTTGAATTGTCATCACTCAAACTACCAAAATTACAAGTTTCAATTATCTACTTTTTCAATACTAGTCCTACTAAAATCAATAAAACACAAACTAACGGTATGCGCATATCATGCCTAAATCCCTCCACCTTCTCATCAATCTTCTCAAGTTTGTCTTTCATATGCTCAAGCAAATACTCAATGTTTCTCATGTCATCTTCAGTAGGGTGGAACCTTCGTGATGGGATGACGCACATCGCTTGCAGGCAAACACCAAGAAAAGAAGTCACACCTTCTATCCACACAATTATAGTAGAGCTTGTCTTTGTTCTTTATTGTTCCGATATTTTCACAACAAGCACGCTTACCACACTTACACTTTTTATTTTGGAAAGTCAATTCACTCGAAGTTGTCTCATTCACACTGGATGATGACATCATACCTGCGAGACAACACGTTTTTTTTCATTTCGGAGAATCAATTTGACAATATAATAATACAAGTACAACTAATGCAAATAAGATGACATGGAGTAAGCAAAGATAATCATATCCCGAAAGTTTGAAGAATCGGTTGTGGAGCATTTTTATTTAATACATTAAAATTTGCTCTCTACCGGTACTAAAACTTTCAAAAATCATTTAGTATTGGTAGTTTTCCATCCGACGCAATATATCCCAAGTTTCTACCTTCATTATGTATCTTCAATATATCCATATGCATGTTTTCAAAGCACCCAAAGACAAACTTCAAAAACTATTGGGAACCATAAAATCGACGCAACCTCTCCGGCATCATCACCGATAAAAGGGACACAATTAAAAGAAGCACATACGCATGAAATTGACACCATCATTAAAAATCCACCGGCTCAAGTGCAAAATCTCATCCAAACAGAGAAACCTAGATAGAGAGAGATCGATACGGACTCCGTGAGGCGGATTTTAGGTATAGTCTATGGTTTTTAGGAGCATTCCTTATTTGGGTTTTTTTCCTTGATCTGTCTCCCCGTTTGTCTAATTTTAACAGAGGAAATTTGACAAAACTCGAAAACCACTCTTGCCGCCGCTCGAAACTACTTAGAAACCTACAAGGAACTACACGAAAGAACCAACCTGGGATAAAAAGAATCGAAATCCGGAGATACCGGCACTGTACCGCTCCTAAAAGGGAATTATCGCTAACGACCACAAAGAGGAACAAACAAACAGTCGGGAACATGACCATCGAGCTACAAAACCTCAAGGAGAGTTGCGGCCGCAAGCCGGGCTTCTGCGAGCCAGCTCCGATCTCGACATGGGAAGAACAACATATCGCACGGACGCAAAGATCGCTCGAAATTGGCACCACTGCGTAGCTTCGGAGCTGGATCGCCGAAGATCTAAGCATCCACACACAAAATACAGAGAGAGAGAGGGGAAAGAGAGAAGAGTAGACCTTATCGGAGTCGGGAAGAGTCTGTCTCTCACACCGTGTCGTTGCCGCTCCACTTCGCCATGAGCGTAAGCTCTTGGTCCGTCGACGCAGCACCGCAAGAGCTTCGTCGCGAGTCGGCAACAATGGTGTTCGTCTACTCTGCGCATGGGTTGTGGTTGGACCTTGAGAGGGAGAAAATATTGGGGCAAAAATGGCATTCGTCCGCCCGGTACCTTTTGTTGGACTTTGAGAGAGAGACAAGACAGAGCAAACTTTTATTGCGGATGGGATGGGCGCGCAGCAGAGGAAGAGAAGAGGCAGAGAGAGAGAGAGAGAAAAAAGGGGAAGCAGTTGGCGTTAACGGGAGTAAACGGAGACGGCGAGAGTTTGGGAATTTCAAAATTTTCTGTGTGTAGGCCCCCAGCTGCCACTTGCCGGTCGCCGAATGGTGCGACTCGGAGATGCGGTGGCACTTGGGTCGCACCTAATATTTTCTCATGACTCTAAGCATGTCGTTGCTGTTCCCCGGGAATGAATTACTAATTTATTATGTGGCTTGACAAGTTTGACTTTTTAGTGCGATTCTGATTGCCAACTGATTCCAGTATATACATCAGATCACAAGAGAAAGGTTAACAACAGGGCATTTTCTGTTTCCTAAGAGGCATTCCGGTTCTTTTCTCCATGAGACTTGAACTCAAAAGTCAAGGCAGAGTCAGAGCAAAGCCTAAATGCATCATCTTATTTTTGGATATTCTTTCGCCGAGCTCGTGGCGCTGATCCTCCTCTTGAGGCTTGAGTTCTATTTTCCCGGGTAAAGTTTTTGCCAGGTGATGCGTTTATGTTGGAAAAGTTGGTCCTCAAAGCTAAAAGACATGAACGACATGAATGGAAAGAAAAGCTAGTTGATCCAGGCAAATTGAAAGGTTCGATGTCAGCGGTGCAGCCCTCTTCTCGAAAGATAGTTTCTGGCTTCCGAAGGTGCTCAGGAAATGAAGTCTGCTCCAAATTTCTTCCCTAGCTCATCGCAAGTTGCAATATGACTTTCATTTTAATGGTGCTTATTTGACTGGCTTGCTGTGCACACTGAAGTATGAGCAAGAGAGCACCAAGTGAAGGACTAGCCACAATTTTGGCATGGCATGATAACTACTTAGGGTCACCCTTAGTTGTCACTTGGAAATATGACTCATGAATCAAAAAGTTAAAAGTATGGATGGTGGATCGTGAATTCTATCCAACAGAATCACAAAATGGGATATCGTGTTTGAGAAAGGTATTTCCTGACAGATATAAATTTAGTTTAAATGATTGTTGGGTGAAAACTAATGATAAAGATACTTCCTCCTGTTGGTAAGCTCACATCTACAGCGATATACTGGAAACAGAATTATTAGTTCCTCGATTATCTTTTCTTTAACAACATTTATTGCTAACTCGGTGACCTTTCGGTCCATATTCAGAAGATTTAATACTTCTATCATTTCGTCAGCCCTAATGCCTACAAGAATAGCTAGAGGTAGAACATAGATTCGAAGAATTGGAAATAAAGAAAAAAGGGGCTGCAAAAGAGGCTGAATGCGCTTTTCATTGTATGTCCATCCCCTTATACTTGAAATATTGAACATTCATGTTGAAATTTAAGTTAGTTACTTCAAAAAGTCGTAGGTCCCATATAATACGAATTAATTAACAATGATTTCGACTAATGTGATTATTTCCAGGCATGAGATATTGCTACAAACTATTTTTCTTTTGTTGAAAAAGTACCCATTTGACTGCAAGGACACAAAGATCGTGTACATAGTATTGCAATTGGATTCCCGTTCATAAAATTTAGTATAAGACAATCGAACAAGCCACTAGGCCTGATGCAACCAACAAAATCATGCAAGATGACCACCAAATTTTTTGGTTAAGATTTGACTTTGAAACTCGGAAAAGGATCAGGATTCTTCGGGGAAGATTGAGATACACCCATGAAGCTCGTCCCCTTTCCAACAAGTTTAGTCCAAGCCGAGGACATTGCAGAAGCCTTTGTCTAGACTTCACAAGAAAATTTACTTGGAGGGCCGAGATGTTTGTCAAACTTTCTTTTACACTCCACAATTTCAAATATCGTCACAAGTGGATCTCAGATTAAGCTTCTTTCAATTGTAAAATGATATAAGTACTGCATTGGATTTTTAAACAAGGACAGGCGGGACCCAGCACCGAGAGTGGGGGAAGAAAGAAAATTATATGCTATCTGGATTGCAAATCTGCCCCTAGATGACAAAGCAGGTGAAGCTCTTCGACTTTTTCTCATTCCCTCTCTTTATACAAGGTTAAATCTTAAAATCAACCTTAATCCTGTCCTGAACTTTTTTATCTAAAAATTTTTTAACTTTAGAGTTAGTCATAAATATGCATCCAATTTTTCTATCCAAAAAATCCTAAAATTTATGTCATGTGTCAAATCTGCGTCAATAACTTTTTGTCTAAAACAAACACACTAGCTAGTCTCAAATACACCCTCGTTAACCCTCCGTCCAAAAACTGTCCTTATTATTTGACGAGAGGTGGAATATTTTCATCCATGGAGATTGCTATCTTCCTTTCTTTTTTATTGAAAGAAAATTTTCATTCATTAAGAAGAATTATACTTGAGAGGTACATGAAAGGATTTTAAACATAGCAAATCCCAAATAACCGTGGAACAAATCAAATACCAAAAACATATAACAAAACACAATATCATCCCTTGAGAGCATATCTAGTCACAGTAAATATTTGGCGATCAATCACCGATTCGGTGATGAGCACACGCCCGTATCTCTCAAAATATTTACAACGGCTTGCGGTAAGTGTCTAGGTTCGAGATCCCATCACCATCGCTGAGCAGTAACACCAACATTAATATAATAAAAAATGCCAAAATGAGTTTGCGAGGAAATTTTCTAACTAGATTGGGACATAGATTTGGGATCGCTATCCTTTGCTTACACAAATAGAACTTTCCTTCCGAATTTGACTATCTCCAACTCCTAAATTTGTTGCTAAAAAAAACTCCTAAATTTTCACAACCACCAAAACTCTAAGCAAGATGCCAAAAAATCTACATCAACAAAGTGATAGGATTTCGTCCCGATTTCTATGTAAAAAGAAATCTACATCAACAAATCATTTTTTGATAAGGAAATTAGGAAAAATAGGGACGACGACGGTGATTTTTGGACGGAGGGCTAGCAGGGGTAGATTTAAGACTAAACCTAAAGTTGCAGTTTGTTTTAGACAAAGAAATTGGGCCAACTTTGGGACTGAACTTATAATTAGGTTTTATTATTATTATTATTATTTTGAAACTAGACCTAAAGCCTTTTTATATAGATAGGCACCCTTCTCATTAAATAATTAATTGTTCAATTTTTTATGCACTCGAACAAATTTTTGGGTTTAATAAACTTGTGAGTGATCAGTACAATCGCACGGCACTATTGGGGAACCGAGCACCACGCATTTTTCGTATATTTCTTCATTATTTTTTTCCATATTTCCTTGGAAAATTGACTTTATTCCCAAACAACAACGAATTGACTCAAGGGAGGGGGTCAAGAGGATTATCAAATATAAATGTACAAATATTTTTTTTGTCCAGCTTAATCAGAAAGATGGTCTCCATTGTTTAGATTTGTTTTGGGAAGTCTCTATAGATTTAAAAAAAAAAATGAGAGTGCATCTCATCTCCTAATTAGTACTTAAGCATGATGTGGTTTATCCACTTTTAATTTGATGACTTTAACTATACACTCTAATACCAACCATCACACAATGAGTGAATAAGACCGCTTTAGGAAATATTTCTTTACATCAGTATTGTGTGCTATAATTACCCTAATTTATTATGTTTCAATTTGTTGAACATTGTCCAAGAAGATGCTTGTAAAATATAAATGAGAAACCAGTCCACTTTAAAAGGGCACACAAATATAGGCTTGATTTGGATAATCTATGGAAATGAACTTAATTTGTTACGGGGTCAAAAAAGTTTAATCAATTTAATGCATATGTTTTTGGCTAGTTTTGTCTCTAAAACAAATTATAAGGAATGAAATCGAACATTCACAAGAATATGATGATCAAAAGTGGAAGGTTTGTGCATGTAGGCACCACGTAATCTCGTACATGTGAGTTTGTACTCTTCCAGATTATCATTTTGTCCAAACACAGTTATAAAAGAGTTGTTGTGGAGTTACAAAGTTTACCTGGAAAAGAAATTAAACAAGCAGAAAAATATATCTGTGGTCAATGCATCGGCGTGCTTCTTGTCTCTGGATGCATTGTAGGTCATTGTCCATTTCCTATTATATATTTAGATCTGCCAATTGTATTCATTTACAAGAAAAAAAAGGTCGATGTATGTAAAAATTTACGTATCACCAAAAGTTTTTTCAGTATGCTCCCCATTATAGACTATACTAATTTAATAGAGAGAAAGGTGCACCGAAAGTACAATTTAGACTGCAGGAGTCGAGATATCCAGCCGCTAGGGGTTACTATATTCCCTACTACTAAGAAAACTATAGATCCGCTAGTTACTCACATACTCAATCAAGTTAACATAGATATTGCAGGAGGATGTCCATATTGTGGCATCAAGAGCTTTAAATATATTCAAAAATATACATTTTCTGATGGAAAATAAATTTTAAAAAGTGCAGGAAAGTTCAACGGCGCAGCAACTGTATCTGAATGTATTTATCAATTGTGACCACTTGTCTACGGATAATAACAGAAATTGTTTTTTATTCAAAAGTTTTAATTATTATTATTATTATTTTTTTAACAATGCTTCTGCATGGAAACTTGTTCACATGTGCAGTGAAACTTCCACCACATGAGCTTGAAGGCAACGACTATAAACGCATGGTTGACTTATAGGTACAGGATTATCTTTGCCAAATCAACCCGCAGGAGAGAGAATTGGCAACAAGAAGGCATTCTCTGTTTCCTCTAAGAGAGGCATTCTGGGCTTTTTCCTCCGTCAGATTCGAAAGCGAAAATCAAGGCCAGAGTCTGAGCAAAGCCGAAATGCTTTATCTCAGTTTTGGGCATTCTTTCGCCGAGCTCGTGGCACTGATCCTTCTCCCCGGGCTTGCATTTTATCTTCTCAATAAGAAGAAAGCTACTGCGCGTAGAAATGAAGAAGATGCTGATACTGGCGCACCTGGTTCGATGACTACTCCGATAGTAGCTAATTCTGATGGATCTACTTCGCCTCCGACGGCAACGACTTCCGGTGGATCTAGTTCGTCTCCAACAGAAACTAATAACGGCGCATCTAGTTCATCTCCAACAGAATCTAACAACAGTGCATCCAGTTCGTTGACCGCGACTACTGGAAACCGCTATGAGGTGTTCTTGAGCTTCAGAGGCCCAGATACTCGATATGGCTTCACGAGTCACCTCTACAAGGGTCTCCTTAATGCTGGAATTGATACTTTCAGAGACGATGAGGATAACAAGCTCTGTCAAGGCGAGGACATCGGACCAAAGCTTACGGCAGCCATCATGAATAGTCAGATCCTGATCCCCATTTTGTCCGAGTGTTACGGTACAAGCAGTTGGTGCCTGAATGAAATGGTTCAAATAATGGATAGCAAGAATGGTAATGGGCAAATGGTGTTGCCTGTGTTCTACAAAGTGAAACCAGCTGACGTGGGACATCAGAGGGGAAGTTTTGGAGACGCATTTCATGAGCGTGAGAAGCGTTTGCTTGAGAGGCCTTCTTTCGACCCAACGATCTTGAAGAAATGGAAGAAAGCACTCAGTGAAGTCAGTACCTTGAAAGGATTCGAAGCCAATGGGTAAAATTTTTCACCAAAACTTTCTCCACTTTCTTATAATATGTGTGTTTTCTGGTTGTTCTTATTCTCACCTGCTTCATTTTCGTTATTTTTCTTTGTACATAAAAAAACTGTAAGACCCTGCAATGCATGAGTTCTATAAGTTATTATTTTTTTTTTTTTAGGTTTTTTGCTTTAAGGATGACCAACCTAATTATAGATTTTGTTGTAATAATCCCATTTGCTTGAATTTGCTTGAATAATAAGATTTTCTGAATGAATTTTTACTCTTATATCCAAAGATTTTTCAACATTGTGCCATTTTCATATCATGTCTATAGCGTACGCTACACTAATCTTCATCTCAAACTTTTCTAATTACATATTTATTTGAGATTAATAGTACAACTTATTGGTGTTTTGTTTTATTATTTAAAGCTCGCAACATCATATACCGCGCATGGTGATTGTCAAAGCTATATTTCTTGTCCGACCAAACAAAAAAAAAGCTGTATTTCTTTATCTTCCCAAGTTACATTCATTGAGTCATTATTATCGTTGATTAGTTGCTATTAAGATTATTTTTCACAAAAGAAATGTTTGTTTGGTTGCATATGATGATGGAAAATATAAAGAAGGGAAAAAGGGATTATTTTTGTTATATGTTTGTTCAAATAATTTCCAATTCATTTCCTATCTTCGACAAGTAATTTTTATCTCATGCGCCTGCATGTATTGAAGCAATGTTCTTATTTTGGGTAAAAATTATTCTTCTACTTTCGTGTATAAGCAATAATAGACCAGTTAAAATCATAGGACATAGATACTCAAAAGGAATATAAAGTACAACCTGTTGTCATCCTTGGAGGCAATGAAAAATGACAAGAACACAAATCTGGAATGATACTAAATTCGTAGCACGAGTAGAAACTTGCAAGCGTGTAGATTTGAGCAAAGAAGGAGAAATCCTCTCAACTGCAATTCAGGAAGTTCACAATGTCACACTCTGAGCAACTTTTCTGATTCGTATCGCAAGACCTGAAATCATCTTGTATCAAAAGTTATAACTTGTTTTTGCTTATTCAAACGCTCTACAAATTTTCAAAGTCACGTCCACGTCATCCCTCATATCTTTAACAAACAACAAGTTCAAAATTTGACTCAAATCCATAATGGATAGAGTATTTAATATTCATAACTCATACCCTCAAGTTTTTTCTGGCTTAATAAATTATTTTGGAGTAACAATGGAATTGGGCACGCCATGTGAAGCAACCACCAATATATGGAGGTGTGACAAACATGATTTTTAAAGTTTTTGAATCAATCCGCAGATTTATTTATTACTGTGTTCTCATTTAATAAACAACATAAAATTACTGTTGCCGCATAACTGAATTCTTGTCACATTTGACAGGTCTGAAGCAGACTTGGTGGATTGGATTGTCCGAAAAGTGTTGAGTGAGCTGAAGAAAATTTTTGAGTTGGATATTTCTGAGAATTTGGTCGGAATTGATCATCATGTGAAGGAGATTATGAAATTTGTGGATACCAAAAAATCTCATGCCACCCTATTTGTTGGCATCCACGGAATGGGAGGCATTGGTAAGACTACTCTTGCTAAAGCCATCTACAACAAGCTTACCAATCAATTCGAGCACCGTAGCTTCATTGCTGATATAAGGGAATCATGGAAGCGTAATGGCGCACATTACTTACGAGAATCGGTTAATCTATGATATATTGAAGCGAGAAAATGAAGTTCGTAATGATGATGAATGGACTAAGTTCATCTCCTCCAAGTTTAAAGGTAAAAGGTCCTCGTTCTTCTTGATGACGTGGATGATGCCGTTCAATTGAAGCGTTTGGCTGGTAATTATGATTGGTTTTCTTCGAGAAGTATGATCATTATTACCACCGAAACGAGGGGATTCTTAAAGAATTTGGAATGGACTATGCCTATGACAATAAGGAAATGGATAATGATCAATCTTTGATTCTATTTAGCAAACATGCATTCGAAGGGACTCTCCTCCAAGGGATTTTGAGGACCTCACTCATGAAGTTGTATCCACCACCGGAGGGCTTCCCTTAACCCTTGAGGTTGTAGGCTCATTATTATGCGGACAAGAGCTAGCATTCCGGAGAGGGTACAATAGACAAGTTAAAAAACGTGCCTCTCAAGGAAGTGCAAGAAAAGTTAAGGATAAGTTATGAAGTATTAGAACATGAACAAAAGCAAATATTTTTGGATATTGCTTGTTTTTTTCATTAGCACCGACGGAAGAATTGCATCCTACATGTGGGATGCATGTCGCTTCTTCCCCGAGAAGGAAATTGAAGTATTGAGATTCATGTCATTAATAAAATTTGGAGATGATATTAAGTTCCGAATGCATGACCAACTAAGAGATCTTGGTAGTGTCGCGACCTAAAAAAAAATAAACAAGTCATCTTTTTCGGGCTAATGGATTATCTGGTTAATTAATTAACTAACCTAACTCGGACTCTCCCAAGTCCATACCAAATCGCAACTTAAGGTTCGAATGATTAACATGCAATGTGATTTGAATTTGGAGTCGCCACTAATCATTTTCGGTAGGTCGATTAGAAACCTAAATAAAATAGCGGGGAGAAAACTATCTTATTTCTGCGAACCGGAGATTAAGAGTCCGGGGACTTGGTTACATTAATTACAATTAATGCCCTTTCGGTACCTTAAAATTCATGAAAAAAATAATGGATTTGACAAATTTGATGAATTCTACTTGAAGATCAAAGAATCAATTTTTTTGGGTTTTTCTTCTCTTGACATTTGTTTGAAATAAAGAAATTACATGAAATTATGATGAAATAAGTTCAAGATTACTCCCCAATTTGAACTCGTGCACCAAACTTATGCTCCGGGCTTGTCTTGATCATTGGACCGATTTGGTGACTCGTTAGACCGAGAAATCTCTTGGTCCTATCTCTCCTTGACGCTTCTTTCTCATCTCGCTAGAATTTCATTAGACTGCAATCTAGGCATTGATATTTTTTCCCTTTTGCTCTCCTTCTATTCTTGTACAATTGATGTCTCATCGTTGATATGCAAATGTTATTTAACATAAAAACGTAGAGAGAAAATCGGTGTAGAAAATACAGGGCTAATTTGTATTCGAAATTAAAGAAAGTTAGGGAATCACTTAACTTTCTTTTTCTTTAGGCGAGCTTGAACGATGGGGATGGACCAATAGCTTGTGTTGATCGGTGCAAAAATTGGCAATAGTAGTATCGGGCTTCAAAACTCTCATACCCTCTCAAAACTCTTTTCAAATTTTTTCTCAAGAGCTCTCTCTATTCTCCTCCTCCAAAAACTCTTTCAATTCTCTTTCACCCAAAAAATTCTCCCTTCTCTTCAAGAACTCTTCTTCTTTTATAGGCAAAGTTCTTCATCCTTCATTCTTCATCTTCATTTCCTCACCTTCTATTTTCATCTTCCTTTCTTCATTTTCATCTTCTTTTCTTCATCTTCATTTCCCCACCTTCCATTTTCATCTTCTTTTCTCCATCTTCATCTTCTCTTCTTCATCTTCATCTTCTCTTCTTCACCTTCATTTCTCCATCTTCCATTTTCATCTTCTCTTCTTCATCTTCATCTTCCTTTCTTTATCTTCCATTTTCATCTTCCTTTCATTATCTTCTCTTCATCATCTTCCTTTCTCCATCTTCTTTTGGTATTTGCAATACGATCCCCTGAAATTTTAATTATTTGCAATACGATCCCTGAAGTTTTGAGTATTTGCAATACAGATCCCGAAGTTTTGAGTATTTGCAATACGATCCCCGAGAAAATATTTCTTTCAAGCCCAAATCTTCTTGGTGCATTTTTCCACCGCATGCCTAGTCCAGACCCTCGTTAAATTAAGCTCAAATTGTATGCCAATGCTAAATGAATATGTGAGATGATTTTTGTTTAGAACTAAAATTAGTTCTAATTTTTATGCAAAATATATATTAGTCAAAATTTAGGCGTCAACAATGCCCCTCTTTGAGTGGAGGCTCGTAGAGGTTCCGCTCAAAGACAAAATTGAACCCTAAATTTTGATAGTGCAAATGATGGATGAACTTTTTGGCGGGAGTTTTAGTCCCATTTTTATGTAATGAAGTGATGCATGATATGCAAGACTGTAAATAACATGTGTCATAATTTCTCTTTTCCATGTTAGAGAAACCTGCACATGGATCGCATACGAGAATACCTGTTTTACCAAATACCTCATAAGTGGTGATTCCCTTTAATTTCCAAGTTTCTTGCAAACACGAGGATCTTAAGGTATTTGGCCTATCTCGTTATCGAGACTTCTCCCTAATGCGAGACAACGCAAGATATGTGTATCCTTCCGGATCACAAGAGCTACGTCGTTGTGAGTCGAAAGAAGTAGAATCAAGTTCACAAGAGCTACGTCGTTGTGAGTTGATTAAATGTCGAAATCGCCGGTGCATATGTCTTCACGATCCGACAAATAGGAACCAAAATCGTAAGAGCTACGTCGTTATGATTTGGTTTGGATCAAAATCACGGGTGCTTATGTCTTCGTAATTTGATAAAGGAGCCGAGAATCATAAGAGCTATGTCATTATGAGCCGACTAAAGGTCAAGATCACCAGGTGCATATGTCTTCGTGATCGACAAAAGGGAACCAAAATCTTAAGAGCTACGTCGTTATGATTTGGTTTGGATCAAAATCACGGGTGCTTATGTCTTCGTGATTTGATAAAGGAGCCGAGAATCATAAGAGCTATGTCATTATGAACCGACTAAAGGTCAAGATCACCGAAGTGCATATGTCTTCGTGATTCGAGAAAGGGGAACCAAAATCTTAAGAGCTACGTCGTTATGATTTGGTTTGGATCAAAATCACGGGCGCTTATGTCTTCGTGATTTGATAAAGGAGCCGAGAATCATAAGAGCTATGTCATTATGAGCCGACTAAAGGTCAAGATCACCAGTGCATATGTCTTCGTGATCTCGAGACCGAAATCATAAGAGCTACGTCGTCATGATAAGATGTCAAGATCGCCGGTGCATATGTCTACACGACTGACAGGAGAGGCATATTGCACGGAATTGAATCGTAACAACTATCATCAAAGGAGTTGTTAATTTGAAAATGGGTTCGAAAACTTACCCGGGTTCTCCGAACGATTAATCAAAGAACGAAACGGATCGCTCGTATCGTACATGGCGTGGCATTTGCCAGGAGAACTTGCTCATTCAATAATCCTTGGATGAATTTCGAGACCTTGGGAGGGACATCGAACATCGAGAATGTATTACCCATCATAGAATGTCGAGGTAACATGCGCAAACATGTTCAACAATGAGTTCATGCAAAAATTTCCTACCGAGCTTGCAATGATTAGAAATAACATGTGTATAATGCAATCACTCATACCATGGTTTATGCACAACCATTCTATCAAGTTTGCATTATCAATCCTGTCCAAGGATGTTCTCACATTATGAATACCTCGAATGTGAGCTGAATGGGGGACTTCAGTCCGAAAGGGTTTTCTCTCACTCTCAAGAAAAGTTATTTATTCCGTCTGCAGGATTCAAAAGAAATCACTCAATCTTTCCATCATCGCATTCGATAAGGATCCGAGTAACCTCGCAATTGATACGACCGAGCCGATCTGGGAGGTCTTGATTAGGACCGTAATGAGGGCTAGGTCAAAGGTTTACAAAGGGGACTCTAGTTGAGTCAAGGCTGCTGAAATGAATTTCTTCGTCATCTCTCCGGTTTACAAGTCAAGAACCCCGCAAAAAATGAGAGAGAAGTAATCTTGCTCGAACTTCTTCGAGTGATGCTTAAAATCATTGAACTCCACATTAATTCAAGTGCCCTAGTCGAAAAAGGCTTTTAAAGGGTTGTAATGGAGGTAATGATTTGGGACCGAGAAACGAAAGGGTTCGTTTTGGCTCGAGAATATATTTGAGAAAGGGCTTGATGTTGGTGATCATTACAATCTTGTCACCGATCGTGGCCTTCTATGATACCATCATTGCTCGAGGATGGTATGAACCGAAGATTGCATTTGCAATTTGACACTTCATGGAGATTTTTCTCTCAACCCTTTTAGGATATACGGAAAATTGTGCATTCAAGTTCGGAAATATTCTACAAATGAACAATGAATTGAAAGGGCATTGGCCTTGCTTTTGGTAGGCACTTTGCTTTTTAAATGCCTAGGAATTTTTTGTGGAATCAGCCTTTCCTCTTTTTTCTCCCCTTTTTTTTACTCCCAACTCTTTTTTACTATTGCATCTTGATGAGTTCATTGGGAGATTTCCTATTGATCCAACTTTTCAGGTCCTTCTACTCAAAGATAGACCATATTTGCTTTGGGACAACAATGATCACCAATGAGGGCTTTTAGAAACGAATTTGCAGGCTCAAATGGATTGTGCAAATGGATATAGATGTGTGGGATAGAAAAAGAAATGCTCTTCGTCACCCTAAGACACTTGAATTAAAGCGCAAGTACAATGCAAAGAACCACCCGAAGATTGATGTTAGTCCAAGCAAGAAGATTTCTAACCATTTGTCTCGTGATGCTGATGGAATTACCTCGTTTTGCCCCAATGTGGGGTGGTTCTTGACGGGTTGTGGAAGTGAAATCTCCGCTCAAATGGGTTGATCAACGGATAACTTGCAGTGTTTAGGGTAGAGAAATGAATGCCTCCATCACTTCGGTTATCGTACCTTTCGCGAGAAAACTCTTTACCTTGGGGAGTGCGGAATTTAGCCATCGTTCATCTCGCCCGAAAAAATTGGAGGTGTTTGGGAAAGGATTGCCTTTCATCATCCTGTCATGCCCCCTTCGTACATTCGATGTATCTTATGTAGTTCATGTTCCTTATTCGAGTTGGTAAATTAAACATGAGGAACAATCATGCGCAAACTATGCAAGTGTATGAGTGTTTTCGAGCATATAAAATGCAGCAACTTTTTATCTTGGCGGACAAAGTTCGCAAGTACATAAAAAATTTCTTAGGGGCATGGATCGTGAGTTGCCCCTGTTCATGTAAATGCGTTGCAAAACTTCATTGTCTCGCTTCGAGACATGAGATTGTCAAAGGCTCCAAGAATTTCTCATTTCATTAATTTTTCATGGAGAAGGGATACTTCTCTGTTTGGACAAGTAGTGAACCCCGTAAAAATCAAAAGGGAAAGCATCAACGTATGTCCTCATGTTCTAAAAGAATTGAAACGATACCACTTTACCCATGTACGTATTCCTCGCGAACTTTGAATTGAAAAGATCGATTCATCCGGATCGGATTGTATGTCCGGAATGTCATCTCTCCAGGTTCTATAACCGTCAAGGGCCGAGCTTCGATCTGCGAAGCAAAAAGTTTTTATTAATTTTTGTACATTGATGCCAAATCCCGGATCGACCACAGGGACGCCTCGGACCACCGTCATTCCCCCAACCACTATCTTTGCGGTGTTGTTGGCGTCCACGGGTGGTTCGCTTTTGCTATATTGTTCTCAAAGCAGTTGGCAATCTCCCGTGGAGAATAAAATAAGCTTAACTTAGAGTTTGAAACGACTGAGAGTCAATTGGAACGATACGGAGTTACCCATCTTTGAGCCTCGCTTGGTCTTTTCCTTGCATTCTCCCAAGTAAGGCTATTCGGAATCTCTCTTTATGTGCGTTCGGGGCGTCGTCCACAAATTGATTTGCTACGAGCCTAGCTTAATAAGGAACTTACGCATTTGATAAGAGAGGAGAAAATTCGCCCTTTAACTCTAGGCAAATTCTAGACAACTAGAAAGTAAAAGTATCCCACGTAGGGGAACTATACATGGAATTAAAGGAGTATTCATGCGAGATTGGTTCCACCTCTTTTCTGGCTATTCCAATGATTGGCTGATTTTGTCTTGGATCATACACCAACGATCGTTGTTTGAGGATCCATGATCACTTGCTTCGGATCACAACTCGGGAGGTCCTTTAGCTCCGAACCGGGCGACCAAGGCGGTGAGCTCATCATCAAAGTAACCTTTTGATTGATACTCGAATTGGGCATTGTTACTTGCTAACACCGGCGACGCATTTTCTACTTTGTTTTTGCGGTGAACGGTCCGACTCCTTGAGCTTGAACCTCCGCCGTCGCTCGGGAACTCGTAGGGATGATCAACCGGTCCGCTGCTAGAACCACCAGCGGAAGGTCGGTATGGCCAGTATTCTTGATTGGGAAGTGGTCGGGTACTTTTTGCTCCGTAGGTTTTCCCGGGATTGATCTTCTAGTCAACTTTACTCCGGTCGCCTTGGTTCCAAGCTACATCGTGCTTCTTCAGCTTTTCTCTAAATCTGTGAAGGTGATTTGTGACACTTCGTAGGGTGAGTCCGTCTACATTCATCATTTTGAGTACAGACCATTGGTCGTCTTGAATTGATTCCTAGTCTGTCGAATTGCCTCGATGAACATAGAATGAAGCTCGGCGGACGAAAGGGGCCTTTTCTTTCCGACAAAATCGGAAAGAAAAGGCTTCCGTTGCTTTCACATAAGCTGAAATCCTATACATGCACTTTCTCAAGCATGGCAACGAGGATCGAGAGGGAAACGGGGTTACCATCAATGGCCATGACTCGAAGATCCTCGGGATAGGAAACTTCCCATACTTCCGCACGGAGTGAACGCATACTTATTTTCCTTTCAAAACCTTCCATATGTAGACCGAAAAATGGGTGTTTCGACTAGAGACCGGGCTTTAGATGTTCTTTGGACTTGCAAAGACAAAAGCGACGATGGCCTTTCGTGACGAGTTACGGAGGTGCATGGAGACTTCAAGTTCTTTATAAACTTTTTCGATCCGTTAGTCTCGCAGAATGCCTTTTCTCTCCTTTTCGGTCCTAGTGCATTGAATCCATTTCGTAATAACTCTTACCTCCCGCTCAATCCGTCGTTCTTTTTTTACTTTTCGATATGGAGGAGCCCTCAAATCTTTTCACTTTCTCTACGAACGAGGCGAGTTATTTCCCTCTTCAAATCTTTTCGCTTCCTCCTACGAATGAGGCGGTTATTTGCCCTCCTCAAATCTTTTCGCTTTCTCCTACGAACGAGGCGGTTATTTTCCCTCCTCAAATCTTTTCGCTTTCTCCACTAACGAGGCGCTTATTTCCCTCCTCAAATCTTTTCGCATTTACTTACGTGAAGGTTTTCAATGCTTAGTCAAATCGGCGAGGAATTCACGCATTTAAACATGATGATGCTCGTGGATAGTACTATTCTTTGCCCCTGGATTAAAAGAAGAATGTCTCACATGGGGATTTTGTAAAAAAACAGTACATTCATTCATACATGTCACTACTTCTCTTGAGGATTCGTAAGGGCTGGCTAGTAATGCTCAAAGAAGAGATATTTTGAGAGCCCATAATAAAAAAACTAAAGCTTCATGTTGGCTACACATTCGGAGTTCCATCGGCGTTGAATTGGTGGCTGTGACATCAAGGAAACTCCAATTGTAGTGATGCATGTCTCTTCCTTCGAAGGGCATCGGTTCTACCTCCGCAAGACCGACTTTTCGGGATGTATCTCCAACGAAATCGGATTGTACGAGAACTTGCTCGGGGGATGAAGCAGGTGAATGAGCATTTTCAATGCTCGAGATGTGGCTCATCAAGGAACACGTCACCAAAGGAGATGGGGCCGCTACGAGCATACGGCAAACAATGGTGTTAATAGCATCCATATACCTCTTGTTCTCTCGCTCGAAGCTTTTCATTTTCTTCCATCGAAAACACAAGTTCATGACTTTCATTTTTAACCTTCAATCGGGACCGCTTGTTTTGAAACCAAAACTTGACCTTCAAGGGCTCCATTCCTATCATCCGGCTCAATTCATTTTTGCGTCTCTTATTCACGTAAGAGCACTCCTTAAAGGCGGCTTGAGCACTACGATTTGATGTTTTCTTTTACGTGGTTGATCACGCCGCCGCCATTGTTGTTGTTGTCGAGATCTTAGATTTCACCGCCAAGGGAGTTGGGTTTTACGGCTTCGGTGTTGGATCTGGTCTCGAAATCCAGCGGTTCGCTTTCGGGGATGTCTAGGTTGGTTGCCTCCGAGTAAGTGCTTGATAGCCTCTAGACATGTCGGATTGAAATACTTCTTACCGCCTTTTGTTCACTCTACTCTCCGCTGTATGCTTACTCTCTCCAAATTCTTTCGAGTAATCGGGTATGTTCCAAAGCCTCCCTTTTAACGCGGATGAAAATCACTAAGCCGACGTTTTTCCCAAAATTTCGTGTTTCCCGCTTTGTCTTATTTTTTCAACGTGATGGGACCCCGAATCCACTCGCACCGATTTTCTTTTCTTGATAACCATGCTTGTCTCCCACTCGGTTTTCAATTAGTGGGACTCCAACTCCTTTCGTAGCTTTTCGGATTTGTGGGGCTCGAGATCACGGATTGACGATAGATCCAGGATCCAATGAATGAAATACATGTAGTTTCACCCGAGTAACTAACGTGGCTCTGCAAGAATTGCTGTTTCTTCTCTCGGAAAATATGCTCGTCTCCCACTCAGCTTTCAACATAGTGGGGTCCTCAAATATTTTCGTAACTTTTTCGGATTTGTGAGGCTTGAGATGGTAGATCCGGTGATTCACTGGGACGAAACGCTTGTAATTTCACCCGAGTAACTAACGTGGCTCCACAAGAATTGCTGTTTCTTCTTTCGGAAAGTATGCTTGTCTCCCACTCGGTTTCAATATGGTGGGGTCCTCAAATCTTTTCGTAACTTTTTTTCGGATTTGTGAGGCTCGAGATGGTAGATCCGTGATTTACGGACGAAACGTCCGTAGTTTTGCCCGGATAATTAACTCGGCCTCCACAACAATTATTGCTAGAGCTTTTCCCGCCCTTTAAATTAGGATTTAACGCCGAGACAATTATCGTTTTCATATCTTCATCTCCAATCTTCTAAGCACTCTTTTGCATCCACTCTTTTTCAGCGCTTCAACAACAATGGCTTCCCTCCCGCATACGTCTTCTCGGCGAAGTTTTGGCCAAATGGGAGAAACTTTATAATCTCCCGGGCCAGGGCTATTCTTATATAGCCAACCATCCGGAGGCCGAAACCGAAATCCGTCTCATATTTGTGAGTATGGACACCGTTTCTATTCAAGGTACCAAGTTAGAAGAGGAATACAGGATCTTCCCCACCCTCTTCACTAACTTCCTAGAGGCTTACCATGTTGCTCATCAAAAGGTTACTTTGGCCCACCTTGTGAAGGCACGCTATCGGGGATCAGTCGGACAGCTTGGTGTTGGCCATTCTTGTAGCCGACAATTATAAGAAGGCCCTTGACTACGGTAACGAACAAGTCTCCCCGCCGATTCGTGAGAGGGGAAACTTGGTGGGATGTTTGGCCATGTCCCGGACCATCTTTGAGCGCGATCCGCTCAATATTGTTTTAAAATTTCAATGCACATGGCTAGAAGAAAGGCTAGGACGATCCGACCCCGGATATAGCCCGCGGGAGAATGCTGATCCATGACCTGGAATCTGCTGCTGAGCATCACGAGGACAAGGTAGCCAACCTCAAAGAGAAATGTGAGCTCCTCCTCTTTAAGTCGGGCGGATCTCGATTCTCGGAGCGATCGGTGTAGGCGGAGCATCAACTGTATGGAGAGTCGCTTAAACTCCTTTGTGATGCTCATTAGGGCTCGGTTTGGCTTTACATTCCCACCCCGTTGATCTATTTGTAAGGCTTTTCGATGAATGAAATAAATGCCTGTTTTTACTCATTTCATCTTGGTTGTCATATTTTTTCGCAAGATAACCCCTTTTACTCGCGAATATGTAAATCTCACGCTCCCGATGGTCAATTCAATTGGGCTAGAGAGGCTTCCACATTCAAAATAATCTCTCGAGAAAGATTAGTAGTGAGGAGATAAACGAATGCTCAAACGTGAACAACTCGTGAATCAGTATTAATATTATAACTCGATTATGAAAACATCAAAGTGAATCAAGCATAATATTTCTTTACGGCGTCGACTGAATTGGATTGGTAAAAAGACACGACCATCCATCTCGGCCGGAATCAAAGCACCACCAGGGAGAACCTTCTTCACTATATATGGACCACCATAGTTTGGAGCGAATTTCCCTTCCGGGAGTGGGACTATTGGCAATAATTTTCTCAAGACCAGGTCATTGATTTGAAAATATCGAGGCCGAACTTTTTGTTGAATGATTTAGCAACCTCTCGCTTGATAACACCGGCCATGACATACAACCTTAAAGTCTTTTTTCGTCGATCGGATTCAATTGGCTTGTTCTCTCTTGGATCCATTCAGCTTCCGTTAGCTTAGCTTGAGACAGTATACGTAAGGAAGGAATTTCCACTTCAACCGGTAGAAACAGCCTCCATTCCATATACAAGAGAATACGGGGTTGCCCCAAGTAGATGTCCGGATCGAGGTCCGATACGCCATAAGTGCAAATGGCAATCTCTCATGCCAATCGCGATAATTTTCAGCCGTCTTCGCTAAAATTTTTTAATGTTCTTATTGGCGGCTTCTACTGCTCCATTCATTTGAGGACGATATGGGGAAGAGTTCGGATGTTTGATCTTGAATTCCTTGAACAATTCGTCCATTAGTTTGCTTTGTTTAAGTTCGAGCCATTGTCGGTGATTATGGCTTCAGGTGAACCGTATCGAGCAATGATATCTCGGCGGATAAATTTTGCGATATTTCGTGCCGTAACCGCTAAATAGGATGCGGCCTCGATCCATTTGGAGAAATAGTCAATCGCCACCAAGATGAATCGATGCCCATTAGATGCTTTAGGGTTGATAGGGCCGATAACATCAATGCCCCACATAGAAAACGGCCATGGTTCGGATAAGCGATGCAACTCATTTGGAGGGACATTAATCTTGTCACCATGAATTTGACATTTGTGACAAGGACATGCTTGAATACAATCTCTTTCGAGCGTGAGCCAATAATAACCCAACCTCATAATCTTCTTAGCTAACAAGTGGCCGTTCATGTGTGGACCACGAGATCCCTTCATGTACTTCCATTATTAGACGAACCGCCTCGGTTGAGTCAACGCATCTTAGTAGGACAGAATCGAATGACCGCTTGTACAAATTCTCTCCATTCAAGAAGAACTTCGAGGCCATCTTCCTTATGTACTTCCGGGTCGATACGGTACTTTTTTCGGGGAACTCCCGCTTCGAATATAAGTCTTGATGTCATGGTACCATGGTTTACCATCGGGTTCATTGATCACGGCCATACAATATGCCGGGTTTTTTAATACCTCGATCTTCAGTGGGTCAACCTCAAGTCCATTGGCGACTTGTAACATTGAAGACAAGGTAGCCAATGCATCGGCGAATCGATTATGAGTCCTGGGCGGATACTCAAATGAGATATCCTCAAATTCTTCTACCAATTCATCCAGATACTCATGGTAGGGTAGCAATTTAGCATCTCTCGTCTTCCACTTTTCAACAGTCTGAAGGATAATCAAAGTGGAATCTCCGAACACCTTGAGTAGGGCTATCCCCATTTCAATCGCAGCCTGCAGCACCGAGGATGCATGCCTCATATTCTCGCTATGTTATTTGTGCAAGGGAATACCAATTTTGCTTTGCCACAGGATAATGCTGACCACCCGAAGATATCGAACCGTGCCCGTGCCGACCCCGATAAATTGACAGCTCCGTCAAAATACATAGTCCAGATGTAATCCTCCACCGACATGATTCGATCCTCGGAATGATAGGCATTATCATCTCGCCCGGATTTTCAGCTAGGACATCTGCTATGGCTCGTCTCTTGATTGACTTATGGGACAAATATTGAACGGCAAACTCGTAGATGAGGATTTGCCATTTGGCAAGTCTACCAATCAAGGCGGGTTGATTAAGCAAATATTTGATGGGATTGCATTCTCGTCACCGAGAAGCACTTGGTAATGCAAGGTATATTGCCAAAGCCTTGTGCGGTACCCAGGTAACGCCGCACATGTTTTCTCTACTTCGGAGTACTTCATTTCCGAGTTGTGAATTTCTTGCTCGAGATAATAAATGGCTCGTTCTTTTCCATCGTCCCCGCTTCTCTTGGGCTAGCATAGCACCCAAGGATTCACTAAGGATTGTGAGGTAGAGGATTAAAGGTTGCTCCGGTGTTGGAGGAACAAGTACGGGTGGATTCATGAGATGTTGCTTCAGTTTTCCAAAAGCTTCTTCACATTCGCTATCCCATTGGACTAGCGCATTCTTCTTTAATAGCTTGAGGAATGGCTTAGCGGTTTCGATAACGAGAGATGAATCGAGCAATATAGTTTAGCCTACCCATCAAGCTTCGAACTTCTTTAACCGTCGGCGGCGGCCTAAGCTCACGAATAGCCTTAACTTTCGGGGGTCGACTTCAATGCCCTTACTGCTTACCATGAAATCGAGTAGCTTGCCCGAGCTGGTTCCAAAGACACACTTGGCGGGGTTGAGGCGTAACTTGTACTTTCGGAGTCCGTCGAACAATTTCTTCAGCGTTTCGACGTGATCTTCTCCATGCCTTGTTTTTGCTATCATGTCATCGACGTAAACCTCGATCTCATTATGCATCATGTCATGGAAAATGGCAACCATGGCTCGTTGGTAAGTGGCTCCAGCGTTTACGAGACCGAACGGCATTACCCGGTAATGGAACATTCCCCATGGTGTGGTGAAAGTGGTTTTCAACTTGTCATTGACATTCATCAGGATCCGATTGTACCCGGAGAAACCATTCATGAATGAAAACAATTCAAACCCCGCAGCACCGTCAACAAGTACGTCGATATGCGGGAGGGGAAAATCATCTTTAGGACTGGCCTTGTTCAAGTCTCGATAATCGACGCAAACCCGAATGCAGCCGTCTTTCTTCATGACAGGGACTATGTTAGCGACCCAATCGGAATATTCTTTAGTCTCAATGAATCCTACATCGAGAAGCTTCATGACCTCCTCTTTGATCTTCTCGCACTAATTCAGGTCCGGCCCTCCTTGACTTTTGCACGACTAGCTTAGCCGAAGGATCAATCGGCAAACAATGCTCGACAATGGAACGGTCAAGACCGGGCATATCTGCATAGGACCAGGCGAAAACGTCTTGGTAATCCTTCAAGAGTCGATCGGGCGCTCGACATTTCCGAGGAAAGGCTTGCCCGATCTTAACTTCTTTAGGGTATTTCGCATCGCCTAGGCCGACCGAGATAATTTGTTCACCTTGGTCAAGGGCTTAACCTCATGTCGTTCGAAATCTTGACGAATTTCCTCATAATCTGGATTGAACTCATCTAGGTCGTATTCTTCCGAATCCACTAGGTTTCCCCTCCTCATGTATCCCCCGGAGTTATCCGTAGGAGGAATTAGAGCGAGGAATGGTTAGCGGCGAAGTTTTGCGGATGATTGAAGTTTGGCGGAGAAGGCAGCCATCATTTCCTCCATCTTTCGGGACATCATCTCTTCAAAGCGCTCGATCAAGAGCCAAGTTTCTCGTCTCAGGGCAAAGACTGGCGGTGGCGTTAATGTCGGCCATCCTCTTCGCGATCGATCGAGCAATATGTGGAGGATCCGTGAAAAATTACATGTACGCAGATAACAAACCAAAAATGAGTACAGGGAGCGAGAATAGCGAGCCGGCCCATGGCATCCCTCTAGACTCAAACGAACAAAGTGATTATGACCAAAGAATTGAAACATGTAATTTTCAGTTTGTCCGCTTTTACGAAAAAATCCGTATTAATTCGCACGTTGGTCAAAATACGTCCAAATTTTACGAGCTTATAGTTGAGAAGATGATGAACAACTTTTATGTTGGCCAATCGGACTAGAAATGAGCGGATCAAATCAGTTTAATGTGTCTTTTCGAAAAATCGCATTCAAAAAACTATTATAACCGCAGGTAGTTGAAAAAACGAAAGGCCATCTTAAACTATGAATTTAATTCTGAAATTTTGTAGGATATTAGTTGAAACATAGGTCTACAACTTTCATATTTGGCACTTACTCAAAGCTCGATCGTAGAATTTAGTAAAAATCGTACAACAGGAACAAGCCAAATCAGAATTGAGGACAACTCGATGAAATTGTAAAAACTACGGAAGCAAAGTGTGAAATTGGAAACAAGACAATGAGATTCATAAACAATCAACCTAAACCATGGACCAGCCCAAAATAAAAATGAGATAACAGGGCGTAAGAGACAAGAAATTACCGCTCATAGGAAGAAAATGTCAATCACAAAGACATGCGCATGAATCGTGGATTCAGATTTTAGTTTTTTTTAGCAAAATGAAATGAAAGACAGTAACGACAAGTCGCAGCCTCGCGCACGTTCATCATGACTAGTTGTCGCCTCGCATACATAGTCATGACTAGTCGGGTCCAATCATCTCGGCTTGGTTCGGTCGACAAGGGCAACTCTCATGCATCATAGCCTCACGCGCATGAGAACAACCCTTGAGCCATTTTTTTGAAGAACTCGGAATCCAAGTGGGATAACCTTTAGCGAAGCCTTACCGCCAAGGTTAAAGAACCACATAAATACCATCCTCGAAACTATCGGGTGACCGGGTTCGGTCACAAGTCAAGGTGGTGTAGTGCAATTATATTAAGGGCATGCACGACATTTTAAAGGCAATCAGCACTCCGATAGTTCAAAAATTAAAATTCTCATCACCAAGCCTCAAAACAAAGGTTAGCCACGTACTCCTCCTCTTATAACTCCCTTTCCCGCAAAATCATTTAACACCTAGGGATTAAAATTCAAGCAAGATTGCCAAATCAAGTAATTTTCCTTTTCATGAACTTATCCGGCTTAAGTCCTCTTTGGGTCCCCAAATGAGTCGCTAAGTTGCGCGACCTAAAAAAAATAAACAAGTCATCTTTTTCGGGCTAATGGATTATCTGGTTAATTAATTAACTAACCTAACTCGGACTCTCCCAAGTCCATACCAAATCGCAACTTAAGGTTCGAATGATTAACATGCAATGTGATTTGAATTTGGAGTCGCCACTAATCATTTTCGGTAGGTCGATTAGAAACCTAAATAAAATAGCGGGAGAAAACTATCTTATTTCTGCGAACCGAGATTAAGAGTCCGGGGACTTGGTTACATTAATTACAATTAATGCCCTTTCGGTACCTTAAAATTCATGAAAAAAATAATGGATTTGACAAATTTGATGAATTCTACTTGAAGATCAAAGAATCAATTTTTTTGGGTTTTTCTTCTCTTGACATTTGTTTGAAATAAAGAAATTACATGAAATTATGATGAAATAAGTTCAAGATTACTCCCCAATTTGAACTCGTGCACCAAACTTATGCTCCGGGCTTGTCTTGATCATTGGACCGATTTGGTGACTCGTTAGACCGAGAAATCTCTTGGTCCTATCTCTCCTTGACGCTTCTTTCTCATCTCGCTAGAATTTCATTAGACCGCAATCTGGGCATTGATATTTTTTCCCTTTTGCTCTCCTTCTATTCTTGTACAATTGATGTCTCATCGTTGATATGCATTGTTATTTAACATAAAAACGTAGAGAGAAAATCAGTGTAGAAAATCTGGGCTAATTTGTATTCGAAATTAAAGGAAGTTAGGGAATCACTTAACTTTCTTTTCTTTGCGGCGAGCTTGAACGATGGGGATGGACTAATAGCTTGTGTTGATCGGTGCAAAAATTGGCAATAGTAGTATCGGGCTTCAAAACTCTCATACCCTCTCAAAACTCTTTTCAAATTTTTTCTCAAGAGCTCTCTATTCTCCTCCTCCAAAAACTCTTTCAATTCTCTTTCACCCAAAAAATTCTCCCTTCCTTCAAGAACTCTTCTTCTTTTATAAAGAAAGTTCTTCATCCTTCATTTTTCATCTTCATTTCCTCACCTTCCATTTTCATCTTCCTTTCTTCATTTTCATCTTCTTTTCTTCAATCTTCATTTCCCCACCTTCCATTTTCATCTTCTTTCTCCATCTTCATCTTCTCTTCTTCATCTTCATCTTCTACTTCTTCACCTTCATTTCTCCATCTTCCATTTTCATCTTCTCTTCTTCATCTTCATCTTCCTTTCTTTATCTTCCATTTTCATCTTCCTTTCATTATCTTCTCTTCATCATCTTCCTTTCTCCATCTTCTTTTGGTATTTGCAATCTGATCCCTGAAATTTTAAGTATTTGCAATGATCCCGAAGTTTTGAGTATTTGCAATACGAGTCCCGAGAAAATATTTCTTTCAAGCCCAAATCTTCTTGGTGCATTTTTCCACCGCATGCCTAGTCCGGACCCTTGTTAAATTAAGCTCAAATTGTATGCCAATGCTAAATGAATATGTGAGATGATTTTTGTTTAGAACTAAAATTAGTTCTAATTTTTATGCAAAATATATATTAGTCAAAATTTAGGCGTCAACGGGTAGGGAAATAGTTCGCGAAGAAAACCGGGTGGAGCCTCGGAGATCGTAGCAGGTTATGGGACTCCAAGGAAGTCAAGAAAGTGCTAAAAAAAATAAGGTAACCGTTTCGTTTCTTTTTCATACTTAGTCCATGTTCTACTTTGTTAGAGTAATGTTGGTCCATTGCTTAGTGCTTGCTCTACTATTATTGCAACTTGAATGTTTCATTGACGAGATTAGAAAGTAGGGAGGTTGCTCTCTCCGAGTCGAGTATTGTAGTGTTAAGATCATGTTTCTACATTTGCTTCACTTACGTCTTTGACAAATGCAGTAAATAACTTGACTAATGATAAATCATAGAATCATAAACTCAAGCGGAAAAAGAACAAAAAAATTTAGGTCTGAATTAGCACAATTGAAATAGATTTAAGACTTTTTTGGTAATTTTAGAATACTTTAATTGGATATAGTATTAATGGACATTGAATCGTTGCATATAGGGAACATGAAAGATTGAGGCCATTGATTTGAGTGAAGGCAGCTCAAAAGGCTTCGACAAAATAGTTGAGCAAGATGACAACATTTACACAGGACGAAAATTCAAGAATTTGACAGGTCTAAGATTCCTTCACATGGAGGAAGGGGCACTTCTCGAGTGGAGATTTTGAGGACTCAATGGAGGGGTTAAAATGGCTTCGATGGCCAATGTGCCCCATGAATTTCAAAATTGAAGAGGTACATTTTTCATATAGTTACTTGAGTATTTTTGCATGAATCCATTTCACTCTTCATCCATAGTATCATAGAAAGAAGCACAGCCTTTTTGCATATGGGTCGAAAATAACATTACCTTTCAAACTCATGTTTTCATTCACGGGATAGAAGTGACATCCACCGTCAATTTTCCCTATTCTTAGTTTAAATTGCTTGGCATCATCCTTGCCATCGCTTGGGTGAGCTTGGCCTCGCTGCTAGCCCTCGCATCTCACCGATCGCCAATCCCGTGACCAACAGGAGGAAGAAGAAGAAGGGAAAACAAAAGAGAGAGAAAAGAAAAATAGTAAAAAACAAAAAGAAAATTGATATAATAGTAATATTACTATAAATTGCCCCATCGAGCCGGCCGGTTAAAGTTGGTGAGATGGATCGAATTGGCATAAACGCAAAAGGTTTAGGACTCGACTATCAAAGAAACAAATTTACGTTTGAATTGGTACAATTGCAATAGGTTTATGATGTTTTTGATAATTTTAGATTACTTTAGTTGGATATAATATTAATGGAAATTGAATCGTTGCATATATGGAACGGGAAAGACGATGTCACGCGCCCGAACCCTTCGGGCTCGATAACATCCCACCACGACCGTTCTCATAAAAGATTCCCAGGATCCAACGGCCTTACTAGACGGATTGAAAATTTAACGCAAATGAAAAGCACAAGCGGAAGCGAAAGCAACTCCATTCGATTAACAAAGATGACCTGGGACAAAAGACAACCTTATAATACAAAAACATCAACGGTTATTTATAGTCAACCCGAAGCAAAGGTCGAAGGGAACCGAGAGACTAAACAAAAAGATAACCCTCTAAGATCCTCTACCATGCCTCTATCCTAAGAGGACATCCAAAAATGAACCCTATCTCTTCTACGCCTACTAGTCGATTACTACCATCCGACCTCTCCTCATCCTCATCGGGATCGTACTCGATTGGCTAACGGGGTTTGTCTCCAACGAGTCTTCCGCATCATCTTCCTCCCAAGTAGATATCTCAATGACTTCCACCTCTTCTTCGACGACTAGGGACTTCTCCGGGATATTCCTAGATTCTCGCTACTGAATGCTCCAGTCACCCTCCACCGGAGCGGGATGGCACCATACAGGAATTTCGTCCCTCGATATCTCCGAGGGCTTCAATGGCCCTATGGTTATGTCCCCCATAACGATAATACCACACCTCATATCGATGGGGCTTCGAGTAGGCTCCCCTTCATCTACCCATACTTTGGTCCCTTTCCTAATATATACTGTCCTGGGACCTACCGGAACTCCTCAATGGACGTATCCATGTCCATCGAACGCCAAAACGTACGAGGAAGCATAATCGGGGTTTGGGGCCCGAAAATATTAGCCCACGACGGGATGAGAAATAAATCTCGGTGAGCCAACGCCTAAGCCCTGATTAGGACGTTGATTCGCTCGTACACCCTAACAATCAATCACATCAACATAGAGCAGATATTTCAACCACATGCAAACTTACCCTCCAGGCCACACATAATGCGATGCAAACTTGACTCAGCAATGAGACCAATTATACCAATCACCCAATGACAAAGCATCATAGCACTTGCATGCACAGGACACCACACGTAATCCATTTATTATCATAATCGACCCGTAGGTCCAAAGACACTAGTCGGTTGGTGCTCTTCCGCGCGAGACCAGGCATCGTCTCTTACTTCCGGCGACGGCTTCGATAGTCCATGTGACTCCGTTCGACCAACCGGAAGACAATGATTATCAACTCGGCATGGAACTAACAAGTATCCTTAAAAGGCTTCGGCCATTCACAAGCTACGACCGTGCAAACGACCGGAAGACAATGATTGACGCGCATCCAAAGAATCGAAAGACAATGAATGCTAGGACCAACCAATCGAAGACAATGATTGTCGGAATTATCCCATTATGTGACCACTCAAACACTTCGACAACCAAATTTAGTTCATTTCTTGGAATTAGGTCGAATGCTCACACTCGCATGTTCAAATATTTGGCCCAAGGCCGTTTTCGTGCAAAATCATGCAATTTGATCTCATACGTGGTCACATGAATGCGCAATTATATCGACCGACAAATCAATCAATTCGGGCGATTATCCTCTAATCGGACCCCCACGGCAATCAACAGTCAAATCGGCATTCACAGCCAACAATTTATAAATCAATTAGTCGATTGCGGCATACGATTTCTAATTCCAATTTCAATTTCCATTGATAGCCAATCGCGCACTCATCTCTCGACTTATCGCTCGCTCGCGATCAACCAATGCAATCAATCAAATCAACCAATTCTACTCACCAATTAGCCACAAACAGCCTAGCTAATCGACTAATCTTAACTAATTACGGTCATTTAGCCTCGAACCACATTTCTATCTATCCCGACCGTAATTAATCCGCCTAAACACCCTAATTAGCTATTTAAACTAATTCCGAACGCAATTAGCGTCCTAACCAAGAGTTAGGGGCTAACTCACCAATTTAATTAGCTCGGGCGGTCTCAACTTGAGCGATGGCGACACGAACTCAGCCCGGCCCGCGACGATAATTGGTGACCCGCGATCCAACTTAGGCTCCGGGCTTCCAACTTGAACAAAGATGGCCCGAAGAATTGGTGACCCTCTGGGACAGTGGCACGGAACTCGAGGTGGCGGCTGGTGGTCTCCGGTGTCCGGAACAGTGGCGGCCGACGATGAACAGTGCTCGGGCAAAAACAGGGCAGCGGCTGGAACTGTAGAAACGAGGCTGTTCTTGGGGGTTTCGGGAGTCCAAAGTCTGGGGAAAATGTTGGCCAGCGTCGAGGGGTCGCCGGGCTTGCAGCTAGTGGCGTCGATGGTGGCGACGAGCTGCCGGAGACGGGCTGAGTAGCGGCGAACAGAACTGGGCGTGAAACAGGGGACTCGGGGGTAGAACAGGGGAGGCTGGCCGGGGTGGTTCTCGGGCTCTACGGGCGGCAGCCGGCTTCCAGCGACTTCGTAGGACGACTAGAGGTGGGGGACAACGGCTTGGGGTGGTCGACGGGCTGTGGTTTTGGGAGGAGCAGGCTGGAACAGCCGCGGCAGCTCAGGCGACATAAAACAGGGCAGCCGAGCTTCGGTCCTGTTCTGGAGCTGTCGAGCGGCTCCGCGGTGGCGCACGGCGGTGGGACAGAGTCTGGTGGTCGAGGGGAAGATGTCGTGGTGGCTGGTCGTGGTCGGAAGTGGCGCCAAGGCCTGGCCAACGCTCGGGCAGTCCGCGGGCGCGAAACAGGGCAGTCCAGCGTCGGGTCTATTCCGAGGCTTTTCGCGGCAGCCTGGGGTGGCGTACGGCAAACTAACGGAGCCTGGTGGTCGGAAGGACAACAACGTGGAGGCTTGTGGTGGTCCGGGGTGGTGGCTAAGGCGGTCGGAGCTTGGACAGCTCACGGACGCCCAAAACAGGGCAGGAAGGCGTCAGGGCTCCTGCAGGCTCTCCGGCGACGCGTGGCGGTTGGAGCGGCGGCGGAGGCGAGGACTATGGCAGGCGGAGGAGGCTGAGGGTCGTCGGATGTGGTGGCTGGCGCAAATTGTGATGTTGCTAAATAAGATGAATGATACTCGTGAAAACTTGGAAGATGCCAGGATGACGATCTTGCAGGCCCGTGACCTTCCATTTGTGCATATTGCAGGAACCACTTGTGCAAATAACTGGGAGTTGTACCAATGGAAGGTAACTCATGATATCCTAAGTTCTATTCTGATCATGTCCATTCACTATTTAAGACATTGATGGAAAAAGGAAAAAAAACTAGCATATTGTGGCTCTGGTTCTTTTCTGAGTTTTAAGAAGTGGCTCTGGTTGGAACGAGAACCAGAACTGTCTAGTCTGGTTTCCCAGCGAAAATAGTGTTGATCAGGAACTGGTGGTACTGACCCTGTTCAACCGGTAACCAGGTGTACCTATCAACTGGTACCCAGCAAACCTGTCAACTAGGCTGGACCATCTCGGCCTTAAAAGAATTTGGAGTAGTATTGGAGTTGGGTTGGGGTTTGGAAGTCCAACCTCTTGTAACTAACAAGCGTGCCAACCATTTGCTTTGGTGTCTTCTTGTTTTAATTTGTGGTGGCTAATTCATTTATTGACCGTATTAAGATGACATCAATTGTGTGTAATGTTTTAAGATGCTACGGTGTCTGCCGACTCACTGGGCTTCTATTGTTCGCTTGCAGACTCACTGGGCTTCTCTTGTTCTAAATTGTGTAATCTAATATATGCGGAGTATTCTATCAGATGACATCACATGCAATCGGTTCAATCGGTCGAACTAGTACAGCAAGGTTCCGAAGATTTTTTCCTTGAGCTTCTTACCATGTCCATTCGCAGTTTTGTTGTCTAGAAACTTATTGTTGCCCATACTCTTCCCATTGTGTATCAATGTTCTATAAACTTGCAAGTGTCGGTAACAAATTTATGTGATTGGCTGGGTGGTGGAACTGAATTAATCTTGTCCATGCTCCTTACTACATTTCCACTCAGGACCTACTCTTAAGTTTAAATGCTACTGACATAGGTTTGTCGTGCCTCTTTAGTGGACCACTTCATGTTTGTTCCTACAGATTGAAGAAGTGCAAAAGTATGCCCCAAAGAAGAATATTTATTCAGTTGAAGATGTAAAATACTGAAGCATTGAGTTTTCCCCTAAAACGTTTCAAATCAATTGAGAGGACAAAGTGCAAAAGGGATGAATCTATAGTCGCCAGACAAATACAAAAAGAATAATCATCCTCTTATGGTAGGTGCATAGCAGTCTTGAGTTACTGACTGAGAACTGCTATGTACAAGTTCATGATGGTAGATACTATCATGGTCTCTAGTATAGCAAGACACTGTAGAGCATTCATAGTGTATAGTATTCATAGTATACATGCATGCCATAGCCTCTTTAGGCACACAAGGTTTGCTTCCCGCCCGTGTTTCAGCATAATGCATGTGTCGTCCTTTTACTTTTACCGAAAAAGGTATCTAAACATCACATTAGTTATGCCCACATATTAAAGGAACACCGGACTGAAATCAAGTTGATGTTTTATTTGGTGACAGCAAGTAGAGGCGTGGTTTGTGTTTCAGATGCGAGAAAGCGCACCCTGGTCTATATACTGGATGATGGACGAAGATGAAATCTCTGATTCAGAATGACCGTCTATGCTCAATTGCATTCTCGTGTAGGACAAAAAAAAAATTCACCTCGCTGCTAATGTTGTCATCAATGATTGAAACTATTTTTATTGTCAACGACAAATTACACCATAGTGTTTACTGGGGTCCGGCTCGTTGTGAGAATCTATGCTCTAAGTTGATGGTGTCATATAGAAGGATTCATATGTGACATGCTAATTTTCATCAAAATAATAGCTTCCTTCGATTATCAGTGACACATGTTCAGTTCAGTCAAATAAGGAAGGTAATTATTTAGGTGACTGTTAAATGATAGGACTTGTATGTGCCTCAGTTATGCTTGTGGGTGGATAAGTTTGTTAATAACTGGTAATCTTGTTATTAAGCTGCAGCTGCTTGGTCATGAGTAGAATGGCCAAGAACTTGGCTGAGGCTGCTACGATTCTGTTTCCTTGTTCTTGCTTCTCATACAGCAGTTTTTCTTAATAGGGAAGACTGGCAGTAAATTAGTATTGCCTGGAAAGTGATGGGCTGGTTAAGTAAACAACTATACTAGGTGAAGTTATGCTTGTAAAAGTTCTAGATGCTTATGCCATTTCCCAGTCTAGATTTCACTTCTGTTGGTCACTTCAGAGATGACACCTCTAGCTTCGATACAGAACAATCATCTGAAGCTTTTTGTTGTTTGGCCTGAGGTTAGCCTGCCTTACATGCTTCCTGCTCTACCCCAGACTATTGGGTTTCTGCTCTGTTCTAGGAAGATTGAGAGAGCCTATGAAGATCTTCCCCTTTCCAGCCAGTTTAATCCAGTCCGAGGACATTGCAGAAGCCTTAGTCTAGACTTCACAAGAAAATTTACTTGGAGGGCCAAGATGTTTGTCACACTTTCCTGCAATATGATGTCGTAAAGATAACTGTGAAAAAATGTACAACGAAAATACCAACTTAAAGCAACAATTTCAGAACTAAATAGCATGCGTATAAGGAATTACAAGTACGATTAACTTTAGGGTTAATACCATAGAAAACCCCAAATTTATACACCTGTGAGAAATTTACTCTAAACAATTTTTTTAACCACAAAAAATCCTAAACTGGTACATTTGTAACAAATTTACTCCAAACTGGTACACTTGTGGTAAATTTACTCTCCGTTAGTTTTCGATAAATTTAATCATCAATTCTTGAGTTGGATGACACGTGACGGTTGACGGTATATCATCATTTGGGGTTTTTGCCCTCTATTTGTCACAAACTTATCAATTTGGGATTGTTCGTGATATTAACTCAATTTAACATAGGGTAAATTTGTCGTAAGTATACAAGTTTGGAGTATTTCATGGCCAAAAGAATTAATTTAGGGTAAATTTATCACAAATATACTAGTTTAGGATTTTTTGTGGTAAAAAAAAAGTTTGGGATAAATTTGTCACGGGTGTACTAGTTTTGGATTTTTTAGGTCAAAAAAATATTTTGAGGTAAATTTATCACAAGTGTACCGAGTTTTGGATTTTTCATGGTAATAACCCTTAACTTTAAAACGTGAAGTCGTGGCATTGCCTTTTGGTCACCAAACAATTTTGTGTCGAATTCGATAAGATGATGATTTTTGTTATCATAGGTTAACTTTATTATGGCAATCTAATGATCGACAATTGGGTATATATCGATAGGCTGAATGTGTTAGTGTCGCAACGGTTAACGTGTTAAATATACCTAGTACTCACCTAATAGAGTGGTAAATAGCTATAGGTTAATATATTACATTCATGTATGATTCAGTTTAGTTTAGATGCATTATAGGCGAAGTAGTCCGACGTCTGAGCTAGAGGAGAGTAGCTTTAGAGAACAGTGCAGTTAAGCTCTTGAATTTGAAGTGATAATTTAGCACTTGTAAAAGTATTGTAAATGAATACTATAAAAAAGAGCGCTCGTGAAATGCGCAAGCACTCTTTTCCTTTCTTGTTTCACACCCCATAATTTCAAGTGTTGATATTTGAGTTTGGATTGTTGGTATATAAATAGCATTGATAATTCTTTTCGCTTGCATTGTTACAAGTGACTATCAGAATAACCTTCTTTCTATTGTAAGATGAAGACACAAACATTTTAACTGGAGTTCATTCAATGTCTGAAGAGCTTTGTTTTATGGAAAAATTCCCGAAAAGGTCCCAAGTGCCCTTATTTTCTCAAATAAGGGTATGAGTAAACCTTGTTTCAAATAAAGGTATAAATTGCCCTGATTGTGTTAAAAGAGGGCCCGAAGTGCATATTGTTTCCACTAAAGGCTTAAAGTTACTATATTAGTCTAAAAAAGGGCCCGAGTCATTTTAGCTAGGGACATTTTGGTCATTTATTATTTTATTTTTTTTTCCTGTTTCTATTTTTTGAGAAATTTTGAAAAACAATAAAAAAATTTTAAAAAAGAAAGGAAGAACACGGGCGGGAGGTTTTTGACCTCCCGCACTGGCCGCCGCCCCACCGGTGACCTCGCCGACCAGCCAACGAGGGCTGCTGGCCTCGCTCGAGTCGAGAGAGGGCCCCCACCCTCTCCTAGATCCGGGCGAGGGCCCGCCGAGGCGCCGGTGACTCCCGACAATCGGTGGGGCGGTAGCCACCTCCCACCTGTGTTTTTGTTTTTTTTTGTTTTTTTTTAATTTAATTTAATAAAAATTTAGATTAAATTTCTATTTTTATGAAAATACCCTTGATTGGCCAAAACATTTGGCAGCCCGGTAAGGCCAGGCCTTTATTTGAAACAACTATAACCACTTCAAGCCCTTCTTTGACACAATCGAGGCATTTCAAGCCTTTATTTGAAAAGAAAGTTTGCTTCATACCCTTATTTGAGAAAATTAGGGCATTTGGGGCCCTTTTTTTGAAAATTTTCCTTGTTTTATTGAGGAAAAAGGATGCTAGGAGTATCAATATTTGCGTATGACTCTTATTTCAATGCCAATTCCGGCCAATCAATAGATGAGGCATTTTTTATTAATTTTTTAAATATTATGTGGAAATTTTTTAAAAAAGTCGATTCAACGTGGCATTTAAAAAAAAATCAATCCACGTTAATGCCATGTGTAATATCTTTTTACAAAATAAGCTAAAACATTTTTTAAAAAATTAGCTAAATAACTAAAAAGGAAAAAAAAAGAAATTGAAAATCGTTGCAAGAATGGGCAATAGGTGGCGAGTGTGGGGATGGCCGGCGGAGGTCGCCAAGTGGCGAACCCATGCCGCCATATGCACGGCCTCGCCGTCGCAGATCTGGGCAAGGCTCAACCTTGCCCAATTCTGCGAGGTCAAGCTTTGCCCAGCGACGAACATGCCTCACCCGTATCTGTGACAACGAGGCCTTGCAGTCCTTGGCGCGACCTTATTTGCGTCTAGCCATTGCCGCGATGATGGCCACGGCGGCGAGGGCTTCCAAGCCTTAGCCACTACAACACAATTTTTTTAGCATATTTTTTAAATTTTTTTATTACTGACTTGGAAGTTCCAGCAAGCCACGTAGATGCCACGTCGATTTTCGACGAAACTCACCGGAGTTGGCACTTGAAATAACCGTTTTTAAAAAAATTGGCACTTAAGTGATAAAAAAATATTTACATTAAAGTGAATGTCGTACACAAATAATGGCACTCCTAGTATCCTTTTGCAGTTTTATTGAGTAATTAAATAAATAAATAAATAAGCATTCAGTGGTATCTTAATGGATGGACTACAAATTGCTTCACATCTTGCACCCTAAGTAACACCGACAAGTGACATGACATGTCACAACACGCCGACATGTTCTTTGTAAAAAAAATTGAAGTTTTTTGACATGTTGGGACACATTATATATTAAATATATAATTACTATTTGTATGATTTTTCACAAAAATGAAGAATAAATTTCCTACCATGGGTACCCCCGTTATTTGAACTAAGAGTCTAGACATTTGACAGACCAAACAGAACATGCTCTCTCTCCCCTCTCTTTACTTTTTGAAAAAAAAATCTCTTGCACGCTTAGCCTAGCAAGCCCAAATCAGATTTCCGGAAATCCTCTCCTATTCATTAAAATAATTGAGCTATGCATTAGCCATGTGCACAGCATGTGTTGCAACGAAAGGGAAAAACAAACACAGAACACAAGGATTTACGTGGTTCGATCAAGGTGATCTACGTCCACGGGCGAGGCAAAACGAAAATTTCACTATGATCAAAGAGAGTACAGATGATAGAATAGCACACACCTCACAAGTCCCTAAAAAAAAAAAAAAAAAAAACCCTAGCCCAACTCTCCGCGTCACGAACTAAATCTCCATTTTTCCTCCACTTTTGGGCCGAACAAAAAATATATCGGGTCGGGCAATGAATCGGACCGAGTACATAAAATTCAAGACATATTTAACAGCATACTAGACTAGACAGAACATGCTCTCTCTCCTCTATGGTCTTGCGACTTCTCCACCCCCTCCCTATCTTTAGCTTTTGTAAAAATCTATACCTCACCTCTCCCTCCTTCCTCTCTGTCTCGCGAAGGGAATGATGACCCTCATGATTTTGGCTGCCTCGTCTCTCTTTCGGTGCTCTCTCGCTCTATCCTTTGGCGCTCTTTGCTCTTTGCTCGAGCACACCCGAAGCCCATTCTCTACTCTGCTGCTCGCCGCGCTGCCGGCTCTCTCCCTCATCTCTCTCATGGCCCAAGACGCAGACAACTTCTCCCCTATCCCCCCTAGATCCGTGCCATCCCTGCCCTCCTTCCTCACCGACTTGCATGTCCTCCGCGTGTCACTAGCATTGACCGTGTGTCGAATGTGTGTCCGTGTCCGACACCGACACGGCACCTCCCTCAGCATGTCAGTGCTTAATAGCTTGCACCAACCAAGTTGACTAACAATATTAATATGCTTAGGTATACTTTGAGTGGCAAGCAAAACCACTCAAAGTTGGTTCACGTGGCATTTCTATGGCAATTAAAAATATACATTAGCAGGGTGATATGAAAAATTATCTTCAAAATAAAATCTTTTTTTTAATTAAAAAAATTGAGAAAACTAGGGACGATTAAGGATGATTTTTGGATGGAGAGCTAGCGAGGATAGATTCAGGACAAGACCTACAATTGAGGGGTTTATAGACAAAAATCACATTGGGCAAATTTGGAACTTGACCCAAAGTTACATGTTTTTTTGTAAGACAAAAAAATTCGAGATAGAAATGAAATTAGATCTAAAGTTGATTTTTTTTTCCCCAGAGAGTTAGGCATTTTATATTGATAGGTATCGTGTTTGGCTAAAGTCACCGAACCTTCCCATTAAAAAAATTAATATCAATCTTTAGGCCTACTTTCCCAGGAAAATTGAACATTTTCCCAGACAAGCAGCGCATTGACTTGAGGGCAAGGTCAAGAGGAATAATTTAATCAACCTGTCCTGGTTGATCAGAAATATGCTCTCCATTGTTTAGATATGTTTGCGGGAGTCTCTATAGCTCGAATGAATGAGAGTGCATCTCATCTTTTGAAATCTCGAGGCTTGCAGCCACATCCTTATTATTGATCAGTTAATTAATTAATACTTGAGCAAGATGTGCTTTATCCACTTTTCATTTTGAGGAATTTAACATTTCACTCCCTTATTAACCATCACACGAAGAGTGAATAAGATCGCTTTATGTTTTTTATTTGGATTATCTAAGGAAATGAACTTAATTTGCCAAAGGGTCAAAAGAGTTCAATCAATTTAACAAACATGTTTTTGACTAGTTTTGTCGCTAAAATAAATTTACAAGGATTAGAATTATGAACGTACTTTCTTACAAGGTTTGTCCATGTGGGCACCATGTAAGCTCGTACACGTGAGCTTGTACTCTTCTAGATTAACATTTTTGTCTAAACAGTCATAAATTCATCTTGCAACAGTCAAGGGCATGATAGTTTCATAAAATCAGTACGATGCATCCATCTCTCACGAACTCGCAGGTGATTTTCGGGTTGGAGTTCTGCAGGCATGTGAGTGAAGCAGTGACCACAAGGAAAAGATCAAGGATCTGGAGCGAGGGAGATGAAAAAGAAATTGTGCAAAGGTCGAGGAAGCAACTAGAAAGAGTTACCGTGGAGTTAAAAAAGTCTACCTGGTAAAAAATTAAACAAGAATGAAGACAAAGGTATTGAGCATAGATGTGTTCAGCATGTGCTTATTGATTCTTCTGCAACCCTTTAAATAAATAACACTGATCGAGGCATCAGCATGTGCTTACTGATTCTACTCGACGTAAAATTATAATCTAATGTTTCTTGTCCAGATGCATCAGCATGTGCTTACTGATTATTACTTGACATAAAATTATAATATAATGTTTCTTATCCAGATGCCTTGCATTTTGGTCACCAAACAATTTTGCGTCGAATTCGATAAGATGATGATTTTTGTTATCAGATGTCAACTTTATTGCGTCAAGCTAATGATAGACAATCGTGTATTTATCGATAGGCTGAATATGTTTGTGTCGCGACAGTTAACGTGTTAAGTATACCTCGTACTCCTATTAAAGTGGTAAATAGCTATAGGTTGATATATTACATTCATGTCTCGATTCCGTCTCGTTTAGATGCATTGTAGGCAAAGTAGTCTAGGGCCCACATGAAAACACTTCAGAAATTTCATTTCTGCCGCCCCCATCCGGGAGAGAAAGGCATTTGATAAAACCCGATCGAAATAGAAATCCGTTTGGTAAAAAAATTGACTTATGATAGGATTTTTCACTTATGATACGATTTTTCACTTCCGGTAAGATTTTTCACTTCGATAGGACTTTTGGCCAATTTTGAGAAGTAAAAAATTTTAACTTCTCAACTCCAAAATCACTTCTTGGACCACACCCGTCTCCTCCGACCACCGTTCTTGCTACCGCCGGCCGCCGACCACGGCCCGCAGCGGCCGCCGGCCACCGACCACCGCCCACCCACCGCTACCGACCACCTCTCGCCCTATCGCCGCTGCCCACCTCCCCACCCTCGGCGCCCGCCCAACAATCGTCGCCGCCGCCCGGCCGACCGCCGCCCACCGACTACCACCGCCCGTCGACCATCACCACCAAAGATTTTGTTAATAATGTTTCAAAAGTAGAAATTTTCCACCGTTATCAAACGAATTTTTCTTATCAAAAGTCAATCTGGAGCAGTATATAAAAATCAACTTCTACTTCGAGGATAAGTAAAAAAATCAACTTCTAATCAAAAGTTGATTTCTCGTAGAAAAAGTGTTACCATGCGCGCCCCTAACGTCGGAGCTAGAGTTGATTCGCTTTAGAGAACGGTGCAGTTAAGTTCTTGAATTTGAAGTGATAATTTAGCACATGTAAAAGTAGTGTAAATGAATAATATAAAAAAGAGTGCTCGTGAAATGCACAAGCACTCTTTTCCTTTCTTGTTTCACACTCCATAATTTCAAGTATCGATACTTGAGTTTGGATTGTTGGTATATAAATAGCATTGATAATTATTTTAGCTTGCATTGTTACAAGTGACTATCTGAATAACCATCTTTCTATTGTAAGATGAAGTAATTAATGCATTGGATTTTTAACCTTTAACTCAATTCTTGATACAAACATTTTAACTGGAGTTCATTCAATGTCTAAAGAGCTTTGTTTTATTGAGGTAAAAGGACACTAAGAGTGACAATATTTGTGTACAGTGCTCACTTTTATGCCAATATTTTTTTTATCACTTAAATGTCAATCAAAGAAAAAGTGATTACTTAAGTGTCAATTCCGCCTCAAACAGTACACATGATATTTTTTATTAATTTTTTAATATTATGTGGAAGTTTTTTTAAAAAAGTCAGTCCACATGGTGTCTATGTGGCAATTTTTTTTAAAAAAATAGTCCATGTGGACGTGTGTAATATATTTTTACAAAATAAGCTAAAACATTTTAAAAAATTAAATTAAATTTAGAAAATCAGCTAAATAACTAAAAAATAGAAAAAAAAAAAGACCTTGAAAATCTATGGCAGCGGTGGTGAGGGCTTCCAAGCCCTAGCCGTTGCAAGACAAATTTTTTTTTTTTTTAGTCTTTTTAGCTTTTTTTTTTAGTTTTTTGAATTTTTTTATTGCTTACTTGGAAGCTCCGCAAGCCACGTAGATGCCATGTCATATTTCGAACGAAACTCACTTTGGGTTTGCCTTGAAATAATTTTTTTCAAAAAAATTGGCACTTCAATGATCCAAAAAAAATATTGGTATTAAAGTGAATGCCGTACACAAATATTGGGCACTTCTAATGTCCTTTTTCCGTTTTATTAACTAAGCAAAAAAAATAGCATTAAATGGTATCTAAATGGATGGACTCACTATTGAACATACAAATTGCTTCACACCTTGCACTCTAAATAACATTGATGCGCGATATGACACGTCACGATACGCCAACACGTCATTTCTAAATATAAAGATTTTTGACACATCAAAACACATTATATATTAAATATATAATTACTACTTCTATAATTATTTACAAAAATGAAGAATAAATTTCCTCCCATGGGCACTCCCGTTAGACATTTGAAAGACTAGACAGAACACGCTCTCGCCAGCAACACCGCGCCACCGCCCCCACTCCAAGCCCTAGCCGTTGCAAGACAAATTTTTTTTTATTTTTTAGTCTTTTTAGCTTTTTTTTAGTTTTTTAAATTTTTTTAACTTTTGAATTTTTTTTATTGCTGACTTGGAAGCTCCGGCAAGCCACGTAGATGCCATGTCATATTTCGTGACGAAACTCACTGGAGTTTGCACCTTGAAATAATTTTTTTCAAAAAAATTGACACTTCAATGATCCAAAAAATATTGATATTAAAGTGAATGTAAATGCACAAATACTTGCACTTCTAATGTCCTTTTTCCGTTTTATTAACTAAGCAAAAAAAATAGCATTAAATGGTATCTAAATGGATGGACTCACTATTGAACATACAAATTGCTTCACACCTTGCACTCTAAATAACATTGATGCGCGATATGACACGTCGTGATACGCCAACACGTCATTTCTAAATATAAAGATTTTTGACACATCAAAACACATTATATATTAAATATATAATTACTACTTCTATAATTATTTACAAAAATGAAGAATAAATTTCCTCCCATGGGCACTCCCGTTACTTGAACAAGAGTTTAGACATTTGAAAGACTAGACAGAACACGCTCTCGCCAGCAACACCGCGCCCCACCCCAACTACCCCCACGTCCCCCCCTCCTCCCCCCCTCTCTTCTTTTACTTTTTGAAAAAATCTCTCGCAAGCTCAGCCGAGTGAGCCCAAAGTAGATTTTCAAAAATCTGCCTTTTTCTCTCCTATTAATTAAAAACACTGAGCTTTGCACTAGCCCCGGGCACTGCACGGTAGACTAGACAGAACACACTCTCTCTCCTCTCTCGTCTCGGGTCTTCTCCACCCCCTATCTATCTTTACTTTTTGTAAAAATATATATCTAGCCTCTCCCTCCTTCCTCTCTATCTCACGAAGGGAACGATGATCACCATGATTTTGGCTACCTCACCTCTCTTCTGGTAATCTCTCCTTCTGTCCTCTGGGGCTCTTCACTATCTGCTCCAGTACACCCGAAGTCCATTCTCTGCTACGGCACTCGCCACTCATCACCGGCTCTCTCCCTCATCTCTCTCATGGCCCAAGACGCAGACAAGTCCTCCCTCTATTCCCCGATCTCTGCCCACCAGATCTATGCCATCCCTGCCCTCCTTCCTCACCGACTCGCATGCCCCCAACATGTCGCTGGCTGACCACATGTCAGACCTCCGACATGTGTTGACCGCATGTCCGATGCGTGTCCATGTCCGACACCATCGCGGCAACTCCCTCGGCATGTCGATGCTTCATAGCTTTGCACCAACCAAGTTGAATAACAATGCTAATATGCTTAGCTATACTTTGAGTGGCAAGCAAAAGCACTCAAATTTAGTTAACATGACATTTCTATGTCAATTAAAAATATACATTAGTGGGTGATATGAAAAATTATCTTCAAAACGAAATATTTTTTTTTTAATCAGAAAATTGGGAAAACTAGGGACGATTAATGATGATTTTTGGATGGAGGACTAGCGATGATAGACTTAGGACAAGACCTACAATTGAGGGGTTTTTTTAGACAAAAATCACTTTGGGCAAATTTGGGACTTGACCCAAAATTACGTTTTTTTTCAAGACAAAAAGATGCGAGACAAAATTGAAATTAGATCTAGCATTGAATTTTTTTTTTTCAGAGACTTAGGCATTTTATATTGATAGGTATCGTGTTTGGCAAAAGTCATCGAACCTTCTCATTAAAAAAAGTTAATATCGATCTTTAGGACTAATTTCACTGGAAAATTGAACTTTTCCCCAGACAAGCAGCGCATTGACTGGAGGGCGAGGTCAAGAAGAATAATTTAATCAAAGATAATCGTACCAATGCTCCTTGCCCAGGTTCATCAGAAATATGCTCTCCATTGTTTAGATATGTTTGTGGGAGCCTCTACAGCTCGAAATGAATGAGAGTGCATCTCATATTTTGATATCTCGAGACTTGCAACCACATCCTTATTATTGATCAGTTAATTAATTAGTACTTAAGCAAGATGTGGTTTATCCACCTTTCATTTTGAGGAATTGAACATTTCACTCTCTTATTAACCATCACACGTAAGAGTGAATAAGATTGTTTTGTGTGTTTGATATGGATTATCTGAGGAAACGAACTTAATTTGCTAAAATAAATTTACAAGCATTTACAAGGTTTGTGCATGTTGGCACCATGTGAGCCTGTACTCTTCTAGTTTACAATTTTTGTCTGAACACGGTCATGAATTTATCTTGTAACAAGCACGGGCATTATAGTTTCATAATATCAGTACGATGCATCCATCTCTCACGAACTCGAAGGCGTGATTTTCAGGTTGGAGTTCTGCAGTCACGTGTTTCCCTCTCGACGATGAAGCTTATCCCCCACATCTCACTGGGCCGACCTTGACCCATACTATTTGGAAGATGAGGCAACTTTGGGATAGGTACCTTTCTCGTTAAATAATTAATTGTTCGATTTTTTTATGCGCTCGAACGAATTTTTGGTTTAATAGACCTGTGAGTGATCAGTACAGTCGCATGGCATTATTTGGGACCATAGCACCATGTATTTTTCTTGTATTTCTTCATTATTGTTTCCATATTTCCTCGGAAATTTGAATGTATTCCCAAACAACAATGCATTGACTCGAGGTAGAGGTCAACAGGATTATCAACTATAAATGTACAAATAGTGTTCGTCCAGCTAGAAAGATGCTCTCCATGGTTTAGAATTATTTTGGGGAGTCTCTACAGATAAAAAAGAATGAGAGTGCATCTCATCTTCTAATTGGTACTTAAGCAAGATATGCTTTATCCTCTTTTAATTTGATGACTTTAACTATCCAATCTATTACTAACCATCACACAATGAGTGAATAAGATCGCTTTAGAAAATATTTTTTGGAAATTACTACCTTGACAATCGATAGTACGGTCATTATTTCGGACCCCACGATTTTTCAACTAATGAGTGTTTTATGCAAAATACGCGGTGATGTTGTGTGGATCTATGGTTACAAATAGGCGACGCTTCTATCGGACTATCGAAAAGCATTTCCCTATTTTTTTACATCGGTATTGTGTGCTATAATTGCTCTAATTTATTTTGTGGCAATGCGTTGAACATTGTCCAAGAAGATGCTCAAAATAAATACGAGAAACCGGTCCACCTTATGAACCAAAAAAGGGCACACAAATATATGATTGATTTGGATTATCTAAGGAAATGAACTTAGATTGTTATGGGGTCGAAAAAAATTAATCAATTCAATGGATATGTTTTTGACTAGTTTTATCTCTAAAAACAAATTATAAAGATTGAAATCGAACATTCACAAGAATATGAAGATCAAAAGTTGGAGGTTTGTGCGTGTAGGCACCATATAATCTTGTACATGTGAGCTAGTACTCTTCTAGATTATCATTTTGTCCAAACACAGTAATAAAGAGTTGTCGTGGAGTTACAAAGCCTACCCGAAAAAGAAATTAAACAAGAGGAAAAATATATATGTGGTCGATGCATCATCATTTTTCTTGTCTCGGATGCATGACAAGTCGCTGTCCATTTCCTATTATATATTTAGATCTACCAATTGTATTCATTTACTAGCAATTCGTTAAGTTCTCCATTGTAGACCATACTAATTTAATATAGAAAGAGGTGCACTGAAAGTCCTAAAAGTACAATTTGGACCGCAGTTTCCTTGCCTGCTTCCCCTAAGGAGTCGGGATAGCAAGTGGCTAGGATTTTCCTCTTAGCTTTTCTTGGGTTTACTACATTCCCTACTACTAAGAAAACTATGGAACCTATATTTACTCACATAGTCAATCAAGTTAACGTAGATATTGCATAAGGATGTCCATAATGTGGATTTTAGGAATAAATTCAGCAGATCAATTTAGAGTTTCAATGTGAGAGAGGTAAATTCCTAAATGGGATCAAGAGCTTAAATATATTGAACAAAAATACATTTTCTGATGGAAAACAATTTTCAAAAAGAAAAGGGAAGTTCAACGGCACAGCCACTGTCGTGACACTTCGTATGTATTTATCAATTATGACCACTTGTCTACGGATAATAACAGAAATTGTTTTTTATTCAAAAGTTTTTCTCCTTTTTTTTCCATTGCTTCTACATCAAGACTTGCTCACATGTGTGTTGGGATACACGTAACATGCAAAGGCAAATAAAACATAAAACACAGCGGAAATAAATAAAAAAACTCATACATGTATTTTCGAGGCGTAGTTCGAACATTTCAATCGAAAATCATATTAATGAAGGGGTTAAACGAATTACCTCTCGAAGCGTGCTTGAAACGAAATTATTCAGATGTTCTTGGATTCAAACCCCACAAGTGTCGGACCTCTAGTTCGAGACACACCATCAATCGTACAATGAACGTGAAAAGACGACGCAGATAATTACCACACTAATTGTGTTGTCCATCAATGCCCGCGATCTGAATCGTGGGCATTCACATGCGCATGGTCAGCAACGGTTGCTGACCATGCGCATATCCTTTTATTTTTTTTTTGTTTTTTTGTTTCTTTATAATTAACAATAACAATTATTATCATTATAAAGACTAAAAAATACCGTAAGAATATATGCAACATGGACATATTAATGTACGTCCACTTTGAGCGTACGTGTGCATCACATGCATGTGTGCTTACGACCAAAATAAAATAAAATTAAATCTCATTTAACTTAATTTCAATTCGACTAAATTTCCGTATATCGTAATTGCAAACATATTTGTAATATCGTCTTTCCGTTCAACGTCGCCATGTATTGGTTAAGGCGTGTGACATCTCTAGATTCATCACCGAACTAATAGTAAGACATGCACTAAAATATTAGTATTTCCAAGAGAATTGATTATCTTGATCAACCTCTAGGTCTTACAAGTTATGAGTGACATATCGCAATATGTTATGGCTACCCGACAGTGTAAATGCTTTAAGAACATAATGAACCCGTCGGCTTTGATTACGAGTGTAAATCAATCCCTCTTTCTTATTATATCCCGGTCAAACAAAGACCATGGAATATTTGTCAAGTCATCAATTCGATCATATGCACAAATCTAATTTAACATGCATTTATACGATACATGAACATTTTCTTATCGATTATAACCCCAAATGAGGATTTCAATGTATTGTCATAATTAGATCACATAGGATATCATACCTTGCATGTAATAAGGAGTCGATTCCATTTTAGAATCCTGAAATTTATTTCATGTCTCAAATCTGCTCGATGACTTTTTGTTTGAAAAAAACACACTAGCTAGTCTCAAATCCGCTCTTGCGAACCCTCCGTCCAAAAACAATCGAGATATTATTTGACGCGACATTTCTATGTCAATAAAAAAAATCCACATCAGCAAATATGATGAGGAATATTATCTTCAATGAAATCTTTTTTTGATAAGGAGATTAGGAAAACTAGAGATGACTGACGGTGATTTTTGGACAGAGGGCTAGCGAGGGGCGATTTAATACTAAACCTAAAGTTGTATGTTTTCGGACAAAGAATTTGGGGAAATTTTGGGACTGAACTTGTAATTAGGGTTTTTTTATTATAATTTTTTTGAAACTAGTCCCAAAGCCTTTTTATATAGATAGGTACCCCTCTCATTAAATAATTAATTGTTCGATTTTTTATGCACTTGAACGAATTTGTGGGTTTAATAAACTTGTAAGTGATCAGTACAATCGAACGGCACTATTTGGGACCAGAGCACCACCTATTTTTCGTGTATTTTCTTCATTATTTTTTCCATATTTCCTTGGAAAATTGGATTTATTCCCAAACAACAACGCATTGGCTCGAGGGAGAGGTCAAGAGGATTATCAACTAGTAATGTACAAATATTGTTTGTCCAGCTTCATTATAAAGATTATCTCCGTTGATTAGATTTGGTTTGGGGAGTCTCTATAGATAAAAAAGAATGAGAGTGCATCTCATCTTGTAATTAGTACTTAAGCAATATGTGGTTTATCCACTTTTAATTTGATGACTTTAACTATCCACTCTATTACCAACCATCACACCATGATTGAATACGACCGCTTTAGGAAATATTTTTTTACATCAATATTGTGTCCTATAATTACTCTAATTTATTATGTGTCAATGTGTTGAACATTGTCCAAGAAGGTGCTCATAAAATATATACGAGAAACCAATCCACCTTATGAACTGAAAAAAGGCACTCAAATAGTCAAATATATGCTTGATTTGGATTATCTAAGGAAATGAACTTAAATTGTTACGGGGTTGAAAAAAGTTTAATCAATTTAATCGAGATGTTTTTGACTAGTTTTATCTCTAAAACAAATTATAAGGAATGAAATCGAACATTCACAAGAATATGATGATCAAAAGTGGAAGGTTTGTGCATGTAGGCACCATGTAATCTTGTACATGTGAGCTTATACTCTTCTAGATTTTGTCCAAACACAGTAATAAAGAGTTATCGTGGAGTTACAAAGTCTACCCGAAAAAGAAATTAAACATGAGAAAAACTATATCTCAGGTCGATGCATCAGCGTGTTTCTTGTCCCGATGCATAGCAATTGGCTATCCATTTCCTATTACGTATTTAGATTTGCCAATTGTATTCATTTACGAGCAAAAGAAAGGCTAATGTATGTAAAAATTTATGTCTCACCGAAAGTTATTTCGGTATGTTTTCTATTATAGGCTATACTAATTTAATAGAGAGAAAGGAGTACCGAAAGTCTTAAAAGTACAGTTTATATTGCAGGGGTCGAGAAATCAAGTCACTAGGAAGTCGAGATATCGAGCCACTAGGGTTTACTATATTCTCTACTACTAAGAATACTATGGATCCCCTAGTTACTCACATAGTCAATCGAGTTAGCGTAGATATTGCGGGAGGATGCCCATATTGTGGATTTTAGGAAAAAATATGACAGATCAATTTAGAGTTTCAATGTGAGATGGGTAAATTCCTAAGTGGGATCAAGAGCTTTAAATATATTAACGAAAAATGGGAAAAGTACACTAGAAGTCTATAACTTTTATACTGGCGTTCATTTGAGTCAGTAAACTTTCAAAACGTTCACTTAAGCCATAACTTTCAAAAATTGTTCACTGGAGTGACATGTTGTCGTGGACGCCGAAAAAGTTGACGCGCACGCCGGAAAATTCTTATGGCACTCAGTCGAACGATTTTCTTTCGACGTAAAGACTCAAGTGAACGATTTTTGAAAGTTATAGACTTAAGTCGAACGTTTTGAAAATTATGGCGTTAGTGAACGCCATACATAAATTATGACACTTTAATGTATTTTTCCCACGAAAAATACATTTTCTGATGGAATATATATAAGTTCAACGGCGCAGCCAGTGTGTGGCGCTTTGTATGTATTTATCAATTGTGACTACTTGTCTCCGGGTAATAACAGAAATTGTTTTTTATTCAAAAGTTTTACTCTTTTTTTTTTTCCATTGTTTCTGCATCGAAACTTGCTCACATGTGCATCGAAACTTCCACCACATGAAGGCAACGACTATGAACGCAATGTTGACTTATGGGTGCAAGATTCTCCTTGCCAACTGGTTCCCATCATACAAACCAACCCACAGGAGAGAGAATTGGCAACGCTCGTTTCCTGAGAGAGGCATTCTGGTTTCTCTCTCCGTTGGACCTGAAAGTGAAAATTAAGCCGAAATGCATCGACCCATTTTTGGGCATTCTTTCGCCGGGCTCGTGGCGCCCATCCTTCTCTCCGTGCCTGCGTTCCGTTTTCTCAATAAGAAGAAAGCTGGTGCGCGTAGAAATCAAGAAGATGCTGATACTGGCGCACCTGGTTCGATGACTACGCCGACGAAGCTGATTCTGATGGATCTAGTCCATTGCCGACAGAAACTAATGACGGTGCATCTAGGCCATCTCCAACAGAAACTAATTCTGGTGCATCTACTTCGTCTCCGACAGAAACTTATTTGACTGGCTTGTTGCACAATGAAATATGAGCAAGAGAGCACCATGTGAAGGACTAGCCGCAATTTTGATATAATATGATATGATAGCCACTGAGGGCCACCTTAGTTGTCATATGAAAATATGACTCATGAATCGAAAAGTTAAAAGTACGGATGGTGGATTGTGAATTTCATCAAACAGGATCATGAAATGAGATATAATATTTGAGATAGGTATTTCATGACAAATGTTAATTATTTTAAATGATTATTAGGTGAAAACTAACGATAACATTTACTTGGAAGGTTGAGATGTTTGTCAAACTTTCACAATATACGCCGTGAAAACTAGTGTGAGAGAACGTACAACGCAAATACAAACTTAGAGCAACATTTGCAGAACTAAATATCGTGCATATAATGATTTATCAATATGATACACTTAAAAATGAAATGTCATCTCATTGGTTTAGTTTTTACTTACCAAATAATTTTATGTCGAATCCGATGAGATAGTGATTTTTTTATCGATGTCAACTTTATTGTATCAAACTGATGAAATAATCAATAATTTTATATATTGTAAGTATATAAGTATAACAGCAGTTAAAGTGGAATAGATCAATAATATGAAATTTTGGATGAGAAACCGTGAAATCAACAAAATTGATCAAATGATTAATTGGTAACTTGACAATGAAATAGAGAGAAGAGTGGTGGGCCTACCCACTTATTCGAAACAAGAAATGGACAAAAAATAAATTTGGTAGAGATGAGCGGTGGACTCAAGTTAAGCAAGGACAGGCGGGACCCAGCCATCGGAAGAGGGGCCGGGCTTTAACTCATTCAATCTTAATTCTATCCTCGTCTTTTTTATCTCAAAAATCTACAACTTTAGATTTAGTCCTAAATATGCCTCTAATTTTTCTATCCAAAAAATCTTGAAACTTATGTCATGTCTCAAATCTACTCCGATAACTTTTTGTCTAAAAAAACACACTAGCTTATCTCAAATTTGCCCTTGTGAACCCTCCATCCAGAAACAATCATTATTTTATGAAGTGACATTTCAATGTCAATGAAAAAAATTTACATCAGCAAAGTGAGGTGGAATATTTTCTCCAACAAAATTGTTTTTTGATAAAGAAATTAGGAAAAGTAGGACGTTTCACATTGATTTTTGGACGAAAGGCTAGTAGGGGTAGATTTAGGACTCGAACCGAAAGTTGTAGTTTGTTTTAGACAAAGAATTTGGGGTAACTTCGGTACTAAACTTGTAATTAGAATTTTTTCATTAGGTTTTTTTAAAAAGAAATGACACTAGACCTAAAGCCTTTTTATACATATAGGAACCCTTCTCATTAAATAATTAAAAGTTCGATTTTTTATGCACTCGAACGAATTTTTGGGTTTAATCAACTAGTGAGTGATCACCGATTAGTACAAATGCAATGTACTATTTGGGACCAGAGCACCGCGTATTTTTCACGTATTTCTTCATTATTTTTTTCCATATTTCCTTGGAGACTCGAATTTATTCCCAAACAACAACGCATTGACTCAAGGGAGAGGTCAATAAGATTACCAACTATAAATGTACAAATATTGTTCGTCCAGCTTGATCAGAAGGATGCTCTCCATTGTTGAGATTTGTTTTGGGGAGTCTCTATAGATAAAAAAAGAGAATGAGAGTGCATCTCATCTTGCTGTGGTTTATCCACTTTTAATTTCATAACTTTAACTATACACTCTATTACTAACCATCACGATGAGTGAATGAAACCCCTTTAGGCAATATTTTTTACATCAGTATTGTGTGCTATAATTACTCCAATTTATTATGTGCCAATGTGTTGAACATTGTCCAAGAAGATTCTCATAAAATATATACGAGAAACCAGTCCACCTTATGAACCAAAAACAAGGAACACAAATATATGCTTGATTTGGATTATTTAAGGAAATCAACTTAAACTGGTATGGGGTCAAAAAAATTTAATCAATTTAATGGATATGTTTTTGACTAGTTTTATCTCTAAAAAAAAATTATAAGGATTGAAATCGAACATTCACAAGAATATGATGATCAAAAGTGAAACGTTTGTGCATGTAGGCACCATGTAATTTTGTACATGTGAGCTTGGACTCTTCTAGATTATCATTTTTTCCAAACACAGTAATAAAGAGTTGTCGTGGAGTTTACCTAGAAAAGAAATTAAACAAGAGGAAAACTATATTTGTGGTTGATGCATCAACATGTTTCTTGTCCAGCTATCAAGTCGAAAATCCATTTCCTATTATATATTTAGATCTGTCAATTGAACTCATTTACTAGCAAAAGAAAGGCTAGTGTATGTAAAAAATTTATGTATTACCGAAAGTTATTTCGGTATGCCTTTCATTATAGACTGTACTTGATTTAATAGAGAGAAAGGTGCACTGAAAGTCTTAATAGTACAATTTATACAGTGGGGGTCGGGATATCAAGCCACTAAGGCTTACTATATATTCCCAGCTACTACTAAAAAAAAAAACTACGGATCCCTAAGTTAACGTAGATATTTGCGAGAGGATGTCCATAATGTAGAGTTTCAATGTGAGAGGGGTAAATTGGTAAGTGGCATCAAGAGTTTTAAATGTATTCAACAAAAGTACATTTTCTGATGGAAAATAAATTTAAAAAAGAACAGTAACGTTCAACGGCGCAGTCCCCATTGCTTCTGCATCGAAACTTGCTCACATGTGCATTTAAACTTCCTCCACACGAAGGCGACGACCATGAGCGCAGGGTTGACTTATGGGTACAAGGTTCTCTTTGCCAACTGATTCCCATTATACAAATCAACCCACAGGAGAGAGGCATTCTGGGCTTTTTCTCTCCGTCAGATTTGAAAGCGAAAATTAAGCGCAGAGTCTGAGCAAAGCCGAAATGCTTCATCTCAGTTTTGGGCGTTCTTTCGCCGAGCTCGTCGCACTGTTCCTTATCCCCGGGCTTGCACTTTATTTTCTCAATAACAAGACAGCTCCTGCGCGTAGAAATGAAGAAGATGCTAATACTGGCGCACCTGGCTCCATAACTACGCCGACAGAAACTAATTCTGGTGGATCTAGTCCGTCTCCGACAGAAACTAATAATGGTGGATCTAGTTCGCCTCCGATGGCAACTAATTCTGGTGCATCTACTTCGTCTCCTACAGAAACTAATAATTCGCCTCCGACGGCAACTAATTCCGGTGGATTTAGTCCGTCTCCTGTGGAAACTAAATCTGGTGGATCTAGTTCATCTCCGGCGGAAATAAACATAGGCGCTTCTAGTTCGTCTCAGACAGAAACTAACGATGGTACATCAAATTCGTTAGAAGCATCTACTGGAAAACCCTACGAGGTGTTCTTGAGCTTCAGAGGCCCGGATACTCGGCTTGGCTTCACCGATCACCTCTACGATGGGCTCCGTCGTGTCGGAATTTGTGCCTTCAGAGATGATGACGAGCTCAGTCAAGGCGAAGACATCAGACCAAAGCTTACGGCAGCCATCACGAACAGTAAGATCCTGATCCCCATTTTCTCCAAGAGTTATGGTGCAAGCACTTGGTGCTTGGATGAGCTGGTTGAGATAATGGAGCGCAGGAATCATAACGGGCGGGTAGTGTTGCCTATATTCTACAAAGTCGAACCATCTGACGTGGGACGTCAGAGGGGAAGGTTTGGAAAATTATTTCGTGAGCGTGAGGGGCGTTTGCGTGAGAGGTCTTCTCAAGACCTGGCGAAATTGGAGAAATGGAAGCAAGCACTCCTTGAAGTCAGCAAAGTGAAAGGATACGAAGTCCATAGGTAAAAATTTTCACCAAGACATTCTCTACTTTCTTTTAATGTGTGTGGGTGTTTACTGGTTGTTCTGATTCTCACCTGCTTCATTATATATAATGACCCATTCGCTTGAATTCTAAGATTTTTTTAGTGAATATTTACTTTTATATCCAAAGATTTTGTAACATCCGTGCCATCTTTCTTTCATGTTTATAGTGTGTGCTACATTGATCTTCATCTCAAACTTTTCAATCTATGAAAATTATTTTACAAAGGAAATGGTTATGCATGATGTTGGCAAATACAAAAAAGAAAAAATATTGTATATTTGTTTAAGAAATTTTCAATGCATTTCCTATCTTCAACAAGCAATTTTTATCTCATACACCGGCGTTTATTGAACCAATGTTCTTATCTTGGGTAAAAATTATTCTTCTACTTCCATATAAAATCGTTGTTAGATCAATTGAAATCACAGAACATAGATACTCAAAAGGAAAATAAAGTACAACCGGCTATCATCCCTAGGGAAATTGAAAAAAATATAAGAACACCAATCTAAAATGATACTAAATTCAAGAACATAAACTTGAAGGAGAATCAAAAAAGAAAATGCCCTCGGTTGGATTCAGCTAGTTCACAAAATCACCCTCTGTGTGACTTTTAGTTTTCAGATTCGTATTATAAGGCCTGAAATCCTCTTGCATCAATAAGTTATGGCTGACTTTCATACTGGGTTGGCTTATTGGATTTTTGCTTATTCAAACACGCTAGAAAATATTCAAAGTCATGTCCTCGTCATCCCTAATATCGTTAACAAACAACAAGTTTCAAATTTGGTTCCAATCCATAATGTAAGCAATATTCAAGATTCATAATCGATGCCCTCAAATTTCTTCTACCTTAATAAATTTTGTCAGAGTAATAGTGGAATAGGGCACGCCATCTGAAGCAACTACCAGCATTTCCCACTTTAGTCTTAGCATTTAAGATCATATACGGAGGTGTGACGAGAACGATTCATAGAGTTCTTCAATCTATACGCAGATTTGTTTATTATTGTGTTCTCAATAGATTAACAATATAAAATTGTAGCCACTTGTTTGATCTCCTCACATTTGACAGGTCTGAAGTAGAGTTAGTGAAGTTGGTTGTGCAAAGAGTGTTGAGAGAACTGAAGAAAAATTTTGAGTTGGTCATTTCTGAGAATTTGGTTGGAATTGAAATTCATGTGAAGAAGGTTATGGAATTTTTAGATAACAAGTCTCATGCCACCCTATTTGTTGGCATCCATGGAATGGGAGGCATTGGTAAGACTACTCTTGCTAAAGCCATCTACAACAAGTTGTCCAATCAATTTGAACATCGTAGCTTCATTGCTTGATATAAGGGAATCATGGAAGAAAGACGGTTCATCGATTCTGAAAGCGTTAATCGATGATATATTGCAGGAAGATATTCGAAGTTCGTGATGAGAATGAAGGGACTAATATTATCTCCTCCAGGCTTAAAAATAAAAAGGTGCTTGTTGTTCTTGATGATGTGGATAATGTCAATCGTGTGAAGCGTTTGACCGGTAATCATGATTGGTTTTCTTCGAGAAGTAGAATCATTATTACCACTAGAGACGAGAGGATTTTTAAACGTGCTAAGGTGGACCACAAGTATGACCTTGAGGAAATGGATTCCGCTCAATCCTTGATTCTGTTTAGCAAATATGCGTTTCGAATGGACTCTCCGCCGAATGAATTTGGGGACCTCGCTCGTGAAGTTGTATCGATCACCGGAGGGCTTCCGTTATGCCTTGAGGTTTTTGGTTCATTATTCTACGTAAAAGAGTCAATAGAATGGAGAGATATGATAAAGAAGTTAAGAAAAAATCCCTCATGCGGAAGTGCAAGACAGGTTAAGAATAAGTTACGAAGCATTAGATGATGGACAAAAACAAATATTTCTGGATATCGCTTGCTTTTTCATTGGCACCGACAAGAGAATGCCATCCTACATGTGGGAGGCCTGTAAATTTTTCCCAAAGGTCGATATTGAAGAATTGAGATCTATGTCATTAATAAAAATCGAAGATGGTCGTTGGCTCGAATGCATGACCATTTGAGAGATCTAGGTAGGACAATTGTTCGCGAGAATGAGCGATGGCCTTGGAAACATAGTAGGTTATGGGACTCCGATGAAGCCTTGAAAGTGCTAAAGGCAAATAAGGTAACCAATTTATCTTCTTTTCTTCTCTTAGTCTATGTTCTTCTGTAAGAGTAATGTTGGTCCTTTATTTAGTATTTGCTCTAGTGAGCATAGAACCTTCTAATATTGGTATGCTCGTGTTATTTTATTGACGTGATTAGAAGGTAGGAGGTTGCTCCTCTTAGCATCACAGCTTAGCTAGGATATTTCTTAAAAGCACTGTATATTACGAAGTTATCTCCAAGAATGAGGTACTTTCAAATTTTTTTTTTTTTTACCAAGATCCTGAATTTCTATATTGTTTCGGCTACGTCCATGAGACATGCAATAAATTAATTGACTATGCTACTGTAAACCATAACTAGTCAGGATATATAAACCATACGTTAGAGTTAATATAATATGACTAATGATGCCGCATTTATCATGAAATTTCAGTCGCTATTCCATCATGGAGAATGGAAGGGACACTTATTTTATGTGATATTATGTTAAGTATTCCATTTTACTAATATTCATACGACAAGAAGTAATTTGAAACTTACCAATTTAGATAGTACTAGAGATTATATTTATGTATATTATGTACTGACCATTAAAAAGATAAAATTTTTACCTTTCTACATAAAAGGTCCAAGAGATAAATACTCTAAAATTCTATTTTGAATAATTAAGTATGTGATTGTGTTTGCCTTTGCCTAATTAATGCTAATTATGACTCTACTCCTTTTTATTTATCATTTGGTTTGACTCAAGCTGTTGCTCCAAAGCCTAGCATTTACTTGCAATCTTAACGTGCGTCCCATGTATAATCTCAAGAGTCAATTCATATATTAAAAAATTCAAAGGCAATGCGTATCTATTATGTCTTTTGTGCTACATAATGAAATAAGCTAAACTTGCCAAAGGAAAAACGGATATGCTGTATATTATTATATGCAAACACAATGGTGCTAAATTTTACTACTACGCATGACCCATTTGTCTATGTAATTATTTCCCAACTAAAGGTACACTATTTCATATCGTGAAGCCCAGCCTTTTGCATATGGGGCGAAAATGATATTACCTTTCATACTCATCTTTTTACTCATGGGACAAAAATGACATCCGCCATCAATTCTTCCTATTCTCACTTTAAAACGAAAAAGAAATGAATAACGTTAACCAGACCAAATGACTTGCTTTTTTTTTATTATTCACAAGACACGTCATCCTTTTCGGTGTGGGTTGATATGGCTTAGCACAGTAAGCAATGTTGGGTAACCCATAATGAATTTAACGATGATAATGGATGAAAATTGTAAGAGGCGTCTGCTTTGTTCTACGATTAAATGGTTGAGCTAATTTTGTTACGTTTGAAAGGTTATGTTTGTTTTTGTTGGAGATACAGAAAGTTAGGCTTTTATTGATTGAGACGTTTGAAAGGTTTTGCTAATTTTGTTACAAGTACGAAAGGTTTGGCTTATTATTTTTGGGATTTGGCCAAACTTTAGCTATCGACTTTGAAAGGTCAAAAAACTAGGCACATTACACAAAGAAATCATGAAGATAGATATAGGGTATCTTGAGATTTTGATAGGTAAGTTTATAGTAAGTCTTCTCTTGGATTCCTATTAGGTGTTGCGGTCTGATTCCTCAACCAAAAAAAAGGAAAAAAAAACTACGTCGTTCACCTATGTGTATCTATGAAATCTTGTACAACATTGTGCAGTACCATAGCAATTTTTCCTTTTTCTTTTTTTTTTTCTTTGTGAAAGCTTCCTAAACATTTAGTTATCAGGAACAACCATTCTATATCTAATCTATTCTGATGAAGAAATTATTCCTTAATTTTGTTCATAAACAGATTATAAATTGCTATTCTCTCAAAATCAGGGGTAGTTATGCCTTGGGGGCAAAGAAAAAATTATTCCATGTAGCCGAGAACAGCTTCAATTTTCACATTTCAAAAATGCTTTGCACTTTCAACAATTAATCTTCTTAATATACATCAAAGTTATTAGGGTTTGTTGATTATATTTATGATACTTGAGTAATTCAATTATTTATGATTATGATTTTATCACATTAAAAACTAAATTTTATGATTAAATAAGAAGTGGTAGATATTAATATTGTCACAAATTTCAGTTCCTTGTTATTAGTTAATACTCCAATCGAAAATAAGAGTATATGTTATTTTCTTAGTAATCGCTTAAAAAGTAGCACAAATAAAACGAAGTAAATTATCGCATTTCAAATTCATCAAATCAAATTGCGATTTTGCACATTGTAATTTGATTAAATTCCGTGCATCGGACACGCATGTCCTAAGTGATAAGCTAGTGGAGCTACAATACCGGAAAGAAGAAGATTACAAGTATTTGCTATATGAGCCATTCCAATCACAACTCTTTTTAAGATCCGAATGCTTATGGCCAATTTTCAAAATGGAAGTTGACATACTTCACCTTTTTAGCCTTTAGAAATATTGTTTTTTGGCGTTAAACGAAAATCACATCTTCACATTTCTAGTCTCTTCAGCACACTAATGCACGTCAATAGCAATACGAACCAAATGATATTAGACTAAAAATATTAATGAACATTGATTCTTGCTTATAGGGAGCGAAAAAGATCGAGGCAATTGATCTGAGTAAAGGCAGCTCAGAATAAAAGGCGACATTTACAAAGATAAACGATTCAAGAAGTTGACAAGTCTAAGATTCCTTCACATGATGGAAGGGGCACAGCTCAAGGGTGACTTTAAGGACTCGGTTGATGAGTTAAAATGGCTTCAATGGAAAAACTGTCCCATGGATTTTGAAGCGAACAATTTTCACCCAACAGAATTAGTTGTACTGGAATTGCCAGGAAGCCAGATAAATGAAGGATGGGAAGGATGGAGTTCTTTCAAGGTGAGAACATGTCTTTTATTTTTTATTTTTCTTGCTTTCTTGTGTATCATAATCATTCTAGACTAACCCCTTAAAAGCATAAAATTATTTGTTTCACCAGATGGCAGAGGAGCTCAAATTTCTCGACCTTTCCTTTTGTGAATCCTTGGAAACTACGAAATTCCTCTCAGTTTTTAAGAAGTTGGAGGTTCTGATCCTCAATTATTGTTCGGGCCTGCAGCAAATCCACTCTTCAATTGGAGGCATGAAGGCTCTCCTTCGCTTGGAGTTGATGGGCTGTTCGAGACTCACGGAGCTTCCAGCACAAATAGGTAAATTAGAGGCGCTGCAGCAACTCCTCCTGAATAATACTCGATGACCTTTCTGCATTACCAGAAAGCATAGTATCTTTGCCGGAACTACAAATTCTAGATATTTCTGGGAGTGGTATAAGAAAATTACCCAATGATATTGGGAGGCTGAGACAGCTCCGAGAGTTACGTGCTTCACATTGCAAACAAATGGAAGTGGAAATGCCAGAAAGCATAGGGTCTTTGGAGAATCTAGAAATTCTAGATATTTCTTGGAGTGGTATAAGAAAATTACCAAACAGTATCAAGAGGCTGAGAAAGCTCCTTTTAAATGATTCTCATTGCAAAAATCTGAGAGGGAAAAAGTCAGAACGCGGTTTCAGTCGTTCATCCCCACGGTTTTACCAATTGCGGCCGCCCCGTTCTTCCAGATGAACATATTTGGGCGTCACCTGTCAAAGTCGCATATTGCCTTCACTCTCCCACCTAACCCGTCTCAAGAAGCTAGAAGTTAGTTTCTGTCGATTTCTCCAGTGCATCTCGGAGCTTCCACCAATAATACTAAAGGATTCAGAATGCTCTCAACAACTGACAGGTGTTGAAGAATCAGAATTATCACAATCCCTAGACACTCCCTTCAAGTTGGACAACTTGGCAGTCACTGTTTGTGAATCTATTAAAATACTGGACGTTTCGTAGTGAATCCATCTAAGGGCATTTTTTACCATTCATTGCAAGAATTTACTTGAAGTTCGAGGTCTTGATAGATTGAAATATTTGGAACGCTTGACTATCATGTTCTGCAATTCATGGCTGGACCTTCCACAGTTCGGAGGTCTGAAGGAATTGGATGTTCGTGATTGCAAAAATTAAGTCGAAATTCAAGGTCTCGATACGTTGATGTTCTTGGAAGAGCTGAGCATCTCCGAGTGCGCTTCAATTGAAAGACTGCTTCCTCCAAAATCCGGGAGTTTGAAGATATTGGAGGCTAAATCGTGCATGAACTTAGCCAAAATTGATGGCCTTGATGGGTTGGACTTCTTGGAAAGTTTGTATCTCTTGGGGTGCGCTTCACTTGAGGAGTTACACCTTCCAAAATCTGGTTGCTTGGAAAAATTATGTGTTACTCGTTGCAAAATTTTAGTTGAAATTCAAGGTCTCGATATGTTGGAGTTCTTGGAACGGCTGTATATCTCCAAGTGCGCTTCAATTGGAAGGCTAGACCTTCCAAAATCTGATAGTCTGAAGAAATTATATGCTAAACGTTGCGAAAGCCTAGTTGAAATTAATGACCTTGATAGGCTGGAGTCCTTGGAAAAGTTGAATCTCACTGGGTGCGCTAAAATTGACACGCTAAAACTTCCAGAATCCGACAGTCTGAAGAAATTAAATGCTGGATATTGCGAAAGCTTAGCTGAAATTAATGGCCTTGATAGGCTGGAGTTCTTAGAAAAGTTGGATCTCACTGAGTGCGCTTCAATTGAAAGGTTACCAATTTTATGTTGCTCTGACACCTTGAGATGGTTGAGTATCAATGGCTGTGACATGCTTCGGGATATTCAGAGCCTAGGGGAATTCCCATCCTGCGAAAGTCTATGGATTGAAGATTGCCAGTTCTTAGCAAAATTACCAAACTTGTCAAGTTTTCATTGTTTACGAGAATTGTTCCTGTCAAACTGTCATGAACTTCGAGAGATCCAGGGGCTCGAGGAGTCAATATCTCTAAGACGTATTGCTATCTCAGGATGTTCCTCAATTGAGATCTTATCGGATTTGTCATCATGTACCCGCTTGATGAGTCTGATTGTGCAAGATTGCGAGAAATTGACTGAGATTCGAGGGCTCGAGAAACTGGAGCAGCTAGCGGAACTGGATATTTCTGGATGCAAGTCACTTAAAACAATTCCACAGTTGTCTGGAAGGCAGCTTTATCAGCATTACGAGAAAAAGCCATTTGACTCAGATGATCCTGGAGTGATACAATTTGGATTTTCGTATGTTGACTCGGATTACTCGGATGAGTCGGATTACTAGAGATGATCCACATTTTCTAAGAAAGCTACATAAAGCAGGTTACTTGCCTTTGCTCTCTTGAGATCTACCGCCCAATTTTCATTTGTATTTCCTGCTTGGATTTCTTTCAAGATATATGATCTTGTCACTAATATTTCCTGGGAGAAGATGTTCATGGAAGTTAACGTGTGCTTTGGCAAAATGATTCTGCTTATCATGCCAGTAATGGAAATAGATGAAAAGGCTTCTTAAGCGCATCATCTATCATTAGTCTTCGGATAAGATACTTCATCCTAAGCTGAAAAGATAAAGATTCTTTTAGCGTTTGAATGATTCTGGAACGATGGAAGTACTGAATAAAAAACTGATGAAAGTTCTCTTTTTTATTCTGTTCAGTGTGTCCGTTCCTTCAACGATGGCTGGTTTTACACTTTTTAGTCATTGGCCTTATGTCGCTTTTACTTCTTTCGCTTTTCCTAAATGTGCTAGGCTTCCTTTTTCCGAGAGAAACCACTGTAATTGCCAATCTAGCTCCGATTGCATCCGATGGAGAATTGGACGAATATAGAGGTGAAGTGCTTGAAAGTCTAAATGAGAACATGATGTCGAACTGAGGAATTGTTGTTCTACTGAAAAATGAAGAGTGAATGACTGTTGCAAATAAAGAATTCCAAGCTGATATCAGTTGAATGGAGGGACTCTTAGTTATAGGCGTGATAGGTTCCTATCAACTCTTAGACAAGGTTGGTGCCTTTAGGTGATTTTTTCCCTGACTTAACCTGCAGTTACCATCGCGTTTCCGTTCTGGGTACACCAGTTTATGTGTCCATGAACATAAAGAACTTGAATTGGTGGGGATGTCATTTATGATAGATGGACTAGCTATGTCGCATGCAGAAATGCTTGATGCCCACATGGAGTTGGTAGGTTTAGGCCCTGCAGAATATATTCTCAATGCTGTCAGGCATCTATATTGTTTTCCTTAGATTTTTAATCCTGACTCTCACCATGTAATGCTACTTCTGGCCACTCTTCTTCCTCTTTTTAACTGATTGAGCGTTCCCTGCAAGGAGATATCTAATGTATACCTGATTGTATAGGCTGGAAAGTTTCTAGCATTCTGTACTACTTGAAGTCAATTTATCTTCTTCTGATTACAGAGGGGCATCTCGTCGCATCATTTTGACTAATCAAGTTCGCTGGTGGGAGTTTAACTACTTGTTAATAGGATATCTCAAGCTATGCTGCATACTTGTATGACAATCTGGTCGAGAGGGATGGAGTTAGGAATTGGGGAAACGCGGAGATTAGGAGTATAGAAGGGACTGCATCCAAGTATGTTAAGTTCTTATATGACTCTATCTCTTGGTAATTCAAATTCGTGAGAGCTTAGGATTAGATGTCTAGCTTTGGCAGTTCTTGATATCTATTCCCACTGGAAAAATTTAGAGAGGAGGCATTTTTTCTCGAGAAACATCTGAATGCTTCAGGCATCGTACGGTCTTTTGGATTTGGAACATATTGTTGAGTGCACTATAATTCTTGAGCCAACCTGTGAATGGTTTCTGTTGAGATCCTAAGTTGCAGAGTAAACTTCTGATCCTTGCCTGAAGTGAGCTTTTATGGATCCACTCCACCTCGAGGTTCCAATGTGGAAAAACGATTCATTTCTGGATTGAGATAATGGATTGGACGCTGCCAAAAAGATATAGATTACCATCGCTTTAGATAATGGATCGGTTGATGCTGCTGCTTTTCTGGTTCTCTTAGACTTCTACAATTTTATTAACCATCATCCACTTCGTGAAACGTTTTGCTTGGAAGAGAGTTTTTCACATAATACATTATGAATGTTATCTTGCCAATCTAGCTTTCTTTACTTAACTATGGATATGTGGTGTGCTGTTGCAGCAGTTCTACATGCTCTAGTATAATAGTTTCTAACCTGGTATAAATATTAAGCAGAATGGGAAACTGTTTAAGAACCTTCAAGTCTCATGCGACAGCTGTAGCGTGTCTCAACTGGGAGGAAGATGCCCAAGTAAGGGAGTATGCATGTTTCAACTTAAAAGTTGATACGACTTCTTGATCTTGATTCTTTATATCTTACTTGTTATTTCTAATGCTTTCTTTGCAGTTGAGTTCCAAACTTAGAATCTTATTTCACAGCCCAGCAGCTTTAGTATGGTTGAGGGAAGATTTTTTGAAATCATCAAAGGATCAGGAGCTCAATGTTTCTTGAACTTGTCTGAACTCTGACAATGCATCCTTGGAATGGTAAAGGATGTTTGCATATACCTCCTGGTCCTTGTTTTGTGGATTTGGCTCTATATATGGTAAAAGCTTGGTATATAATATTTCAAAGCCAAATTTGCAAATGTGGATAATATTCTCTGTTGGAAACAGGAACATCAAATTGTGGTGTTGCTAAATAAGATGAATGATACTCATGAAAACTTGGAAGATTCTGGGACGACGATCTTGCAGGCCAGTGACTTTCCGTTTGTGCATATTGCAGGAACCACTTGTGCAAATAACTGGGAGGTGTACAAATTGAAGGTAACTCATGATATCCTGAGTCCTATTCCGATCATGTCAATTCACTATTTAAGACATTGATGAAAAAAATAAAACTAGCATATTGTGGATCTGGTTCTTTTTCGAGTTTTAAGAAGTGGCTCTGGTTGGACCGGGAACCAGAACTGTCCAGTCTGGTTTCCTAGCACAAATAGTGTTGGTCAAGAACTGGTGGTACTGACCCTGTTTGACCGGTAACCAGGTATACCTGTCAACTGATACCTAGCAAACCTGTCAACTAGTCTGGACCAGTTCTGGGCCTTAAGAGAATTTGGAGTAGTGTTGGGTTGGGATTTGGAAGTCCAACCTCTTGTGACTAACAAGCGTGCCAACCATTTGCTTTGTTGTCTTCTTGCTTCAATTTCGAGTGGATAATTTATTTATTGGCCGTATTTTCCTAATCTATTAGAAAACAGAACAGGTTGCTAGTAAGATGACATCAAGCGTGTGTAATGTTTTAAGATGCTATGGTATTTGCCGACTCACTGGGCTTCTTTTGCTCGCTTGCAGACTCACTGTGCTTCTTTTGTTCTGAGCACGTATCATGTAATATACGCAGAGTACTCTATCAGATGACATCACATGCAATCGTTTCAATCAGTCGAACTGTTACAGCACGGTTCTGAAGATTTTTTCTTTTAGCTTCTCACCATTTCCATTCGCAGTTTTGGATGTCTGGAAACTTATTGTTGCCCATACTTTTCCCTTTGTGTATCAATGTTCGATAGACTTGCCAGTGTCGGTAACAAATTTATCTCGTTGGCTGGGTGGTGGAACTGGATTAATACTGTCCATGCTCCTTACTACATTTCCACTTAGAACCTACTCTTCAGTTTAAATGGGACTGGCATAGGTACATTGCGCCTCTTTAGTGGACCACTTTATGTTTGTTCCTACAGATTGAAGAAGTGCAAAAGTATGCTCGAAAGAAGAATATTTTTTCAGTCCAAGAAGTAAAATACTGAAGCATTAAATTTTCCCCTAAATGTTTCAAACCAATTGAGAGGACAAAGTGCAAAAGGGGTGAATCAAAGACAAATACAAAAGGAATAATCATCCTCTTATGGTTGGTGCATAGCAGTCTGAGTTACTGACTGAGAACCGCTATGTACAAGTTGATGATGATAGATACTATCGTGGTCTCTAGTATAGCAAGATACTTTAGAGCATTCATAGTATACATGCATGCTATAGCCTCTTTAGGCACACAAAGGCTTGCTTCCCGCCTGTGTTTCAGCATAATGCATGTATTGTATTTTACTTTTACCAAAAAGGTATCTAAACATCAACGTTTTTTATGCCCACATATTCAGGGAACAGCGGACTGAAATCAAGTTGATGTTTTCTTGGCAACAGCGAGTAAAGTCGTGGCTTGTGTTTGAGATGCGAAAGCGGGCCTTGGTCTATAAACTGGACAAGGATGAAGATGAAATCTCTGATTCAGAATGACCGTCTGTTCAAGAATTTGCGGTGGTTACACTAGTGTTGCTCCTGTGGGTGGACCTCTAACTAATACTTGAAGTTGCAGACATGAATGTGAGAAGCAATGCATGTGGGGGCTTTCTGACTGAAGCTCTTCGACACCACCCTTATTGAAAATTCTTAATTTATACCGGTCATGTGCCTTTTCTGCTAGGCGGGCATTTGTCGAAGAGAAACATGGAGTCAAAGGTAACTATTTGTCTGTTAACTCAGTTAGAATCGACCGAAAGATGCTGAGTCATGGCTTCTATCTGTTGTTGTCTTCATGGTATTTCTGCAAGCTCTGAGACCTCCTCAAGAGTGCCAAGCTTTTGCTTCATCTGTATGTATTTATCATTTTCATGTGTAAGAGAACCAAATGTTTGGTTTATATTTGTTTATACTTTGGATTGAATTGTTCACGTAGTGTATTTGACTAACGAATTTTGCATTTGAATGTTGAAATCTCTCACCTGAGATTGACTCAGCAACTACACATGTCATTGTTGAGTGATGCATCCGATCCGATGTACAAAATACATTCTTGTGTGGAGCATGACAAGCAGATATATGATTTAAAGGTGGCAATAAAGAACATAGGCTAAAAGTTTTGAGGACCGAGAAAACAAGAAGAGAAGGCCAGGAAAACAAATATGATGTCGAAAGATCTAAAGTAGGCAACCAAGCTTATACAAAGGAATATCGATGATGACGGGGCCAAATACAGATAAGTAATTAAAATGCCCTCAATCGATAGTTCATCTAACTACACAATTCTAACACCACTCTTCCTGATGAAGAACCCCACTGCATCACTGCCTTCATCTTGAGCCAGCCGTGAACACCTTTGCTAGTACCCCTAACAAAACCTTCATCACATGGTGGGTTTTGACTGAACACACCAGCCAGCCAGCTCTTCGAACTGTCATCTGAAACGGGAAAAACTCAAATTTACTGTTAGCCAAGGAAAATGGTCAATTGTACGTTTTCCATCACACGTAAGCTTCAGTAACTGAGAATGTTCTCTCTTCCAGTTAGTCTGAAAGCTTTGGTAACTCAGAATGTTCTCCGCTGATTCGAAGTATTTTACGTTTTTTCTGTCTTTTTGCCTGGTGTCCGGGAGTGACAAGACGACGTAGCAAGATGAAGGTGAAGGACAATCAAGTCATTTTCCTTTTTCCATTTTTTTTTTCGATTTTTGATCTAAAATATTCCAACAAATTCCACATGTGAAATTCTTTGGTCATACAAGTGGTGCTTATTTAAAAAGTAAAATTACAAAAAAAAAAGAGTGAAAATTAGATGGTTGATGTGAAAAATGAATTGGGAGGACAAAAACTAAATTTAAGCTTAGTGAAAAAAAAGGTGTTAATTTATGCATAACCCACTCATTATTTCTTTTTCTCCTCATAAAATGCATGTTCATCCTATTTGGTTCAGATTTGGAGAAATGTCTTTGAGAAAATACAAATATCTTTGGGCTAAAGGCCTTTTTTTAAAATGCAAGTAGTGTTTGGTAAAATGTACTTTAAAAATACATTGAAAACAACTTTGACGTAAATGCATTTTTGTGAAAAGTACACTTTGTAAAGTATTTTTACTTTTTTTTAAAAAAATTATTACATAAAAAAATTTAAAATTACTTACGTTGGCCAATAGCCGACGTTCAATGGGCGACGGCGGGCGGCGGTGGGCAATGGCAATAAGCGGTGGTGGCGATCGACAAGCGGCGGTGGGCGGCAAGTGGCGGTCGACGGGCGACGGCGGGCAACGCCCGGCAGCCGTGGTGAATGGCGGTCGACGGGCTATGGCTAGCGGCGATTGACGAGGAGCGGTGGGTGGCGGTCGATAGGCGGTGGTGAGCGGTGGCAAGTGGCGTCGACGAGGCGGCACGACGAGCAGTGGTGAGCGGTGGCAAGTGGTCACAAAGGGAGGCGGTGGGTGGTGGCGGCAGCGGTGGCGAGTGGCGGTCGACGGGCGATGGCAAGCGGCGACAATGGTGGGCGGCCGCAGCAGCGGTGGGCGGCGGTGGTTGAATTAAAAACTTATTTCATTTAGGCTCTGTTTTTTTTTCCGAAAAATGAACAACTCAAAAAATATTTTCCTAAAATGATCTCTCACATCACTCATAAAAATGAATTAGCCGAAAAAAATTTCATTGTCCATGAAACAATGAGACCAAAGGTATTATCCACTATGAAACTATTTTCTATTAGGTATTTATTTCAAATAATTTAAGCCATCATTTTTACGAAATTTTTTGAAATTGCTCATTTTTTGCAAAATAAATGGACCACAATTTCTCTAATTAATCAATCCTTTTCCTATTTTAAACTCAAGAAAAAAAAATCAATATACTTTTGCTTGTCCATTGTTATGAAATTGAAATTAAAGACAAAACTTAAGATGATAAATGAATAAGCTGAAGCTCATCCATCAAATTCGAGCCAAATGGCAAAACTATGTCATCTATATTGCCATGTGGTAATAGAGGAAAAGTGAAATGCCTCATGGCAATCCCAAGAGCAAGCACTCTCTCCGCTCTGACCTTAATTATACGCAATAGATTAGCATTTTCTCTCACGTTTAGTATTATGATATTATAATGCGTCAAAGGATATTTTATGATTCTTAATAGTAAAAGTTTGAGATTGGCATCCTCCTTTGCATTACATAGAGGGATTTGCATATGCCTTTCATAGCAAGGTCATTTGTCATGTAGCGTAAATGGAAGCGTTTAGGCCCATTACATATTGGGTATGCTAAAGAAGTAAATAAATAGACTCGGTCTATATGGACCCGCATCATCTTGATCAAAATAGGTTTCCGCGAGAGGGAGTGCAAGTAAATAATTTTCTCAACCTTATGAACAAAACATTGGTCTTGCCGTCGCCGTCTGCATAATTGAAATAGACATAACTCAAATTGTAATGGAAACCTAAGGATTTCACAAAGTAATTGTAAACATGTTAAGATGAAGAATTGTTCATCCAAGTCGAGAAGCTCGATCCAAACAAAATCACAGACTCGAAAAGTTGCAGAGAGAGAGAGAGAGAGAGAGAGAGAGAGAGAGAGAGAGAGAGAGAGGCAATTTTAGTTCCATACCTATCATGCAAATCTAGGGTGTAATAAGTACCTATGATTTTGCTTATGCTTGCATAACTCAAACGAGAAACTATTGAAATGATAATTGACTATAATTTCAGCATTTCTAGAAGATCTCGGACAGCCTTCTTGTGGCTGAATCACATCGTGAGTATCCCAGGGTCCGTGACATCTTTAATCAGCACGGATTCTCTATCTTCTCCAATTCAACTGCTTCCTCGAGAAGAAACTTAGCTAAGGCACGCAAAAGTTTTGATTTCTCATTGTCGAATTTGAACCCGACAATTTCAACCCTTTTGAGTAGATTTGCCACACAAGGGAAATCCTTCCGTGAGCGCCAAAATTGCTTTTCAACAAAGTTGCAGAGTTTCGGAAAATCTTTTTCCCGAACTGAAAACACACATCCACAGCTAATTAGGAGAAGCAATAATGTAGCAGTGACATTGCACAAAAAAGAATTGTAAAACAAACAAGCTTGTCCAATCTGGTAGAGCACACTATTAAGTTCTCATGGACCAAATGAATCAATGATCACATCTTTGTTGCAAAACAATCAACTTTTTTCCATGTGGCTCCAAAGCATCCCAGCTTTTTTTCACATACCAATTTGCTTATGTCGCTTATGTAAGTAAATGCAAACTGTGTGCAAATCATAAATGCTGTCCTACATCAGCTTCAAGATAAAAGCCTGAAAGTAGATGATGCCAGGCTGACTACCGAAGCATACATGTCACTATGTCCAGAACAAAAATGGATTAATACCATGGCATTATTGGATCTTGGATTGCATATGGCTAGCCTTTCCAGTAGTGGGGAACTCTGCAGCAAGAAGCAATCCCGAAGCTCGCGTTTACAAACTGTAGTATACACTACAATATTTCACCATCTCGATGACAGGTACTGACATCCCTTTATCCCCGTTGTTGATAAAACCTGAAAACAAGTTGAATTGGGAACCAAATAGCAGAACAAGATATGACCTAGCTGTTGAGGTTCAATAACATAGCCAGGAAGAAAGACCAAACAAAATCAACTTGTCCCTGAAGACACCAGCTCCCGAAAGATGAAACTTAAAGTCGTGAGAAATGTACCAACGAGGAGCAACTGGCTTGTTAAAGTTCAACTCTGCCTCTGTTAATGAAGGTACTCCCATTAGGCTGGAGACAAATCCACCCGACAAATGCAATGAAAGCAGATGCGGAGCCGAAAGAATGAGCAACGAAGAAATATCCGCTTCAATCACCAACTCTCTTAGAGATTTTGAATCAATCCAGAGGTCGCGAACGTCGAGCCGGGAGGAATGCAACGTGAAAGATTCAAGAACACGGCACCCGTCATGATTTTCATAATCACATCATTCCCCGAAGGAAAGTAATCGAAAATAAAGTCGTGAAGGCACAATTTCTTAAGTGAAGGCCAGTGGATGGTAAAATCCGGTGGAAAAGTACCCTTTGATATTCGCAAGCTCACCAGCGACGTGCAATCGCACATGAATTGTGGTACGACACGATTCGAGCCTCCAAAGACCAACGAAGCGTCCTCCACTTGGCGTGCCGCAGCAAAGCGGAACCACCGATCGAATTCAGTGCGGATGTACAAATCCACACGGAACTTCTCTATCTTAGTGGCTGTGCAGAGACTCAGTGCTCCGCTGATCAAAGGAACAACAAGCCATGAGCGGAGAGAGACATCGATGTCCGGGGTGGAGGTCCAAGCGAAACGCCATTGCTTGGTCAGCACGCTGGTCTTCACCAGGTCTTTGAAGGGCAAGAAGCAGAAGATATGGTGGATTATGACGTCGGGCAAGGGGCTGATGTTGTTATCAACCTCCACCGCCTCTGGTGGAGAGGAGGAGAGATCGGGGTTGGCGTCTGGCGGCGCCATCTCCCCCCGCCGTGAATGGATTTTGAGGGAATTTGGAGGGTTTATGGAGTAGATGTTGGTGGATTGACACAGAAGCCAAATCAAGTCTCGCAAATCTACACAATTCAGATTTCGAATATCATCTGTCACGAGATTTGTTTTGTAGCTTTGTTTTAGGAGCATCATTGTAAGGTTATTTTAATAAATGAATCCAAATAATGGCATAAAAATTATTTTATATCTTTGGAGAAACTATGTGAAAAGGGTATGATATTTAGAATGATTTTTTTTTGTCGAAAAAAAGAGTTATACGCATATTTAAGACTCTTTAAATCATTTTTTTGTCAATTATTTAGTATATGGTTTTGCTTTTCATCTTATTTAAGGCAAGAATGTTATTGAAATTCCTTGGCCGAATTGTGAAGTTGAAAGATCCTTTAAATTTGCTTTGCACCAAAGAGAAATTGAAGAATTTTCTACTTAAATGAAACTTATAAGTCAAGACTAGTTAGTATTATTAGGGGAACGAAATATTATCCCAAAAGGTCCTAAATTGGTATTCAATGAATCATCTACCCCAAAATAGTTTTCGTTTCGAAATTTTTTTTGAAATTGATATCCTGTGATAAATTTGTTCTAAAGTAATTTTGGGAAAAAAAAAACACAATCCATGATGCAAATCTAAGGAATAGTAAATTTGGGTTAAGGGTATGGTACCCTTTTGAGATTTACCGTGAGATGAAAGGTAGTTGGGGTATATGTGTTATGGTTTCTAGTTTAGAAATTTTTCCCAGACGAAAATTATTTTGAATTAAATGTATCATGAGGCATCAATTTGGAATTTTTAATGGTCTTAAACCTATTATTAAAAAGAAATAGGCAATGTTGGATCGATGCCTCCTAATATCAAGCAAAAACCAATTAAAAAGTAAACTTTACATGTTCTATGATTTCAAAGGATAGTGTATAATTATCATTTGAATCGATTATGGGTAATATGGGCACGCATGGTAATACTTCTAGGATTGAATTTCTGCCCCAAAAGTGCTTCAAGCAAAAAACTGTTTGATAATGCAATTTCGAAGCATAAATCAATTTGTTACGTAAAATTTCATTTCTACTTTTGAAGACAATTTCTATATCTAAAGTTGTATTTAAGCCAATTCCGAAGCTAAAAAAAATTACTTGTCTTTAAAAAGTAGAAATTTCTTAACATCAATATATGTCTCATTTTAGCCTCTTTCATTTTTAGCGCCTCTCTCCCAATCATGTCTCCATCGTCGCCGCCTGTCGCCACGACCACCGTCGTTAGCCATCACCAATTGCTAACCGCCTCGAGGCCACCACCGCCCCCCGACCACCGCCACTCGATGGCCAACGACCGTCATTGCCCCCGCTACCGCTCGCCGACGACCACCGCCTACCGCCACTATTGGGTGACCTTCTCTAGCCGTCGGAATAAAAAATAAAAAATAATATATTTTTTAATAATAAAATATATTTTTAAAGAAATTCAAAAAATTTAAAATGAAGTAGAAATTTTTGACCGTCGACAATAATTTTTTCATAGAATATTTTGTGTTAATAATATTCTAGAAGTATAAATTTTCAACCGTTACCAAATAAATTTCTATTCCGAAGTAGAAATTATTGTCTTGTTATCAAACTATTTTCTATAATCAAAAACTAACTTCTAGAGCATAAGTAGATTAACTTATACTCGGAAGAAGAAGTACAAAAATCAACTTTTGGTCAATAGTTGATTTTTGAAGCATAAGTATTGCCATGCATGCTCATAAGGAGAGAGAGGGTTCTTATATAGAGTAAGCCTTCTTTGAAATTCCAAATCTATCAGCATCGGTAGATTTGATGGGAAAAGACACTCAATTTATAGCGCAAAATAGATATATTAGAGAGAGAGAGAGAGAGAGAGAGAGAGAGAGAGTCTTTTTCAAGGTACCACATAGGGTTTTGTTTATTTAATATCTATGTTTGGCTTTCTAAGAGCCTTTAAAAACTTACTTTTGTTATCGTTCCTTACCTTTTCTTTATATGCATAATTTAATGTGCATCAAAGAAATTGCTTCTATTCATCTATTGTTACTAGGAAGGGGGCACATGTTGCTTGTGTGCAAAAAAAAAAAGAAACTTGTAAGGTTTTGCAAAATCATATTATTCTGAAATATTTGAATTATTATTGATGGAACGCAATATTGACAAAATAAGAAGAAATTTTACACACATATATGGTAAGAAAAGATACTTCAAAAAAATGTGATTTTCTAAGAGATATTTGGGAAGTGTCTCTTTGATTAAAAAAAAAAGCCAATTGCGATACGGATAATCAAATTCGCCGTGTTCCAAAAGACATAAAAAACTTTCTTGAGCAGCCAATCGAGCCTTCAAAAGAGCTTCTCAAATTAAAAATGATCAATTTGCCTTCCGTTATAACGGCTTCAAATTTCAATTCTTCTCAACTTTTAGCACCTTATTGTACTAACTTGTTACCCTATCCGTCTTATGAATGTTCCCACTTAAGTAATTTTGTGAGAGCTATCAAACATGCCCGCCGCAACGTGCTCTAAACGAGAAAGATAATGAGTCAACGAAAACTTCCGAAGCTAGGCAAGTCAGCTCCAAAAAAAAAAAAAAAACCGAACGGGAAGCAATTCGAGGGTCGAGGATTAATGTATTTCTCGAATATCTAATCGAGATAATATTTGGGACCACTCAAAAAATGGAAAAAAATTCAAGATGATGAGATTATAGCCAACTAATCTTTTGTCATTAGGACTAAGCATTTAATTAATTTGCGATGCCAATATGTTTTAAAAGTCCTCCCATAAAAAGAGAAAAAGAATATATTTATACACACACCCACAAGCAGTTTTTCTTTTTCTTTTTTCTTTTTTTGTTTGGGGGGTCAGACACCCGCAAGCAGTTGACCAACTCATATAATCGGAGACGACCGGGGCCCACATTTTGCCTTAGAGGCTGGGATGGGCCGGGTGGCTGGGGCTGAGTGGGCGTGGTCCGACCGATTACCAAATCAAGCGAAATAAGCATTCTAGATAGTCGATGGATTTCATCTTCTAATTGCGAAGAACAGAAGCATCACAATAGAAAAGTTATTCACCTATCACAAACAAAAAAAAAAAAATTGTTATCTTCCAATTGATTAGCAAATTCCCTTTTAATGTATACTACTGTTTCCGGACCCATGCAGTACGTGGCTTGATGTCTAGTTTATGATATAACAATGGACTCACTCAATTAGGTGAATTTATTTTAATTATTAGTGAGGATAAGTTATTTAGTAGTACTAGAGAAAGAGAAAAGAAATTCATTCTGAGAAAATTGTGGAAAAAAATTAAATGTATCAAACAAAATGAATAAATGTTCGAATGATTTGGTCTATGAAAGAACAATGGGATTAGAAAGCTATTTGGTAAGAAAGATTTAGGTGTAAATAGTAAATATTGAAATTTACGTAATCACCTTGCTCGTTATTAAGTGATTATATTTGAACAATGATTTTTTTTTAAGCAGAATTTTCAATCGAACCCTACCAATATGGAAACTTGCCATAAGGAAAATTTAAACGGAAATGAAATTGATACTACTTTTTAGTCGGTTCGATTTAATTTATCCACTTTTTCTTGTCAGGAGATTTATCCAGTTGCGCATTTATTATGAATACCTCTGGTTCTTCAATATGGAGGACGAATTCAATCTATTTCATCCAAATTAAGAAAATTCATCTCCTTAAAATCCGAACGGGACAAATAAGATGTTTAATACAGTCTAAACTAGTTAGCAAGCCCGGCAAAAACTAATTCCATTTCTCCTCACCTCCTCTTTTTTTTTTTTTCTTCCACTCCAAGCTCCCTTGAATGAGAAAACACTTGTGGGAGGCTCCACCTTCTTAACTTGAGTTGAGATTATTTCTTTTGATCTAATCTGGGAATATTTTACAATGTTCATCTAATTTTTTTTCTTTGCTCGTTGTTGATGCTCTTCTTCGCTTGTTGGGTGTATTTCCCACTTTCATTGTTTAAAAATCAACATGCTCCTTCAAATCCTCCGGATCAAGAAGTCCGACAAAATCAAGGAGGAATACAGTGAGTTCCTACTGCCTTGGAAGCACTTATAAAACTTCTCTGAGTTTTGAAAGCTCTCATTTCTGCTTTTAAATCTAAATCTTGGAGCTCTTCTTTCCCTATCTAGATCTAGATCTGGAAGTTCATTAAAGGCGCCTATGTGCTCATCTTACCTCTCCCAATCTAAATCTAGATCTTAGATCTAGATCTTAGAGCTTGTTCATCCTATTTTTAGCGTCTCTGTACATAGTGTTGACGACGTTAAACATGGGTGCGCACCGCCCACTGCACAAAGCAAATCTACTAGAGAAAGGGATTATGATGTGTGCTCACTGATGACAATGCGAGATTCGTTTTGATGCTGAGAGAGTTTCATTCTTATAGATGAGAATATGCACTCCCATTTAGTAGGAGTGTCACTTGGAGTAACCACAAGTCCCTGTCCATATGCGGCACGGGGATCACGGATAAGGTGATGCATGAAATCTTGAAGGGTAGCCCTGTTCTCAAGTATCTTAGGTCGGAGGAATGCTGCAGTTTGAAGCAAAACGTCAAGCTTTGTTCGAGATGTTTGAGGGAAATTGTGGTCGATCGCTGCTTTTGGTATGCACTTGATGAGGGTTTCCCACTGGAGATTTTGAGCCCTCTTTTGCTGTCGCTGAGTTTGAGAGGGTTCGTTCGGTATGATGAGGCAGCTGGTAATTGAAGCCTCATCCTTGACTGAAGCTGAGTTGAAGTTCTCTATGAGAAGGCGAACAAATTGTTCTGTTCAGAATTGGTTAAGAGTCTTACAGAGGGTACTGCAGCCTGGTTGAGGGACTGCTTCAGAAGCTGTAGAACGCGACTGAGCTTTTGATTGGTAATTGGTGCCTTCGGGTGAGCAAATTGTTTAATTCAACCAATTCGGGTTCATACTTATGAACAGTTGATGGTCCCTCTTCCTGGAGTTAGAGGAAGTTCATACTAAATTTTATCACTCTGGAATCTGGTTCACATGGTTTGCTACTCTGCATGATGGCTAGTGCTGCAAATGTACATTGTGCCTCCAAAATAGCTACCAAAAGACCAAGGAGAAAAATAGCTGGTGTGGGTCAGTCTATATCTTCTCAGTAGTGAATAATCATGATTCCAAAAGGTCATAGTAAATTCTTACATGTTGCCTCTTCATTGTCGGATGTGCTTAGGTTATATCACTTGCGGCAGAGTTGAAGGTGTGCCATTTTCTTTCCCTAATTGCAAGTCTCTATGCGACGCAGGTCTTGGTGTCCTATCGTGGAGTCCGGTGGCCCTCCTGATAGCCAATGATGATATGATTGAACTCTATCACTTCACCTGAAACAATCCTACTTCATCTGTTAATGAGGGCTTCATAAATATTTGAACTTGTTCACTAGGGCTGTAGCCCGTTTATTAGTGCTTCCCACTGTTCGCTCGTGCGTCCGACTATTAGCATTTTGCTGAAAAAAACACCCGAACTCTTATTTTCCCCAATCTCTCCCGCCACATGTGTACCTCGCCGTCATGTCCTCGAGCATCGTGCCGTTGTCCATTGTCATCGGTTGTCGATTCTTGTGTTTGTCCCCGTTTGCCCTCCGGGAGCGATGCTGATGCAATGAGCGGCATCACCGGCCGGTCACCCCAAATGCGGGTCGCCAAAGGCGGGAAACACCGGTCCTGGGCTTCATGACATTGGATTTGACGTCTAGAACTCATCCAAAACGATAGAAATAGAGAGTGAGTTGTGTGCTCGGTCGTTGCTTTGAGGCGGTCAATGGCAAGCGGCAAAGGTCTTGTGGGATAATTTAAAAAAAAAAAGTCTTAAATTTATATCATTTATGCTAATTCAAATCCTAGATATTTTTAATTTGGGCAATTTAGTCATAATTTTTTTCAAGATATGCTAATTTAGTATTAAACATTTTAATAATCAACGTAGTCCCTTCAATTAATTTTGGTTATGAATCATTGATACAACGAATTCAATCGGCGCCATCCGTCCTATGTGGTATAGTCGCAGCGAACTTTGAATATTTTTTTTATTTTTATTATTTTAACTGTTTTTTATTTATGATTTTCTGTTCTTTCATTTTTCTAGGCGAGTGCTGCAGAGCGTTTGTCGGCCGAGCTAGGGTGGTAACGCTTGCCGCATTGAGTGGCTCACAATACACTTGTTGTGGCCGATGAGGGTGTCGTGAGCCCTCTCCCAAGACCTCGCGGGACACAGTGGGTACTGCGGAGGTGGTGGAGGGCCACAGCCCTTGCTCATTGGCCGGTCGACATGCTAGCTCAGTTAAAAAGAAGAAGTAAAACATAGAGAAATCTATAAATAGTTAATTGGCTTATGACATCTTTGCGAGAAGCAAGCTAATTAATTTCCTTTTTCAAACTTGAAGGAGTCAAAAAGAAATCATTACCATTTTGCAATGTGAACTTTGAATCAATATATAAATAGGGCGGTAAAATATGGCAAATGTTGCTACACTTTGTTTCTTTTTTTAGTTCAAACACGTCACTCCGTCTTCACTTTTTGACGGTTGTGGTGGATTACTCCAAGGGACGATCGGGAAATTGAACACGTCAATGGTATAGCGGGGAGCCAGGAGATCAGTTGACTAGCGTTAACTGTGGCCACTTTTGAAATCCTGATCGGAGGGTTTTGTAGAAACCTGAAGAGGGCGTCTCCCAAGGTGGCTCCAGTGGCCATCAAGAGGGCGGTAGCGGCGACGCCAGGACAAATTGTCATGTCAGTTGTCATCTCAACCAAATTATGTTAATGACATGTGGAACTCCAGTGTGCAAATTAAAATCCCTCTGTACAAGGTGCACAAGTGTAAAGATCAAAACCATAATTGTTACTTCAAAAACAAAGATTAGGCGTACCAACAAAACAGCCATTGGATGAAATACTTGACCATCCGAATCAAACGTACTTCAGGCAACATGAGATTCAATAATACCTGAATGGCGGAAAAGCTAGTCACATTATGTTATAATATCACGTCTCTACTACCGCTATTTTAATTCTTCATCCTCACTTTAAATCACTATGCATTATTTCACTTGGGAGATTAGATTTTCACTTAAATCTTTAGAAATAATTGGAAGCTGATAGCTACCCTAATTCACAACTTTCAGACTTTTACCCCATATACGAGTCATGGCGACGGCTTATATGCTAAATTCTACAGACACGGCATATCACTAATAGTTCTATTAATATTCATGATCAACACAAAAGGCAAGGTGGTGTGAATAAACAGATGAAATTAGAAGAGGCACCCAGGTATCCAAATTCACAGTAGAAAATGCAAGTTCCGCTGTAGAATCATCGGAATCAAGAAATCTGTTGAACTTACTCATCTCAATCGAAACTCTAGGGAGAGATTATTGAGGAAAAATGGACTTAAAATGAGGTTAGAGACGAAGTGCTTACTTATAAATGAACAAATTGGGTAATTTCTTAGATGAAATACTTGACCATCCGAATTTCTTTTGGCTTGAAGCCACACTTCTCATAGAATGCTTTATTCTCATTTCTGCAGTCAAGAATCACCTTATAGCAACCCACGGATCGGGCATGATCAGTGAGAAAAGAAAGAACCTTCTTGCCTAACTGCATCCCCCTAGAATCACGATCGACGACCACGTCTTCAATATGGCCAACCTTGCCGCAGTTCCTTATAAACTTCTATTCGATGAACACACTTCCAATAGCAACTATCTTTCCACAACTAGTATCCTCTATCACACAAATCACATGGTCATCGCCTAGAGAGCTGAGCTCTTGGAACTGCTTTTGGAAATCCTCATCGGAGATAGCATCGCAAACCGTCAGTTGCTGCAGTAGCTCTACAAACCCTTTGCTTTTGTCGGAGATCTCTAGTTTCCGAACTTGAAGATTACATGCTTCATTTAGTGGGACCCCAGTCTGCATTTCCTGAGATGAGGCTTCTGTTTACACCAACTTCATTCACATCGACAAGGAGAGAATTAGAGTTCATAGAGTCAAAGAAAAGGACATGGCACGCATATAGAAGCTCCAACATGTTATTAAAGGTAAATCACACATAAGACACGTAGCATTTCTCTATCTAAGCAAGCCACCTTGCATAGACTTGTAGTGGCCAAATCTGCTAAGCTCTAAATCATAAAGCAAAAGATAAATGCAATTCACTTTTCGGCCTTCTTCTATCAAGCTAATATTAATGCAAATGCGATATCAGTTACTTCCTAGTGAGTCTGTTCGTAAAAGATACAAAACAAGAGGAGGAGGAGGAGGAGAAAAACTTGCTAATGAGGCTAAATTAGTATTTACGTACACAATACAGAGAGGAAAAAGAAGCAGTTCTATGGAGTCCTCTGTTTACAGAGTGATAGTCTCACTTTAAATTACAAACTTCGAAAGCAGAATCGAAGAACCTATCTACAGCCTGGCAACAATTACGGCTGAAAAAGAGAGAACGATGAACAAGTTTCCTTGGCTTTGTCATTTATCAAAACAGCTCATTAAAGCTTCAAATAAAATTCCAACTAAGAAAATTCCATTAGTTGCTTTCTTTGGTGCACAGTAGGTATCTGTAACGATGTTTGGTGTTAATACACGACACCATTCTCAATTATACATTGGAAAACAACATCTGCGGTGCTTATTAGTCAAAAACTCACAAATGGAGTAGTTCTTTCTCAAAGCATAAAATATCTCAAAAGATTTTTCTTACCTGGACTTAGTTCATGTCTAGGATATGGCAGATAATCCTATGAAATATACACTCCAGATAAGCCATAGAACACTATCTTGACACTGGCTGCATATTTTGGACACAATGCCGATGATGACGACACAACAACAGGAGCAGCTTTTGCCAACACTCATTAAGTTATTTGCTGGCAGTCGTAAATGCCAATAGAATTCTTACAAGCAAAAGGGCAAAAAGAAGTTCAGAGCGATGTTGAGAAAACATTTACTGCTAATTGTTGCAAATGCTGCTAAAGACATCCAAAAATGCCAGCAAAAGTTCTCTCTTTAGAGGCATTTGAGAGTGGCATTTGCAAATGCCGCGATCTGTATTTCTTGTAGCAAAAATTGGAAGTGCCAGATAAAAAGTCACCACAAATAGTCCCCGAAAACATTGCTTCACCACGAATTAACTCCGCTTAAAACTGTGAGGTTGAGACAGAGAGCCAGATTACGCAGTTTGTAACAACTCATTAAAGACACACCCAACTCCTAAACAGCCTAAACAGTATCAAAAGATTCAACCCAAAAAGCAGAAGAAATGGATGGATTACAAAAGCTTCATATCAACTCATGCATCAATGCCAGATGCAATAGCAATCTCGGAGAGAGTACACGAGACTGTCCTGCGCTTTTTCTAGAGTGTGATTGAGCCTAGCCATCGCGTACTTCTAATCTACGCTAGCGAAGAAGTCCAGGGGCATAAAGCTTATCAAAATCAGTGGAAATTCCCAAAATCGAACGACCCCCAACACTGTCTTGCGCTTTCAATTCAGGAGGAGCAAAAAAGATTACGCATGCACAACGCTCGTAATAATCACAATCACAAACCAGAAGAACGAGAGAGTACCCTTGGGCTCTATTTAATTGCTGTTCCCTGCCCTCCCGATTCGAACTCGGCAAGTGATTGATGAAATGCAAGCGAGGGACGAAGGAAGCAAAAGAGTCTGAGACTTGCTGTGCCTTCTGCGCGACTGGCGGCTGGTAACCTATTTACCCCCAAAGTTACCGAGAGGGGCAAAAAAGGAATTTCAGTTTGGGTCGCACTCCGCGAGGCGACGGTGGTGGAGAGGAGGGCGGTGAAGGCGGAAAGTTCCACGAAGATGGAGAGGAGATGTCTGGTGTTCAGTCGGCGCAATCCCCTCCCGTGAAGCGAGTCCTCCCTTATCTCCGGAGCGTCACCTTTCCCGCATTTCCTTTTGATTCGTGCGAAGACCGGGCTGAAATTGCCTTTCCGTAGTTGTCTCTCTGTCCATGGCCGGTGTGATGTTCTTATGTCGATATCCAACAATTCTTGGCCGTTGTGATGATATTGCTGAAAGTTGTCCGCATGACTGTCGGTGGAATTTGTGGGGCGTTCATCCCGACGCACTGCGAGGTGCGAGCCCTGTGAATGAAGTCAGATTGGTGGGATGAATGATGTCAAGTCACTTTCTGTTCGGTTGTGGCGAATAATAAAAATGAAAGTCGGAACAGGCGTGAACATAGAGATGCGCATCTTGTTCTTTGGGGATTGTGAAGGCATCGGATGGTTTCAGAGCCGATACATACTCTTGAGAGATTGGTTTCTCTGTAGAAAAAGTGAACTTCATTCATCGAGATGCTGAACACACGCACACGCACATACATACAAAATCCCAGTTCTTGTTCTCTTTGCTTTTGTTTGGTAAGCTGCTGTATGTTATTGAGAAAAGATCTATAATACTTTCTTAGGCATATTTATGTGAAAAAAGGTTGAAATTTACCCTAAAAGCGATCAATCTTGGAAGAACCGAAAATCATTTCGTCTACACGTTTGGTCCAGATTTTCGAGATGCGCCGACTTATTTTTGTAGTGCTGATGACTTAACGTAGGTGAGCTTGCTTGATTTCAGTTGGAGTCACCATGGAAATCTCCCGATTTGATGCTTGGTATTCCAATAAAGATGGTTCTTTGGAAGGGCCAGCATCATACATTGTCCAGGGCCCGTGTCGTAGGTGTTGTCTACCGAAGTCATTCCGCGATGCATGCAGGTGGTGTCTTCTCCCAAATAGGAAATCCCCCCTCTTTTTGACATTTTCAGCGTACACACCAAGACGGATTTACGCAAAGCATCTCATGTGTCTTTCAATTTATTGAACCATTCTCTATGCGAGGCGGGTCTTGGTATCTCGTAGTGGAGTCCGGTGGCCCTCCCGAAAGCCATGATGATCCGATTGAATTGATCACTTCACCCGAAACAGGGCTACTTCATCTGTTTAGTCGGCAACGGTTGCGGGTAATTTCGATACTAGTATGCGATACGAGATATTGGGTCTTCCCGTATCATGGGATACCAGGGATAGTTTGGCCTGACCCATCATTGCTAGAGTACTCCTCTCCCGCAAGTCCCGATCAGTATTGCGTGTCGACGAACCTGTCGCTCATTGCCATTGTACCTTGCGATCGTGTCTTCAAGCAATTGCCCGACGTCCATTGTTGTTTATCGGGTCCATGTTGAGCCTCGTGTCTCCGTTGTCTAGAGCCGTGCTAATGTGGCCACTATCGCTACCGGCAGCATCACCGGCCGCTCACATCAAATGCTGGTCGCCCAAGGTAGGCAAAGACTGGATATGGGCTCGCCGACATTGGAATTGATGTCTACAACTCGTCCAAAAAGACAAATACGGAGAGAGCTGGGGGTTGGGGCAGTGGTCAATGGCTCAAGGTGTCGTTTGGGATTTCGAGATTGATCGATGGCAAGCGGCAAAGACACTAAATTTTAAATTTATTACACTTCTACTAATTCAAGACTAAATATAAAGGGTGACGTTTCTCGGTTCTGTCTAATCCTATACAGGAAACGAGAGGTCTAATGGAACCTATAGAGTTCAAAGGGGGCTTTTTAGAAAATATGGTTAAAAAAATTACCAATTTACGTGATTTTTAAAAAAAAATTACCCTTTTAAGGCATGTGCGCTTCTGATGGGGGAGGCGCACAGCCCCATTTTCCTTTTTTTACTTTCTTTTTATTTTGTAGCCCCATATTTTATTTTTTTTTTTTACTTTTTTCTTTTTATATTTATAATAACATTTATTTATAATAAAAATTTACATTTTTTCTTTTTAAACTTTCTTTTTATAACTTAATTATTAATAATTAATTTAATATTTTGGTTTGGTAAGCGGTTCGGTTTGGATTTTCTATTCGGTTTGCATTCGGTTTGGTTTGCCATTCGATTCGGTTTAGTCGCTCTTCCTAACGGTTCGGTTTTATTCCGTTTTTCCGAAAAAAAGAATTGAACCGAACCGTTGACACACCTAGTTATAAAATAAATGTTATTAAAAAAAATAAAAAGAAAAAAGTACAAAAATAAAATATGTGGCTACAAAAATAAAAAAAAAGTAAAAAAAAAAAAAAGAAAAGAAAATGGGGCTTACTTTTACCTCTTCCTCGGTCAGAAGAAGGCCCATAAAAGCCAATGTTCTCCATATCAAAGAATGACCCAAAAGGCAATGCCTCCAAACCATCACGAACGGCAGCGTTTTAAACTCCAACGCAGCCGAAAAAGATGATCCAGCACCAGCACCAGCAGGAGCCTTACTTTTAGCTCTTCCTCGTTCAAAAGAACCAGGAGGAGATTTTGGGAATCGCTCATCGTTTATCGATTTTTTTCACCTTTCAGTGAAGAAGCACTATAGAGAGAGACAATGAGGGACAGAATGTGCATGACAGAGAGACAAAAATGGTCGGCAGGTGAAGCGTGTGATGTACTTTATATGGGTTTTGGGGCTTAGGCCGACAAGGTGCAGGGGAAAAATCCTAGGAGAAACAGTAAGGCAATGAGGTGAGGGCATGACGGCGAGGTACAACAGACTCGAAAGATGAGAATGGACCACAGGTGATTGCTTGTGGACATTGAGGGCGTCACAGCACTCAGCTTGCCCTCAGTATGGCTCGCAAGGGCCTAGATAAGGGTAGCGGCCTTGAGCAGAGCGAGGGCCCCGATCCTCACCTAGGGACCATCGGCCTATGCCGGCATTGTGAAGAAAAATAAAATAAAAAAATCAATAAAAAGTTCTAAAAATATATTTAAAAAATAAAAAATATTGTTTATGTCGGTCTTATCAGCCACGTAGCAACGATCGGTCTAATTGGGTTGTCACGTTAGGATTTTGCGCCAAAATTAACCAAAAGGACTAAAATGGTAAAAAATTTATTAAAAAGGTAACTTAGGTGTACCAACAAAATAGCAAATTGGAAAACACTTGACCATCTGAATGAAACGTGCTTCAAGCAACATTAGGTTCAATACCTAAATTGTTAGGAAAGGTTTAGGACTAAATTATGCCAAATTATTCTCTTTTATTTCTAAGGCTATTGTAATTCTCCATACCGAATTAAATTCTATTCAGTATTTCACTAGGGAGATTAGAATAATTTTTTTTACAAATATCCAGCATAATTGGAAGCTAATATCTACCCTAATTCATGACTTTAGTCTCGTGAGAGAGCTAAATTCTACCGATGGAGGAACAATAGTTAGGCATTGTTACTTATGATCAAAAAAAGGCGTTGTTTGAAACCAAAAGGGGCACCGAAGTATCCGAATTCACGGTAGAAATGCAAATGTCGATGTTGAATTATCGAATATAGAAATCATTGAATTTACTCATATCAACAGGAACTCGGGGGGAGATTATTGAGAGAAATGAACGTAAATTTGGGTTAGACATGAATTGCTTCCCCATAACTCGAACAAATTAGGTAACTTCTTAGATGAAATACTTAACCATATGAATTTCCTTCCGTTTGAAGCCACATTTCTCATAGAATGTTTTATTCTCATTGCTTTGCATCAAGAATCACCTTATAGCAATCCAAAGACCATGCATGATCAACGAGAAAGAAAGAACCTTCTTATTGGACGTCATGCGAGTAGAAATTCTAATTCGTCGATTGTCCGATTGTCTGTCTCTCTTTGCATATTAATTTTGCTGGTTTGATTGATATCGTTGAGAGTGGGATTTGTGAAATTGATGGTTGGATCGTCGAAATTGGACATTGATTAGTGGTGGCGGAGAGAGTCGAGGTGGACGGTGGTTGGTGGTTGGCCATGCGAAGTTCTTGTTATCGACGATTTGGACGGGTGAAGGGCCCCCGAATTGATTTGCATGTGGTTATTTTGAGTTGGATGAGGTATTATAGGTGCTGGATTAGAGGAATTCAAGGCCACTTGGGCAAGACGACTGATGGATTCATGGGAGAAATTTGGCAATGGCGTTACATGAGTGAGTAGATGATCTTGATGCTTTTGCTTCTTGTGGTTGTTGCCTGATTGATCTTGTCCCTGTTGTTGCGGTTGATGCCTTGTTTACTGGTGATTGACATTTCTTATGGTTGGCTAGCTAGAACTATACTCGTTGGGCTTTTAGCTCCCCTCGTTGTTGAACTCTTTTTAGATACCCAAATTCCCGTGGCTTCGGATGATGGTGGTTGTGTTGGAGCACGCGATGGTGACTGCGAATTGTATCTTGGAGTAGCTTTTTCTTTTAATCCTCCCATTGTACCTTTTGATTTAAAAGGATGATGTTCATAAGCGGATGATATCTCAAATATCAATATTTGCGTATAGTGCTCACTTTTGGTACCAATTTTTTTAGGATCATTTAAGTGTCAAATAGGAGAAAAAACAATCACTTTAGTATTAATGAGAAATTCCGGCTACCTCACCCGAGTTGATATTTAAATAATCATTTTTTTTAAAATTGCTATTACTCAAACAAGCATGAAACATATGCTTGCATATTCGTCCATATTAACACTTAAGTAATCCAAAAAAGATCACTTTAGTACCAAATCGAAAAAAAAAAAATTATTTTAGTGTCAAAGGCAAGAAATTCGATGACTTCACCGAAGCTATTACTTAAATAGTCGTTTTTCAAAAAAATTGGCACTAAAGTGATCCAAAAAAAAAAAATATTTACACCAAAGAGAGCGTTGTAGACGAATATTGACACTTGAGGTGTCCTTTTTGCCTATATAATGAAATAAAGGTTTTATAATTAGATGACTTTGTTACATGTGAATGAATGTTTGTTTAAAATAGAAAAAGGCATACTTTAGGGAAATGATCACTTGAGGCTGTTTTTTTTTTGACACGAATTTATCTAATAGGTTGTAAAAAAAAATTAATAATGGGAAGTGTTTATCATACATATGTAATTACAGATTAAAGCAGCGCGCATACTTAGTAAGTGGCGGGCATGGGACGTCACACTTGGTCGACCCTTCTCTTAAATAGGCACTTCAAGTTTTTATTTGAAACAAGATCCATTTTAGGTACTCATTTGAGAAAATGAAATCACTTCAGCACTTATTTGAGAAAACAAGGACACTTTAAGCTTTATAGAAAATATAGATATAATCCCTCTAAAACCCTCAAATTTAAGTTTTAGTCTTAATTTTACCTCGAATGTTTTTTTTTCAATTCAAAAAATCACCAAACTTTAGACCTATTCTTAAATCTACCCACAATTCGTTGTCTAAAAAAAGTTCTATATTTTATGTCCGCTCTCAAATCCGCTCGGAATAACGGCAAGAACCTTGAGAACAACTCCAAGACTCAAGATGGAACAGTTCCATATTGCCAAGGGAGCAATCTTGGAGCTTGGACCGAAACTCACTGGTCAAGTGGGGCGGTAGACTTTTCAAAGACGAGAGCTCGAAAAAGAAAAGGGTGGAGCTTTTCTTCACGGCCAAGAAAGAGAAGTAAAGAGAGAGCGTTATGGTCGGAAAAGAGAGAAAATTTTAATAAAAAAAAATTGAGCGAACGAGCGAGATGACGGTGCCGCTGGAGCGACGAGGCAACATCGAAGGCCGACTGGAGGTGGAAGGTGGAGCCGATGTAGTGAGTTGGGAGGCGGAGCGGCGTCGACGGCATTCATCCTATGCCGATTTCTACTTTTTTGCTGTTTGAGTTTTTATAACATGATCTCGCAGATAAATTCTCGATATAGAAGTGGTTTACCCATTGTTAATTCGCGTGAATATTACGAATATAGTATTATATACAAATTTTATTAATGTTTTGTCCATTCCAAAAAAAAATTGAATAATAAAAAAAATGATTACAAGAAAAAAAAAGAAATTAAAAAAATGATTAAAGGAAAATAATTAAAAAATTGAAAAAAAATATTGCCCGGCATGTTGAGTGCCACGCAAACGTTGGTGGCGCTCGGCATTCAAAATGCCGAGCGACACCTAAAACGGCAAGTATGTTTTTTGTTAACCTATTTTGGTAATTTTATTTTTTTTATACTAAATTGAAAAAAAAGCCCCGAGGAAGCCACAAAAGCAAAAGATTGATCAAATCATCTAACATTCAATATCGGAAATGAAATTCATTATCTATCTCATTAGTCGATTACTTATCATAGATTATTTTCACTGTACCAAACATATATCCTTTCACAATATAATGACTTCGTTAAACAGATACACAAATCAATACGCATAAACTTTTTGCAATCCATTGATAATTCTCAAACCATTTCATAATAATCAACTCACGAACCAGTTCTAAAAATGCTTTCCTTGCCATTTCTAATAATCAAGAGGCTAGTAGATGTCTCATCCTAATTTTAATGCATCAAATATGCTATAAATAATTAGTTTTTCCTTTTACCCAAATCATACTTTGCACATAATATGTCTAATCTTTTTTATTAAAGAGATAGCACTACTCAGCTAAGAATACCCCAACAACATTGTTATTCAAGCGGGCCATCTCGTAATCATGTTGATTAAAGGAGAATCAACGTCAAGACCAAGTAACACTATCTCAACTCCGAATTGGCTAAAATGAAGCTTAATCGCTAACAAAAGGATTCCCGGGCGGTGATAAATTGCTCACACAAACCGATTATTTAAAGTTGTCTCGCAACGCGAAGCTCGAATGCAAAATGCGAAAATTTCGCTTTAGCTAAAGCAAGTACTTCAAATCAACTCCCGACAAATCCCATGGCTTCACAACGTCATAATTCATGATTTCATTCCATGACTTAATAATTTTAATCCGACTTCGTAGTTCAAATTTCACATAATTTCGAATTTATGTCATAAATCCAAAAACTACTTCGATTTGACGAACACATGGCTTGATCCTCACCGGATATTGCGGGTTGAAAATGCTCCTTCTTTTCCTTTCCCCTTCTTTTTCTTCTTCTTCTTCTTCTTTCTTCTTCTTTCTCTCTGGGTGCATGCTCTCCCTTTTGCCTTTATATCTTTTCTTTTGCTTTTTCTTTTTCTAAAGCCCACTTTTTTACCAAGTCAAGAAGAAGGGCAAATTATTATAGCAATAGCTAAACTAAACCAAGAAAGGCCATTTGCCAAAAAAATCTAAAATTTCTTTTTATTAATTTGGCTTTGGATTGATTAAGAAATTGTGAAATCAATAAATATGACTAAATGATAACAATAGGTTGACATTTTAGAAAAATAATTGGTAACTTGACACCTAAGCAGAGAGAATAGTGGATTGGTCTAGCCACTCATTTGAAATAAGAAAAAGTTAATACCATGAAAAACTTTAATTGGACATATTTATAATAAATTTACCTTGGACTAATATTTTGACTACAAAAAATTTCAAACTAATAAAACTATAACAAATTTACCCTCCTTTAACTTCTATTAAAAGTTAAATTATTGATATGAGTGATACATAGTAGTTTACTAGTATACCAATTTAGGATTTTAGTTTATGATTTTTCATGATATGAACTCTATTTAACGAAAACTAACGAAGGGTTAATTTATCATATATGTACTAGTTTAGGATTTTTTATGGTCAAGAAATTAGTTTGTTGTAAGTTTTTCACAAGTACAGCAGTTTAGAGTTTTTCATTATCAAAAAATTATTTTTAAGTAAATTCGTTATAGGTGTACTAATTTAGAGTTTTTTTCATGGTATTAACTAAATAAGAAATAGACAGAAACTTAGCTGAAGTTAAGCAAGGATCGATGGGACCCAGCCACCGATCGAGGGGGAACAAAGAAAATTATATGCCATCTAATTACAAATCTGCTTCTCGATGATTACAACAGGTGAAGCTCCTTGACCTAAATATCTTCAAATTTTAAGTTGAATTTTTATTCTACCTCAAACTTTTTTTTATTTTAAAAAGACACCTTCAATTTTAGATCCAATCCTAAACCTGCCCCCAATTATTTTGTCTAAAAAATTTCCAAATTTAGGTCCAATCCTAAATCCTCCCAGACATCTTTAATTAAAAAAAAAACACTGACTATTCTTAAAAATGCTTCCGTTAATCCTCTGTCTAAAAATTGTCGTTAGTTGTTTGATAGTGCATTCCTATGTCGTTAAAAAATGCACATCACCAAGGTGAAATGATAAATTATTTCCAAAATGAGACCTACTTTTTAATAAAAAAAAATTAGGAAAACTAGGGATGACTGAGAGTGATTTTTGGATGAAGGCTAGCAGGGGTAGATTTAGGGTTTGACCAAACAGGGAGAGACTACTTAAAAGCCTCGTGGAAAGGATTACACAGATAGTTCCTTCTTCAATAGCACAAAGGAATTCTTCAAACGCGGTGATTTGTATTGTGAGTTTTACATTCAAATTGAGTTGTTAATTTATAAACACTTTGAGTTTGGGTGCAATATCCGTGCGAAAAACACTTGAGCGTGTGATTGAGTATAACTTTAATTTTCCGATTATTGTAGATTATTTGTTAATGTATCTCCACATGGACGTAGATACCAACACTTGGACCGAACCAGCTTATGTCCTTTATTATTTCTCGTTTATTTCTCCAGTTCTCTCGCATTGATTTAATTGCTAGATCATGTCAGTTTTTACATTAATATTACAATAATTATCAAAGTCATTGGTAGATTGGTGAGCCCAATCTATTACGATGTTTGGTAAATATCTCAAGAAAGGAATCCGGTAACTAACGTAGACTCCGGGCACAACGCAAGCTCGATAGCAACCTTCATGGTTTGGTCTAGAGAAAGAACTAGGGATGAAAGTGAGAGTTTGAGATTCAAGTTGATATAAATTTATATAAGAAAATACCTAAACCAAGAGGGAGCAGACCTAACACTAAACTCACACGTGATGAGGAGATTATTGAGATACACGTATATTTATGTTTGAGAAATCTCATATTGAAGAATTAATGTAGTGTGGGGCATTTAATATATTCAAGTTGGCCCATAACTCATTGGCTTAAGCTTTTGAGTGAATGTGAGTCCAGTTGGATATATTGTGAGTTCAAACTTAAGCTTCCTCTTAGCTATTTCTTTGCTTTGTCAACTTGTTCGATTAGATAAATCAAACCAATATCAAAATAAAAAGCAAAACCAAAAAGGCATTTTCATTTCTTTCTCGAGTTTTGAAGGATAAATTAAGCCATGACCAGAGCAAAAGAAAAAATTCTTCTCATCAATGCTCGAGTGTGTGTATATGTCACATATTGATAGTGTTTTTAGGATCCTCGACACGCGCTAATAACATTAGTTTTTTAGCATATGAAAGGCAATTCCTCTAAGCATGTGGCTGCTGTTCTCGGGGAATGAACAACTAATTTATTATGTAGATTGACAAGTTTTGATTTTTTGGTGCAATTCTGATTGCCAAGCGATTCTGATTGCCAACTTGTTCCATTGTCTAAATCAGATCACAAGAGAATGGTCAACAACAGGGCATTTTCTGTTTCCTAAGAACCATTCCGGTTATTTTCTCCGTGAGACTTGAACTGAAAAATCAAGGGTAGAGTCATAGCAAAGACGAAATGCATCGTCTCATTTTTGGATATTCTTTCGCCGAGCTCGTCGCACTGATCCTTCTCCCAGGGCTTGCATTCTACTTTCCCTGGAAAAGTTTTTGCCAGGTGATGCGCTCATGTTGGAAAAGTTGGTCCTCAAAAACATAAAAGACGTGAAAGGCATGAATCGAAAGAGGAGCTAGTTGATCCAGGCAAATTGTGACCGAAGGCATTTAAACTCTATTCTAGAGTTGCTGAATTGAGTCTTAGAAGGCGTTCAGCATGACGAACAAAAAGGCAACCAAATTGTTGAGCAAAAAAAAAATGCATTTAATGTTATCTAAATGGATGGACTCACTATTCAACATACACATTGTTGAACATCTTTCACCATATGTAGACCGACAGCAATGCGAATGCGACACACAACACAACACGATACCTCGACACGTTCTTTTTTAAAAATAGAGATTTCCAATCATTTGAGACATGTTATATATTAAATATATAGTTATTATTTTTATATTTTTTACAAAAAAGAAGAATAAATTTTCTAACATGGGTTCTCCCGTAATTTGAACTAGATTCTAGACACTTGGCAAGCACAGAACACGCTCTCCCCCAGTCCGTTACTTTTTGAAAAAATCTCTCGCATGTTAAGCCGAGTGAGCCTAAAGCAGATTTTCGAAAATCTGCCTCTTTTTTCTCTCTCCCCTATCAATTAAAAAAAATTGAGCTCTACGCTAGCCATGTGCACCGCACGGCAGACTAGACAGAACGCGGTCTCTCTCGTCTCTCGTCTTGCGTCTTCTCCACCCCCTCTCTTTACCTTTTGAAAAAAATCTCCGCCTCACCACTCTCTCTCCTATCTGTCTCGCGAAGGGAACGACGACCGCCATGATTTTAGCTGCCTCATCTCTCTTCCAGCCCTCTCTCACTCTGTCCTTTAGCACTCTTTGCTCTCTGCTCTCACCCGAAGCCCATTCTGTGCTCGCGTGTCCCCGGCATGTCACTGGCATTGACGTGTCGAACGGTGTCCGACAACGATGCGGCAACTCCCTCGGTGTGTCGGTGCTCTATAGCTTCCACCAACCAAGTTGAATAACAATACGAAACGCTTAGGTCCACTTTGAGTGGCATAAACAAAATATTTTCTTTAATCAGAAATTGGGAAAACTAGGGATGATAAAGGATGATTTTGTGATGGAGGGCTATCGGGGTTAGATTCAGGACAAGACCTACAATTTAGGGTATTTTAGACAAAAATCAATTTGGCCAAATTTGGGACTTGATCCAAAGTTACGTGCTTTTTTTTTTTTTTTTTGAAGAAGAAGAAAAATCTGAGACACACTTAAAATTAGACATAAAGTTGATTTTTTTCCCAAAAAATTGGGCCTTATATATGTAAACATATCGTGTTTTGCTAAAATTAGAAGACATGCGCTTAGCCTCCGACGCACACGAGTAGAGAATCCCAACCTTATCAACTAACCCAGGACTCAGGGACTCCCCCATGCAATGTAAGACAGAGGACATGCGTTAAACTCGCCCACGTACTGCCAAGCCGTTGCACTAGTCTGTCCCTCCGTACTTATCCGGTCTGGATCGTCCAAGTGAATCTCATCTTGATATGTTATCTAATTATTTTAATTATAAAAAAAGAATTAGAAAAGGGTCTCACCGAAAATTATTTCGGTCTATTCTCCATTATCAACTATGGATCTAATTTAATGCTATCGGTTGCTCTTTGTGTTGTCCAAGAAATAATAAATGGAGTAATGCATTGAAGTCCTAAAAGTACAATTAGGAAGCACCTGTAGGGCCCTTCCCTACTTCCTCTAAGGAGTCGGGACGTCAAGTCGCTAATTTTTTTTTTCCTCTTAGCTTTCTTTGGGTTTATAATATTCCCTACTGCTAAAAAAAAATGTGAATCCCTTACTTACTTACATAGTCAAACAAGTTAATGTAGATATTGTAAGAGGATATCCATGTTGTGGATTTCAGGAATAAGTTCAACAGAGCAATTTAGAGTTTCTGTCCGTAAATTTTAAGAAAAGCGATGGTTGATAATGCAACATTTCACTAGTGAAATGAAGTTTTGTCGGTTTGATTCCAAACATTTGTTTAACCGGCTCAAAGTGAGAGGGGGTAAATGCGTAAGCGGGATCAAGAGCTTAAATATATTCAACAAAAATTACTTTTTCCGATGGAAAATGAATCAACAAAAGGGAAGGAAAGTCACAACGGTGCAAGCACTGGACTAAGCGTGCCCAACATCACAGTCTTGAAGCCTTGGTTGTCTGGTCTTCCAAAGGCCGGACGAATCTCTTTCTCTTTTCTCCCCCACCTTTCATCTTCTCCGGCAAATCCATTACACAGTCTCCGTAAGTCTCTCCACTTTGGAATCCACCTTTTTATGTATATTGAAATTTTGACAGGCCATGTCTGTCATCCTTGGATTCTCTTGGGCATTGAGATTTCAGCCCCGTGAAGGGCAACGACTCCAAGCACGTGATTGCGGTTCCCGGTGAATGAATTTACTTAACTAGCTTGACTTATTAGTGCAATTCTGGTCGCCAACTGGTTCCGTTATGTATAGATCAAACCACAAGCGGATGGGCAACAAGAAGGCATTTCCTGTTTCCTGAGAGAGGCATTCTGGTTCTTTTCTCCCCCAGATTTGAAAGCGATAATCTCCTGTCTGGGCATTCTTTCGCCGTGCTCATGGCCCTGATCCTTCCCCCCGGGCTGGCGTTCTATTTTCTCAATAAGAAGAAAGCTTGTGTGCATCTAGTTCGCCTCTGACGGCAACTAATTCCGGTGGACTTAGTTCGTCTCCTACAGAATCTAAATTTTATTTACAGAAAGTGCCACAAATTTATTTTAATCAAGGGTTAGGAATTCTCTTGAAAGACATTAAGGGGATAAATGACAACCATTCTTGTTCCGAAAATAGATTTGTGTCTAGAAGTAGTTTTTGCTATTTATGTTTCGACCGAGTTTTTGAGCCAAAAAAAAATGGGTTTTATAATGATATAAAATTTCGATCCTAGAACAGAAGTTCGTTTGATTACAATTGAAAATTTTCACTTCTAAAAATTATTATTTACTATTTAAAAATAAAAAATTATTATTTATTTTTTTACTTCGGCGATTGCGGCATGGCGATGGTGAACGCCGGATGTCACAACGGTGGGGGCGGCCAACGGTGGATAGCAAAGGTGGTTGCCGGCGGAGTTGCCGACACCGGCGATAGCGGCCGATCTTTGGATAGCTCGCGGCATCCGGCGATGGGAACCAGCTATGGATGGCGGCGATGGCTATCGGCAAAGGTCACCGGTGGGTGGCAATGGGCGGCAACAATTAGCGAAGGTTGCCGATGGGTGGCGACCAAAGATGGGCAACGACGGTCTCGGAGGTCGTGATAGTGGTGCTTGACGGTGGTGGCAAAATGCGCGCGGCGGTCGCGAGAGATGGTGGACGGCGGTCGGCGAGAGATGGTGGACGGCAATCGATGGAGGTGGTGGGCGACATAAAGAGTAAGCGAGAGGCGATGGCCAATGGCAACACGTGGTGGTCGGCGGCATGTACTTGAGAAAAAGTTAGGAGTATAAAATTTCTATTTCTATTTTTTGAGAAGTAAAAAATATTTATTTTTCATTTCTCCTTCAAATCTATTTCTTGAATAATTTTTTGTTTCAGAAATAGAGAAATATAACTATATTACTAAATGAGTTTCTGTTTCAAATCTATTTCAAAAATAGATTTGAAATAGGAATAAAAAAGTACAATGGATATCACGCACGCCTTAAAAGATTTCTACCGATTAAAAATGTTTCTTCGGAGCAGTGCTGGAATAATCCTTAAAGCTGTGATACTCGTGCAATTCAATAGCAGCTGTTTCCCACTAGCCCTAAAAAAAAAAAAAACAAAAAGGGGTTTCCTTCAGCAGCTGATCCCTGTCGAATGAGTGTGAGAAAGGCAACCCTTTTCACATTATTCTAATGTCAATTTTGCCAAGTTGTTTACTGTAGTGCAGACAAAGTGTACTGCAACTAGAACTCAGCTTTCTTCAAGCCCGCACCAAAGAGTGTTCTGTGTTATTTAATTACAAATCTTCCTCTGGATGATTAAAACAGGTGACGCCCCTCGACTTTTTCTTGCCTTTTTCTTTATTGGCCTAATCCCGAAAAACCCTCGGCCCAATCTTAATGCTGCCTGATTTTTTCGTCTCAAAGAAACGCTTTAACTTTAAATCCAATTCTAATTCTATTCTCAATGATTTTCATGTAAAAAAAAACCTGAAAGTCCGGAGATATAAGAAGATGAGATGCACTCTCATTCATTTTGATCTATAGAGACCCCCACAAACAAATCTAAACAAAGGAGAGAGTATCTTTCTGATCAAGCTAGACAAATAACATTTGTACATTTTTATTTGATGAAATTACTCATGTTGACCTCTCCGTCGAGTCAATGCATTGCTGTGTGGGAATAAGTTCAATTTTTCGAGGAAATATGACAAAAATAATGATGAAATACACCCAAAAAAAAACACGTGGTGCATTGGTCCCAAAAAATACAATGCGACTGTACTGATCACTTACAAGTATATTTAACCCGATTTTTATTATTGTTGTCGTTGTTAAATTATAGTTTCGAGGGCATAAAAAAGTGAGCAGTTACTTATTTAATGAGGAGGACGGGAATAATTACTCTAATTTATTATGTGCCAGCATGTCGAACATTGTCTAAGAAGATGCTCATAAAATATATGTGAGAAATAATTTATTACGTGTCAATATGTCGAACATTGTCTAAGAAGATGCTCATCAAAATATATATGAGAAATCAATCCACCTAGATCGGTTCGTTTATTCAATTCACTAACAAAAAAAATTCATGAATGAAATTTATATACACACTCAATATATTTGAAAGCAAATGCTTTATTTTCAGAATAATAGTAATCCGAAAGAATATGCGACAAGTGATTATGGTACTATGTTGGAAAGAAAATAGCTCTGTAGATTTTGTGGAATCACAACTCTTAAGTTTCCATGGTTGAAAAATCTTTACTTAAGTCCTAAACATTATCTATCTATACAAAATATGAAGGTGAAGACTTAAGAATTTCTTGTGCTCTCTCGAAATGTTCACTACACCTGTTAACAAATATTATTATCTTAATGAGGTAAAGCTATTCTCTAATGCGATAAAGAATACTTCAAAAAGCGAAGAATACTTCAAAAAAATATGTAGCGCGATTTCTGGACTTTGGATTAGTAAAAAAGGCCTTATTGAGTATAATCAAAGCTAAAGCAAAGCTATTAGAGAACAAATTTCAACTTTCATTGGTCTCCATTCAAGATTATCTGATATTTTCCCAAGATGCTTCAGTATTGTGAATTCGGGAATAAGTTCAACAAAAAACCCTTTTTTTAATGGAAAATAAATTTAAAAAGGCGAAGTGATGCGATCACTTGTCACATGTTTTCTTCTTCCTGGATGGGGTCGCCTTAGATTCTCTCGTGTATTGAAACTTCCGCCACACGGAGACAAAGACTATAAACGCATGATCGGTGGTCCCTTGTCAATTGACTTACTAGTGAACTTTGAATTATTGATGCGTGCCAGTTGGTTCGATTAGATAAATTGAACCATATATATATACACACACATACGTACATACATAAAGCAAAAACAAAATGGCATTTTGATTTATTTCTGAGATTTGAAGGAGAAATTAAGGCAGAATTAGAGCAAAAAAGAAATTCTTTTCATATTGCTCGAGTACACGGACAAGCGTCCAACATGCTCCGATTTGCGCCCCACACGCAATCAACCGACACCGAACACGCAATCAACGCCAGCGATACACTGGCGACACGCAAGTCGATGAGGAAGTCGATGGTCCCATTGCTATGGAGGCATGTGGATCAGATCTCGCTAGAGAAAGGGGAGCCCGAGGAAGAGGGTGTCTGCCTCTCGGGCCTTGAGAGAGATAAGGGAGAGTGAGCGAGAGAGATGAGGAGGAAAAAGATGGAGATGGGGAAAGCGGAGCATACACTGGGACGCTTGGAATCATGATGGACGACAAAAGAATCGAGGGGCTTCTGCAAGCACGGCAAATTTAAAAAGAAAGCAGAGATTGCGAAGTCGGGGGAAGGGTGCGGACGAATAGGGTTGAGGACTTGAGGTACTGCGTTTGATAATCGGGATAAAATTTAAGAAAAAATAAAATTTATCTTATTTTGTGTTTTTTTTTTTGCGTGCCTGTCTAAGAAAGATATAGTGAGATATAAAAGGGATATAACACTGGATAAAATTATTTCATGGAAAGGTGCGACAAAAATAGGTAGGATTTTTAACAACCCTAATGCACAAGTTATTTTTTTTGGAATAACAATTTTCTTAAACTAATAAAATTAAAATATCATTAGAATATAAATAATATTTGATTTATACTATAAAAAATTCAAAATAAAAAACTAAAAATAATATCATTATTTATGTTTTTGAATTTATTTCTATCTTTTTAGGTACTTCAATAATTTAGGAATATTAGCATAGTTTACTATTTATTAAATATTATTTGAGAGGAAAAAATAAATGAATAAGAAAATCATCAAAAAAGAAAATGAAAAATAAAAAAATAGCAATAAAAATGAAGTAGAGAAGAGTGTCACAACGGATTGTTATCATTTTTGTTTATGCAACTTTCAGGTTCATTTTCACTAATTTGTCATTTAAGATAAAATATAATATGAAAATATCCGAATTTATTATTGTCGATCATCAATATAATTGATAGGATATAGCAAAATTCCTGAATTTTATATCTTATCTTATTTAGTCCTATCCTAGCTAGAAGTTTCAATGACCAAATGTAGCCTAAAATTTAGAGAAAGAGAGAATGGAGATAAGGTTGGAGCCTTAGTATTACTGTATTACTGGGGCCAAAACAGGCCACATCTAACGCAATTTTCCCATAAAATTGATGGGTCTCGAGGACCCAACCTCTCGTGCCACACCCACCAGCACTAATCGCAATTCAAATTTATGTTTTACTTTATTTTTTTTTTCTAAAAAGCTGGCTTTTGGAGTCAAATTCGGAAGTAATCATAAAAAGCAAGTTTCTTTATTTTTCTATTTTAAAAAAGAATTATAGAAATTATTATTTGTCATGCATATATAAAAAAATATATTTAATACAAAAAATTATATTTAATATACAACGTGTCCTAACACGTTGAAATTCTTTATTTTTTAGAAATAACGTCTTTGGCGTGTCGTGTCGTGTCGTGTTGTGTCGCGTATCATGTGTCGATGTCGGCGCTACTTAGGATAGGGCACAACTCGGCGATCGTCGCCGACAGGTGAGGGTCGCAACCCTTACCCAGATTATGCGAGGGCGGCCACTAGCGGTCGAACCCCACGAGTGGCGGCCCTCGGCCTATTTATGGGAGGGCCGTGACCCTTGCCTACTGTCGACGAGGGTCATCGGCCCTTTGTCGGGGCTCGGTGAACCTATGCGCCACCCTCACCTGGCCATTGCCGGCGATGGTAGGGTAGTGATTGCAAGGGCTGTGCATGCCCTCACTGCCTAGTTCCGCAATTTTTTTATATTTTTATCCTTAAAGAAATTGACTTAATGCTACAAAAAATCTCAAACCGATACATTTAGTAATAAATTTATCCAAAATTATTTTTTTTACTACAAAAAATCTCAAATTAGTACATATATGATAAATTTATCCTAAATTATTTTTTTGACCGTCAAAAACTCCAAACCGTTATTACAAAAAGTGGCATGAATTTCGTTTAATCAAGGGTTAGGAATTCTCTAGAAAGACATTAAAACATTTCCACCGATTAAAAAGGTTTCTTCGGAGCAAGCCTAATTCCTAAAAAAACTCCTCAAACTTTAGGCACAATCTTAATTCTGCTCGGTTTTTTCATCTCGAAGAAAAGCCTCTACTTTAGATCCAGTCATAATTCTATCCCTAGTTACTTTTTGTGCCAAAAAGAAAAAATCTCAAAGTCTGGAGATATCAGAAGATGAGATGCATTCTCATTCACTTTGATCATTAGAGACTGCCACAAATATTCTAAACAATGGATAGAGCATCTTTCTGATTAAGCTAGACAAATAATATTTGGACATTTCTATTTGATGAAATTATTTCTCCTGATCTCTCCTTCGGGTCCATGCGTTGCTATGTGGGAATAAATTCAATTTTCCAAGGAAATATGGCAAAAATAATGATGAAATACACTAAAAATACGTGGTGCACTACTCCCAAAAAGTAGCGTGCGATTGTACTGACGACTTGCAAGTATATTTAACCAGATTTTTGTTGTTGTTGTTAAATTATTGTTTAGAGGGCATAAAAAATTTGAGGAATTACCTATTTAATGAGGAGAGTGGGGAATAATTACTCTAATTTATTATGTTTCGGTGTGTTGAACATTGTCTAAGAAGATGCTCATAAAATATATATGAGAAATCAATCCACCTAGATCGGTTCGCTTATTCAATTCACTAGCAAAAAAATTCGAATGTAATTTATATACACACTCAATATATTTGAGGTCAAATGCTTTATTTTCGGAATAATAGTAATCCGAAAGAATAGGCGATAGGCGATTACGTACCATGTTGGTAAGGAAATAGCTTTGTAAATTTTGTGGAATTAGAATTCTTAATTTTCTATGGTTGAAAAGTCTTTATTTAAGCCCTAAACATCATCTACATTGAAGGAATCTATCGTAAACCGATTCGGAATGATCGCGTAGATAACAGAAAAAAAAAAAAAGACGACGCACGGTTTTACCCAGGTTCACCCTAGAATAGGACTACGTCCTCCAAAGAGATTTCACTATGACGATAGGTTTACAACCGCACAACTCGTTACAATGATCGCCCAAAACGAGTAAATATATATGCCTTAAAATCGGGTCCAAAATCTAAATCTATCCAAAACCCCTTTAATCCCTCAACAAATGGGCTATAATTACTCTAATTTATTATGTTTCGGTGTGTCGAACATTGTCTAAGAAGATGCTCATAAAATATATATGAGAAATCAATCCACCTAGATCGGTTCTCTTATTCAATTCACTAGCAAAAAAATTCGAATGTAATTTATATACACACTCAATATATTTGAGGTCAAATGCTTTATTTTCAGAATAATAGTAATCCGAAAGAATAGGCGATAGGCGATTCGTACTATGTTGGTAAGGAAATAGCTTTGTAAATTTTGTGGAATTAGAATTCTTAATTTTCTATGGTTGAAAAATCTTTATTTAAGTCCTAAACATCATTTACATTGAAGGGATCTATCGTAAACCGATTCGGAATGATCGCGTAGATAACGAAAAAAAAAAAAATAGACGACGCACGGTTTTACCCAGGTTCACCCTAGAATAGGGCTACGTCCTCCAAAGAGATTTCACTATGATGATAGGTTTACAACCGCACAACTCGTTACAATGATCGCCCAAAAACGAGTAAATATATATGCCTTAAAATCGGGCCCAAAATCTAAACCTATCCAAAACCCCCTTTAATCCCTCAACAAATGGCTAACTTAAATAAATGCCCAAACCCATTGAGGTTTTGGGGGCGCTGCCCTGAACCCCGCCTCACCGGCGAGCGGCAATCCCACTCATGGGAGCGAAACCCCCGCTTGGTGGCGGGGGGACACTTGTATTGGGAACGCCTCCCAAACCCCCGCATCCCGTGTGCGAGTCCACATGTCGTCGGATCATACTTCGGTTCTACGCTCGCGTGGGAGTGCGGTGTGAAAACAATGGGTTACGAAATATTCGCCAACTCCAACATACATACACAAATATGAAGGTGAAAAATTGAAAATTTCTTGTGCTCTCTTGAAATGTTCACTACACTCTTAACAAATATTATTATCTTAGCGAAGTAAAGCTTGTTCTCTAATGCGACAAAGAACACTTCAAAAAATATGGAGCAGGACTTTTGGACTTTGGATTTGCAAACGAAGGCCTTATTGAGTATAATCAAAGCTATTGGAGAACAAATTTCAACCTCTATTGCTCTCCATTCAAGATTATCTGATATTTTCCCAAGAGACTTCAGTATTGTGATTTTGAGAATAAGTTCAACAAAAAAACCTTTTTTATGATGGAAAATAAATTTAAAAGGGGGAAAGGAAAGTGGTGCAACCACTTCTCACACGTTTTCTTCGTCCTGGACGGGGTCACCTTAGATTCTCTTGTGCATTGAAACTTCTGCCGCATGAAGACAATGACTAAGAACCCATGGTTAGTGGTCCTTGTCAATCGACTTACTACTGAAGATCTGAATTATTGGTGCGTGTCAGTTGGTTCGATTAGACAAATCAAATCAATAAAGAAATACATATATAATAAAAGCAAAAGCAAAAGCAAAAGCAAAAGCAAAAGCAAAAAGGCTTTTTGATTTATTTCTGATATTTGAAGGAGAAATTAAGGCAGAAGCAGAGCAAAAATGAAATTCTACATATGTTTGTACATTAATATTATTGAGTTGCTAAATTATATGTAGCTGGACAAGGTTGACTTATTTGTGCGATTGTGGTTGCCAGCCGGTTCCATTATACAAATCAACCCCCAGGAGAGAGAATGGGCAACGACGAGGCATTCTCTGTTTCCTCTGAGAGAGGCATTCTGGGCTTTTTCCTCCTTCAGATTTGAAAGCGAAAATCAAGGGCAGAGTCAGAGCAAAGCCGAAATGCATCGTCCCATTTTTGGGCATTCTTTCGCCGTGCTCGTGGCACCCATCCTTCTCTCCGTGCTTGCGTTCCGTTTTCTCAATAAGAAGAAAGCTGGTGCGCGTAGAAATGAAGAAGATGCTGATACTGGCGCACCTGGTTCGATGACTGCGCCGACGGAAGCTAATTCTGATGGATCTAGTTCGTTGCCGACAGAAACTAATTCTGGTGGATCTACTTCGTCTCCGACAGAAACTAATAATGGCGGATCTAGTTCGCCTCCGATGGCAACTAATTCCGGTGGATTTAGTTCGTCTCCTACAGAAGCTAAATCTGGTGGATCTACTTCGTCTCCGACAAGAAATTAGTAAAGGCGCATCTAGTTCGTCTCCGACAGAAACTAACAACAGTGCATCTAGTTCCTTGACCGCGACTACTGGAAACCGCTATGAGGTGTTCTTGAGCTTCAGAGGCCCAGATACTCGATATGGCTTCACGAGTCACCTCTACAAGGGGCTCCTTAATGCTGGAATTGATACTTTCAGAGACGATGACGATAACGAGCTCTGTCAAGGCGAGGACATCGGACCAAAGCTTACGGCAGCCATCATGAATAGTCAGATCCTGATCCCCATTTTGTCCGAGTGTTACGGTACAAGCAGTTGGTGCCTGAATGAACTGGTTCAAATAATGGATCGCAAGAATGGTAATGGGCAAATGGTGTTGCCTGTGTTCTATAAAGTGAAACCAGCTGACGTGGGACATCAGAGGGGAAGTTTTGGAGAGGCATTTCATGAGCATGAGAAGCGTTTGCTTGAGAGGCCTTCTTTCGACACAACGATCTTGGAGAAATGGAAGCAAGCACTCAATGAAGTCAGTACCTTGAAAGGATTCGAAGCCAATGGGTAAAATTTTTCACCAAAGCATTCTCTACTTTCTTATAATATGTGTGAGTATTTACTGGTTGTTCGCATTCTCAACTGTAAGATCCTGCAATGCATGAGTTCTATAAGTTATTATTATTATTTTTTTGAGGTTTTTTGCTTTAAGGATGACCAACCTAATTATAGATTTTGTTGTAATAATCCCATTTGCTTGAATAATAAGATTTTCTGAATAAACTTTTACTCTTATATCCAAAGATTTTTCAACATTGTGCCATTTTCATATCATGTCTATAGCGTACGCTACATTAATCTTCACCTCAAACTTTTCTAATTCCATATTTATTTGAGATTAATAGTACCACTTATTGTCGTTGATTAGTTGCTATTAAGATTACTATTCACAAAAGAAATGTTTCTTTGGTTGCATATGATGATGCAAAATACAAAGAAGGGAAAAAGGGATTATTTTTGTTATATGTTTGTTCAAATAATTTCCAATTCATTTCCTATCTTCAACAAGTAATTTTTATCTCATGCACCTGCATGTATTGAAGCAGTGTTCTTATTTTGGATAAAAAAAATTTTCTTCTACTTTCGTGTATAATCAATAATAGACCAGTTAAAATCATAGAACATAGATACTCAAAAGGAATATAAAGTACAACCTGTTATCATCCTTGGAGGCAATGAAAAATGATAAGAACACAAATCTGGAATGATACTAAATTCATAGCACGAGTAGAAACTCGCAAGCGTGTGGAAGTGAGCAAACAAGGAGAAATCCTCTCAACTGCAATTCAGGTAGTTCACAATATCACACTTTGAGCAACTTTTCTGATTGGTATCGCAAAATCTGAAATCATCTTGTATCAAAAGTTATAACTTGTCTTTGCTTATTCAAATGCTCTACAAATTTTCAAAGTCACGTCCACGTCATCCCTCATATCTTTAACAAACAACAGTTTAAAATTTGACTCAAATCCATAATAGATAAGAGTATTTAATATTCATAACTCATACCCTCAAGTTTTTTCTGGCTTAATAAATTATTTTGGAGTAACAGTGGAATTGGGCACGCCATGTGAAGCAACCACCAATATCTTGAGGTGTGACAAAAATGATTTTTAAAGTTTTTCAATCAATCCGTAGATTTATTTATTATTGTGTTCTCATGTGATAAACAACATAAAATTACTGTTGCCACATAACTGAACTATTCTCACATTTGACAGGTATGAAGCAGACTTGGTGGAATCGATTGTCCAAAAAGTGTTGAGCGAACTGAAGAAAAATTTTGAGTTGGATATTTCTGAGAATTTGGTCGGAATTGATCGTCATGTGGAGGATATTATGGAATTTGTGGATACTAAAAAATCTCATGCCACCCTATTTGTTGGCATCCACGGAATGGGAGGCATTGGTAAGACTACTCTTGCCAAAGCCATCTACAACAAGCTTTCCAATCAATTCGAGCACCGTAGCTTCATTGCTGATATAAGGGAATCATGGAAGCGTAAAGGCACACATTACTTACAAAATCAATTAATCTATGATATATCAAAGCGCGAAAATGAAGTCCATAATGAGGATGAAGGGGCTAAGTACATCTCCTCCAAGTTTAAAGGTAAAAAGGTCCTCCTTCTTCTTGATGACGTGGATGCTGCCGTCCAATTGAAGCGTTTGGCTGGTAATCGTCATTGGTTTTCTTCGGGAAGTATGATCATTATTACCACCAGAAACGAGAGGATTCTTCAAGAATTTGGGGTGGACTATGCCTACGACCATAAGGAAATGGATAACGATCAATCTTTGATTCTGTTGAGCAAACATGCATTCGAAGGGACTCTCCTCCAAGAGAATTTGAGGACCTTGCTCATGAAGTTGTATCCATCACCGGAGGGCTTCCCTTATCCCTTGAGGTTTTGGGCTCATTATTGTGTGGACAAAAGCTAGCATTCTGGGGAGGTACAATAGACAAGTTAAAAAAAGTGCCTCATGAGGAAGTGCAAAAAAGTTACGGATAAGTTATGAAGTATTAGAATATGAACAAAAGCAAATATTTTTGGATATTGCTTGTTTTTTCATTGGCACTGACAGAAGAATTGCATCCTACATGTGGAATGCCTGTGGCTTTTGTCCTGAGAAGGAAATTGAAGTATTGAGATTCATGTCGTTAATAAAAATTGGGGATTATCATGAGCTCCAAATGCATGACCAACTGAAAGATCTTGGTAGAGAAATAATTCGCGAAGAAAATCGGCTGGAGCCTCGGAACCGTAGCGAGGTTATGGGACTCCGAGGAAGTCAAGAAAGTGCTAAAGGAAAATAAGGTAACCATTTCGTTTCTTCTTCGTACTTAGTCCATGTTCTACTGTTAGAGTAATGTTGGTCCACTGCTTAGTGCTTGCTCTACTAGTATTGCAACTTGAATGTTTCATTGACGAGATTAGAAAGTAGGGAGGTTGCTCTCTCCGAGTAAGCATTGGAGTGTTAAGATCATGTTTCTACATTTTCTTCACTTATGTCTTTGACAAATGCAGTAAATAACTTGATTAATGATAAATCATAGAATCATAAACTCAAGCGGAAAAAGAAAAAAAAGTTTAGGTCTGAATTAGCACAATTGAAATAGGTTTAAAACTTTTTTGGTAATTTTAGAATACTTTAATTGGATATAGTTTTAATGGACATTGAATGGTTGCATATAGGGAACAGGAAAGATTGAGGCCATTGATCTCGAGTGAAGGCTACTTAGATGGCTTCGGCAAAATAGCTGAGCGAGATGACAACATTTACACAGGAGAGCAATTCAAGAATTTGACATGTCTAAGATTCCTTCACATGGAGGAAGGGGCACATCTCAGTGGAGATTTTAAGGACTCAATGGAGAGGTTAAAATGGCTTCGATGGCCAATATGCCCCATGAATTTTGAAATTGAAGAGGTACATTTTTCATATAGTTACTTTAGTATTTTTGTGTGAATCCATTTCACTCTTCATCCATAGTATCATAAAAAGAAGCACAGCCTTTTGCATATGGGCCGAAAATAACATTACCTTTCAAACTCATGTTTTCGTTCATGGGATAAAAGCGACCTTCGCCATCAATTTTTCCTATGCTCAGTTTAAAATGCTTGGCATCATCCTTGCCATCGCTGGGTGAGCTTGGCCTCGCCGCCAGCCCTCGCGTCTCACCAGTCACCAATCCCGTGACCACCAAGAGGAAGAAGAAGAAGGAAAAAAAAAGGAGAGAGAGAGAAAAAAAATAATAAAAAACAAAAAGAAAAATGATATAATAGTAATTATTACTATAAATTGCCACATCGTAGTCGGTCGGTCAAAGTTGGCGAGATGGACCGAATTGGTATAAATGCAAAAGGTTTAGGACTCGACTAGCAAAGAAAAAAATTTACGTTTGAATTGGCATAATTGTAATAGGTTTGCTTTTTTGGTAATTTTGGATTATTTTAGTTGGATTATAATATTGATGGAAATTGAATCGGTACATATATGGAACGGGAAAGATTGAGGCCATTGATCTGAGTGAGGGCAGCTCATAAGGCTCTGGCAAAATAGCTGAGCCAGATGACGACTTCTACACAGAAAAATAATTTAAAAATTGACGAGTCTAATATTTCTTCAGAGGAAGCGGGCATATTTCACCGACCCCGCACGATTTTAAGGACTCAATGGAGGAGTTAAGACGGCTTCTACGGGAAGAATATCTCATGAATTTTGAAGTAAAAAATCTTCACGCAACAGAATTAGTTGTATTGGATTTGTCAAGTAGCTGGATAGATGAGAGATGGCAAGGGTGGAGTTCTTTCGTGGTAAGAGCAAGTCTTTTTCTTCTTCTTCTTCTTTTCCCTTTTATGTTTTTTATTTTTTTTAATCATAATCACCCTTGACAACCATTTCTTTTTACCAGATGGCAAAGAAGCTCAAATTTCTCGACCTTACAAAATGTGGATACTTGGAAAATACGGACTTCCTCTCAGCTTTTAAGAATTTAGAGGTTTTGATCCTCAATTTTTGTTCGAGACTGCTGCAAATTGACCCTTCGATTGGAGACATGAAGGACCTCGTTCGCTTGGAGTTGAGCTACTGTGGGAGCCTCACGGAGCTTCCAGAAGAAATAGGTAAATTAAAAAAACTGGAGCAACTCCTTCTAGAACACACTCCAAAACTTTCTGCATTACCAGAAAGCATAGGATCTTTGCAGAATCTAGAAACTCTAAATATTGCGGAAAGTGGTATAGAAGAATTACCCAACGATATTGGGAGGCTGAGAAATCTCCGAAAGTTACATGCTGCTGATTGCGAAAAATTGGGAGGAAAACTTCCAGAAAGCATAGGGTCTTTGGAGAATCTAGAAATTCTAAATATTGCTGGCACTGATATAGAAGAATTACCCGATGGTATTGGAAAGCTGAGAAATCTTCGAGAATTACATGCTGATTATTGCACAAAATTGGGAGGAAAACTTCCAGAAAGCATAGGGTCTTTGGAGAATCTAGAAATTCTCAATATTTCTCAAACCGACATAGAAGAATTGCCCATGTGTAATCTTTCTTCCCTGCAACGCCTTGATTTTCTTGGCTGCAAGAAGCTCCAATCGCTGCTGGACCTTCCTTCCAGCTTAACATATTTGGGAGTTACCTGTCAAAGTCACAAATTGCCTTCACTCTCCCACCTAACCCGTCTCAAGGAGCTAAGAGTCATTTGCTGTGAATTTATCGAGTGCATCCAGGAGCTTCCATCTACACTACTAAAGAATTCAGAATGCTCCCAACCGACAGGTTTTGAAGAATCGGAATTACCACAATCCCTAAACACTCCCTTCCAAGTTGGACATCTTGGAAGTCAGTGGATGTAAATCTATTGAAATACTGGACGTTTCGCAGTTTATCCATCTAAGGACATTATCTGTTGAAGGTTGCGAGAATTTACTTGAAGTTCAAGGTCTTGATAAATTGAAATATTTGGAATCCTTGACTGTTCAATATTGCAAGTCAGTTGAACGGTTGGACCTTCCAGAGTCTGGGGGTCTGGAGATGGTGAACGTTACATCTTGCAAAAACTTAGCCAAAATTCAAGGCCTCGAAAAGTTGGAGTTCTTGGAAATCCTGAATATCTCTGGGTGCGCTTCAATGGAAAGGCTTCTCTTTCCAAAATTCGGGAGTCTGAAGAAATTAGATGCTAAAGATTGCACCGAATTAGCTGAAATTCAAGGCCTCGATGGGTTGGAGCTTTTGGAAGAGCTAACTATCAGTGACTGCACTTCAATAAAAAAATTGCACCTTCCAGAGCGTGTGAAGAGATTAAATGCTGGCTGGTGCACAAACTTAGCCGAAATTCATGGTCTCAATAGGCTGGAGTCCTTGGAAGAGTTGAATATCTCTCAGTGCACTTCAATTGAAAGTCTAGACCTTCCAAAATCCAGGAGTATGAAGGAGTTACATGCTAGAGGCTGCAAAAACTTAGCCAAAATTCAAGGGCTCGAAGGGTTGGAGTGCTTGATGAGGCTGGATATCTCTACGTGCGCTACAATTGAAAGGCTGGACCTTCCAAAATCTGATAGTCTGAAGATATTAAATATTAAAAATTTCAAAAACTTAATCCAAATTCAAGGCCTCGATGGGTTAAAGTTCTTGGAAGAGTTGAACATCTCTGGATGCACTTCAATTGAAAGGCTACCAAACTTATGTTGCTTTGACCACTTGAAAAGTTTGACTATCAACGGCTGCGACAAGCTTCAAGACATACAGAGCCTAGAGAGATTCCCATCCTGCAAAATTTTATGGATTGAAGGTTGCAAGTCCTTAGCCATATTACCGAACTTGTCAAGTTTTCGTAATTTACGAGAATTGTTCCTGTCAAACTGTCATGAACTTCGAGAGATCCCGGGGCTTGAGGAGTCAATATCTCTAGAATGTTTTGTTATCTCAGGATGTTCCTCGTTTGAGATCGTACCGGATTTGTCATCGTGTACGCGCTTGATGAGTCTGATTGTGCAAGATTGCGAGAAATTGACAGAGCTTCGAGGGCTAGAGAAACTGGAGCAACTAGCGGAACTGGATATTTCTGGATGCAAGTCACTTAAAACAATTCCAGAATTGTCTGGAAGGCGGCTTTATCAAAATTATGAGAAAAAGCCATTTGCATATAGTGGGACGATAAAATTTGCGTAAGACTATTCAGGCGCCTCGGATGAGTCAAGATACTAGAGATGATCCACATTTTCGAACAAAGGAACATAAAGCAAGTAAGTTACCTTTGCTCTTTTGAGATCTACCGCCCAATTGTCATTTGCAATTTCTTTCAAGATTTATCATCTTGTCATTATTATTTCCTAGTTGATAATGTCATCATTATTTTTGTTACATGAATTCAAGGAATCTGGGGGAGATGTTCATGGAAGTTAATGTGTGATTTGGCAAAATGATTCTTCTTATCACGCCAGTAACGGAAATGGATGAAAAGGCTTTCTAAGCACATTAGATGTCTTTAGACTTTGGGTAAGATCCTTCATCCTATGCAGAAAAATAATTACTCCTAGCATTTGATTGTTTCTGCATTTCTGGAAAATCTGATAAAAACTGATGATGTTTTGATAGCATGCCAAAGGTCATTGTATAGGTTGAGAAATACAAAATGGAGGACCCTATACGGAGGTCCTTGTTTGAATCCATGTTCATTGTTTTGGATCCAGGATATTTCTATAAGTCCAAGGCTAATTATAGATTACCCAAAGAATGCATCTTGATGTTTGTAGAGTTGGTATAGCCATTTGTGAGATGCCTGAACATTTGAGCCAAGCAAGACATTAACTAGAATGTGGTTTGACATGATTGACTGTACTTCCCTTATATTGTGCATAAGCACTTGTTAGTTCATTTACTTGCTGAAAAGAAAAACACAGGAAGCATTTCCATAAGTTTCTGAGGGAACTTTGAGTTATCCTTTATGCCGTTTGAAAACTGTCTTGCATTATTTCTAATACATGAATGGCAAATGACAACAAGGAAAGAATCAAACTATATCCCACAAGAGCAAGCAACTTGAGTTGAATTCACTATAATATACCTTCTCAAAGCTTCTGTGGTTGATGATGTTAGATACCCCATTAGTTGGATCCGTAGAGTTAAAAAAGAATATCGAGTTTGACATACAGGGATCCCTAAACTTCAGAGTGTTATTAGGAGTGCGTTGATGTTAGTTGCTAGATTGATTTCATCTGACTCACTGGTAGGATTCGGTTATCATTCCACTGGTTGATGTAGATGCTGAAATATGCAAGAGAGCTTTCGCAAGGCTTTTCTAAAAGGAAAAAAAATCATCAAAGGATAAGGAGCTCGATGTTTCTTGCACTTCTCCTAAGTTTGACAATGCATCCTTGGAATGGTAAAGGATGTTTGCATGTTGTCATCTCACATTGCCCTGCTTATATTTAGCAGAAGCTTTGCAGAGCTGGAGATGTCCGCCTCCGCTCCTGTAATCATGTCTCTCTCTTCCTTATTTTCTCTCCCAACTGTTCCTCTTCTGTAGTTTTTATTCATTCTACTCTTGGACTCAAGGGAAGTCTAGCCTCGAGCTTCCCTCTGTGTTTTCGAGCACCGACAAAGGACCGTAGCGCATGCTTCCGTTCCAGCTTCAGGTCAATAAACTGCTGGCTTCTCAGGTTGGGCTCCCGTTCGGCATTCTTTTGCGACCTAATGGGCGGTCGTCTCAATTGTTCTGACTCGGTTTTGTGAAGTTTGCTCGATTTCTGATTGGTAGGTGAAGGTCACGGTGTGGAATCTGGAGAAGGATTTGCTGGCGATGGTCATGGAGGACTTGAAGGTGTGCTTCACGGCTTCAATTGGCAGAGGCTGTAGACAATCTCTTCTGGTAATTTCTTCGAAACAAGAAAGTCTCTCCTGGTACTAGCTTCGACTAGAGGAAGTTCTCTTTTTAATTCAGCGTGTTCGTTCCTTCAACAATGGCTTGGTGCGCCCTTTGAGTCATTGGCCTTATCTCGTTTTACTTCTTTCGCTCTTCCTAAATGTGCTAGGCTTCCTTCTCCCGAGAGAAACCACTGTAATTGCCAATCTAGCTCGATTTGTGTTAGATGGAGAATTGGACAAATATAAAGGTGAAGTTCTTGAAAATCTAAATGAGAACATGATGTCAAACTAAGGAGTTCCCTAACTTAATCAGCAGTCACCTCGACCGACCGGAAGTGTACCATGCTTTTGTATTGCCATCTTGTTTCCCTTCTGTGTACACCAGTTGAAGTGTCCATGAAAATAAAGAACTTGAATTGGAGGGGATGTCATTTATTCTAGATAGACTAGCTATGTCAGTTGCAGAAATGCTTGATGCCCAGTTGGAGTTGGTAAATTTAGGCCCTGCAGAATAACATCTCGACGCTGTCAGGCATCTATATAGTTTCCTTGGATTTCTAATGCTGACTCTCACAATGTAATGCTACTTCTGGCTCCTCTTCTTCCTCTTTTTTACTGATTGAGAGTTCCCAACAAGGATATATTTACCGTATACTAGATTGTAGAGTATAAGCTGGAAAGTTTCTCGCATTTTGTACCACTTAAAGTGAATTTATCTTCTTCTGATTACAGAGGGGCTTGCGTTGCATCATTTTGATTAATCAAGCTCCCTGGTGGGAATCTAACTTGCTTGTTAATAGGATATCTCAAGCCATGCTGGATACTTGCATGACAATCTGGTCGAGAGGAATGCAGTCAGGGATTGGAGAAAGCGCAGAAACTAGGAGTGTAGAGGGAGCTGCATCCAAGTATGTTAAGTTCTTATATGACTCTATCTCTTGGTAATCCAAATTCGTGAGGACTTAGGATTAGATGCCTAGCCTTGGCAGATCTTGACATCTATTCTCACTGGAAAAATTTAGAGAGAAGGCATCTTTTCTCCAGAAACATTTGAATGCTTCACGCCTCATATAATCTTCTGGATTTGGAGAACATGTTGTTGAGTGCACTATAATTCTTGAGCCAACCTTTGAATGGTTTCTATTGAGATCCTAAGTTGTAGATACTAGTACACTTGTGATCCTTGCCTGAATCCACTCCACCTCGAGGTTCCAAAGCGGAACAACAAGATTCATTTTGGGATTGTGATTTTGGATTGGAGGCTGGCATAAAGATATAGATTCCTGTCACTTTACATGACCTACTAGCCCAAATCAATCCCATATTAAGTGGCCGGTATCCCTCCCAGTTGTCTTGTACTGTTATGACGCTTTGCATCACTTAACAAATTTTGATTAACATTCTTTTTCTCCTACAGTAATTTTGTTGTGAAGAAATTTTTTTTTTTCTCTGTTGTTTTCTTTGCACATTCATTGTGTGGTCAATACTCGTTTCTCATAATTATTCTAATCTACTCCAGGTAAATGTACAACATCATTATGCTGGCTCGTCCTGGTGGCAAGACTGTTGTCTTGGGACTTGAAGATGGTACAGTTTCCTTGCATGATGTAGAAGTAAGTTTTCCATGCTATTGCCGCAATGTTACCCTCATTAATTCTCAACAAGAAATTCACCCTGCAAGAATCCTTTATCATCAGAATGTGTTCTTCTGCGATCTCTCTTGGGAAATATTCTGAATTGCTCAAAAGCAGCATGATGCAATGCAAACAACAAGCTTGCTGAATGAACAATAAGTTAAGATGTTTCTGAACTACCGAAAGTCTAGCCAACTCGTTTGATATAATGGCCGACTAATCGGACGGTTGTATCTTAACTCGGCATCGTAGTTGACACTTGTATCGAGGGTCTATTGGAGTCTTTATTCAAAAAGAGCTGTTTGTGATTCAGGTTTGCATCTTCATGCTAAAGTGGAAGCAATTCGGTCCGAGGTAGAGATCTTAGTGGCGTTGATTTTGCTGTTAGATTGATGGGGGTTTGTTGGCTGGTTCCGCCTCTTTGTGGGGTTCAGCTAACATAACATAAAAGAAAACGAAGAAAAGGTTAAAAAGTCAAAAACAAAAAGAAAGAGAGGGGCTGTTTGTGGAGTGAAGAGTGGAGAGAGAGAGAGAGAGCGTTCCCGGAGAAGAACGCACGAGACGAAGGAAAAGGGGCAGCGGCTTTCCAGTCCAGATTCAAAGGCCCAGCGTTGTCCTGACTCAAATTTCAATGTATTGTTACCAAGACTTACAACTTGATCGGTTTCGTTCGTTGAAATCCTTTTCTAAATTATTTCTTGTTTTCTCCAATCGGAGTTAGAGTTTCTTGCTCCATTTATATTAATCCACTTTCATGATGATGAAATGTTGTTGTATTATTAATGTTGAGCCTCTAGTGTGTGACTAGAGAAGAACTTTTGTGTATCTACTATTCCTGATGATTAGAGGAAGTTTTTGAGCGGGCCGTGGTTTTTTTCCCTCATTGGATTTTCCACGTAAACATCTTGGTGTTTTGTTGCCTTGTCTCTTAACATTTCAGCATTATATTTTACTTATTTTGAGGTTGTATTGCCGGAATATACTTCCGGTTGTTGCTGGGGTTAAGTCAATTTTGGTCCGTTTAGTTTTGGATAAGAAATTGATTATGAATTGGATTAGTTTTGGTGAATTGTTGTCCACGTCTCCCCAACAAGGTTGTTGGAACCAGAGTTGAAAATATTTCTAGTGTCAAGAACGAGGTCGCTCGAGCCCAATTGATGTGCATTTGAGATCGTGCTCCTATTTGGGATATCGAAGCTCGGTTAGTGTTGCTTTAAGCTTTGTAACAAAGAATCAGCTCTCACAAAAGAAAAAATGACAAAATTTGTCCATGAACTTTAACTCAATATGCAACATCGTCTTTGGACTTTTAATTTGGCCAATGTGATCTCCGGCCTATTGATAGATGTTCAATTTAGTCCCTAGGCTATATGAAAATGTTCAATGTCATCATTTCGTTAATTCAAATTTAATGAAATATACTCATATGGCTTCTAATCCGTTAAATTTGAATGGTGGACAAAAAATAGATACCACGTGGATTGTTCACATAAATTTTCATCTCCGCATATGATAATCGAGCTCATAATATGATAATGTCTATTATAGAACATACGTCATCAAATAGTGTCTTAGTATTTATAAATGATTGTCGTCCTCGAATAAAATCTACCTTTCATAAGATATCATCAATTTTCTTTGGACTTCCATGGGAGGAGCTTCTTTTGGCTTCTTCAATGTGTCTACCCATAACGCTTCCGGTTTACTGTTAAGGGAGGATCCTGTAATCTCAAGAGCTAAAGGAAGCTTTCCCAAAGTATGGACAATGTCTTTTGAAAGGGAGATGCGATGATCTGGTGGAGAGTCTCTTCGAAGGCATGCCTACTGAAAAGCTTAAGAGCATGACCAAATTCCATTTCCTGGACATCATAAGTCGAAATGTTTGCCGGCCCTTCACCTGTTGCTTCGCCTTCAATCATTAGGACACTTTGGTCCCTAGTAGTTACAATAGTCCTGCTTCCAGAACAGAACCAATTGCATTTTCCTGCTAAACTTCTGAATTGCTCTTTCTCATCCACATCATCAAGAACAATGAGAACTATTTTACTCTGTTCAATGTGTTCGTTTCTTGAAGGATGGCTGGTTTTGCCCTTTTGAGTCATTGGCCTTATATCATTTTACTTCTTTCAGTTTTCCTAAATGTGCTACGCTTCCTTTTCCCGAGAGAAACCACTGTAATTGCCAATCTAGCTCCGATTGCGTCTGATGAAGAATTGGCTGAATATAGTGGTGAAGTGTTTGAAAGTCTAAATGAGAACATGATGTCGAACTAAGGAGTTGGTGTTTTACTGAAAAATGAAGAGTGAATGACCGTTGCGAATAAAGAATTCCAAGCTGATATCAGTTGAATGGGGGGACTTTAAGTTAGAGGGGTGATAGATTCCTATCAACTCTTAGACGAGGTTGGTGCCTTTAGGTTATTTTTTTCCTAGCTTAACTGACAGTTACCATCGCGTTGCCGTTCTGGGTACACCAGTTTAAGTGTCCATGAACATAAAGAACTTGAATTGGAGGGGATGCCATTTATGCTAGATAGACTAGCCATGTCGCATGCATAAATGCTTGATGCCCACATGGAGTTGGTAGGTTTAGGCCCTACAGAATACCATCTTAATGCAGAGGAAGTTCTCCTTTTAATTCAGCGTTGTTTTTTCCTTGAACAATGGCCTGGCATGGTCGGGTACCTATGTAGTTTTCCTTAGATTTATAATCCCGACTCTCGCAATGTAATGCTACTTCTGGCCACTCTTCTTCCTCTTTTTTACTGATTGGGCATCCCCTTCGAGGAGATATCTGATGTATACTTAGATTGTAGAGTATAGGCTGGAAAGTTTCACGCATTCTGTACTACTTGAAGTCAATTTATCTTCTTCTGATTACAGTGGGGCATCTGGTCGCATCATTTTGACTAATCAAGTTCGCTGGTGGGAGTTTAACTACTTGTTAATAGGATATCTCAAGCTATGCTGCATACTTGTATGAGAATCTGGTCGAGAAGGATGGAGTTAGGAATTGGAGAAAGCACGGAGACTAAGAGTATAGAGGGAACTGCATCCAAGTATGTTAAGTTCTTACATGACTCTATCTCTTGGTAATTCAAATTCGTACGAAGCTTCAAGTCCCATGCTACGACTGGGGTGTGTCTCAACTGGGAGGAAGATGCCCAAGTAAACAGAGTATGCATCTTTCAACTTAAAAGTTGATATGACTTCTTGATCTTGATTCTTCATATCTTACATGTTATTTCTAATGCTTTGTTTGCAGTTAAGTTTCAAACTTAGAACCTTATCTCACAGTCCAGCAGCTTTAATATGGGTTGATGGAAGATTTTTTGAAATCATCAAAGGATTAGGAGCTCGATGTTTCTTGAACTTCTCTGAACTCTGACAATGCATCCTTGGAATGGTAAAGGACGTTTGCATGTACCTCCTGGTCCTTGTTGTGTGGATTTGGCTCTATGTAAGGTAAAAGCTTGGTATATCATATTTCAAAGCCAAATTTGCAAATGTGGATAATATATTCTGTTGGAAACAGGAACAGCAAATTGTGATGTTGCTAAATAAGGTGAATGATGCTCGTGAAAACGTGGAAGATACCGGGATGACGATCTTGCAGGTCAGTGACCTTCCATTTGTGAATATTACGGGAACCCCTTGTGCAAATAACTGGGAGTTGTACCAATTGAAGTTAACTCATGATATCCTAAGTTCTATTCCAATCATGTCCATTCACTATTTAAGACATTGATGGAAAAAGGAAAAAAACTAGCATATTGTGGCTCTGAGTCTTTTCTGAGTTTTAAGAAGTGGCTCTGGTTGGAACGGGAACCGGAACTGTCCAGTCTGGTTTCCCAGTAGAATAGTGTTGATCAGGAACTGGTGGTGCTGACCCTGTTCAACCGGTAACCAGGTGTACCTGTCAACTGGTACCCAGCAAACCTGTCAACTAGTCTGGACCATCTAGGCCTTAAAAGAATTTGGAGTAGTATTGGAGTTGGGTTGGGGTTTGGAACTCCAACTCTTGTAACTAACAAGCGTGCCAACCATTTGCTTTGGTGTCTTCTTGTTTTAATTTGTGGTGGCTAATTCATTTATTGACCATATTAAGATGACATCAAGTGTGTGTAATGTTTTAAGATGCTACGGTGTCTGCCAACTCACTGGACTTCTATTGTTCGCTTGCAAACTCACTGGGCTTCTCTTGTTCTGAACGTGTGTAATCTAATATATGCAGACTATTGTATCAGATGATATCACATGCAATCGGTTCAATTGGTCGAACTGGTACAGCAATGTTCTGAAGAATTTTTCCTTTGAGCTTCTTACCATGTCCATTCGCAGTTTTGGATGTCTGGAAACTTATTGTTGCCCATACTCTTCCCATTGTGTATCAATGTTCTATAAACTTGCCAGTGTCGGTAACAAATTTATCTCATTGGCTGGGTGGTGGAACTGAATTAATCCTGTTCGTGCTCCTTACTACATTTCCACTCAGGACTTACTCTTAAGTTTAAATGCGACTGGCATAGGTACGTCGTGCCTCTTTAGTGGACCACTTCATGTTTGTTCCTACAGATTGAAGAAGTGCAAAAGTAAGCTCCAAAGAAAATAATTTATTCAGTTGAAGAAGTAAAATACCGAAGCATTGAGTTTTCCCCTAAAACGTTTCAAATCAATTGAGAGGACAAAGTGCAAAAGGGATGAATCTATAGTCGCCAGACAAATACAAAAAGAATAATCATCCTCTTGTGGTAGGTGCATAGCTGTCTGAGTTACTGACTGAGAACTGCTATGTACAAGTTCATGATGATAGATACTATCTTGGTCTCTAGTATAGCAAGATACTGTAGAGCATTCATAGTATACGTGCATGCCATAGCCTCTTTAGGCCCACAAGGTTTGCTTCCCACCTGTGTTTCAGCACAATGCATGTGTCGTACGTTTGCTTTTACCGAAAAAGGTATATAAACATCACGTTAGTTATGCCCACATATTCAAGGAACACCGGAATGAAATCAAGTTGATGTTTTTTGGCAACAGAAAGTAGAGGCGTGGCTTGTGTTTCAGATGCGAGAAAGCGAGCCCTGGTCTATATACTGGACGACGATGAAGATGAAATCTCTGATTCAGAATGACTGTCTGTTCAAGAATTTGCGGTGATTATGCTCGTGTTGCTCCTGTGGTGGACCTCTAATACTTGAAGTTGCAGAAATGAGTGTGAGAAGCAATGCATGTGGGCTTTCTAACTGAAGCTCTTCGACTCCACCCTTCTTGGAAGGTCTTAATCTATACCTGCCATGTGCCTTTTCTGCTAGGCAGGCATTTGTCGAAGAGAAAGATGGAATAAAAGGTAACTATTTGTCTATTAACTCAGATAGAGTCGACCGATGATTCATGGCTTTTATCTGGTGCTGTCTTCATGGTATTGCTGCAATCTCTGAGACCTCCTCAAGAATGCCAAGCTTTTGCTTCATCTGTATGTGTTTATCATTTTCATGTGTAAGAGAACCAATGTTTGGTTTATATTTGTTGTTTCCAAAAACAAAAAAATGACACAAACATGATTCACAAGCAGAACGTATGAAAAAAACACTTTTTATCAAAACTGAAAAAAAATTATTTATAAAATAATATTTTTTTTTTTTTTTTTACTAAAAAAAAATTTCCCCACTAACAAAAAAATTTTTTTTTCCATAAAAATTTTCAACAAACTAACAAAATAATTTTGCAAAAAAATAACAGAAAAGATAACATGCAACTAAACAACCCTACAAAATAGAAACAAACACAAAAAAACCTACAAACAATATTGTTTATTCTTTGGGTTGAATTGTTCATACAGTGTACTCGACTAATGAACTTTGCATTTGAATGTTGAAATCTCTCACCTGAGATTGACTCAGCAACTCCACGTCATTTTTAAGTGATGCGTCTGATCCGATGTACAAAATACATTCTTGTGTGGAACACGACTAGCAGATATATGATTTCAAGGTGGCAGTAAAGAACATAGGCTATATTCTAATCTCATAGATTTGGAATCCTCAAATAAATGGTAGGTTTAAGATCATAAGATTATGTCTACAATATTGTTAATTGGGTTTCATATCCTTAATAAGGACATGAAAGGCATGAATCGAAAGAGAAGCTGGTTGAACCTGACAAATTGCTCGAATTCCACCAGCAACTTCAATGCCTCCCCAGAGTTTCTAAGACTGCTAAATTGAGTAAATTGAGTTTAGAAGGCGTTCAGCATAACGAGCAGAATGGCAAGTAGATGTTATTAGGAGCAGCAGCCGGATAGAATCTAATCCTGGCAAATTGCTTGAATTCTACCATCAACGGCAATGTCTTGCAAGAGCTTCTAAGAATGCTGAATTGATTCAAGCAGGCGTTCATCATAACGAGTAGAAAGACAAGCAGAGGGACGGTATTATTGGTAGCCGCAGCCAGACAGAATCTGAAAGGTTTGATGTCGGTGCAGTCCTCTCTTTCAAAGTTATTCTCCGGTTTCCAAAGATACTCAGAAAATAAGACCTTCGAAGCCACATGGAAATAATAGTGCTCTTTCTGAAAGTTACCCTCTGACTATTGTTGTACAAGTTTCTTGCACTGTTATGCTAACTTAGGGGTTATAAGTTAGACAAAGAAAAAAGTGCTTTAGAAGTGTAATCAATTATGCTGCTGCAAAATTTCTTAAATGGCTGTAGTGAAGATTTTCAATTTCTGGCATGAAGTTCCAAACTATAAAACAGACTGGTAGATAGTTGATTGATGTCTTGTGTTATAAATTCATTTGTCTTGCCTTGATGCAGTGAAGACTAGATAGGTGGCTTCAGTTTGCAGTAGGGCACGATGTGGAAGAGGTATTGGTAACCTTGCAAGCCTGGCACCTCAAAAGTTATGCCTTGCCGCCAATATTGTCCCGCTACACTATGCAGGTGAGTTTGCACGTGTTCCAATGCCATTTTTCAATATTGGATATTGGATACTGTGAACTGGTGTTTGCTGAAGACATTGCGCATTGGACATGCGGAGCTAAAGGATAATTCTTTGATGAGAGTTCTGAGTGGTAGCCCTGTTTTAGAGTTCCTTGAGTTGAAATGATTGCTAGGCTTCAAGCGCATCATAGTTCAATCGAGAGGTCTGTGAGAGTTGGTGATTGATTTTCAGAGGTTTCACTAAAGCAAACTCACAGCATAGTGCAGCGGACAAGATGAACTGCTGGTTCAAGATACCATGTTTGCTCATTTGTTTGGTCTGTTAGCTATTGTGAGTGCTTGTGAACCTATGTTATTAGAGACAAACCCACTGTGTTAATCTATGAACAAAATATTATGCTGAGCCAAAAGTCCAGTCGAACAAACACACAGGGTTATTATTTCAAATTTCTGCCCTGGGCCATTGTAGTCTAAATACCTTCAATCACAATTTCTGTAAATGTTGGGCTAAAACAGATGTGCAAAAAGGAGCCAAAGAGTCATCGGGTTGATGAAAAAAAAGTCAGGATGTAGGTACACGTTTTAGAGATAAATCCTTGGGAAGGATACCTAAGAACGACCCTCCACGCTTGGAGGATCGAGTCTAGAAGGCGTCCAGTATAGCGGGCAGAAAGGCTAGTAAGGCAAGGTGTTTTGGCAAGCAACAGCCAGACAGAATCTGAGAGGTTTGATGTCAGTGGTGCAGTCCTCTTTTGGAAAGATATTCTCTAGCTTGGAAGACGCTCGGGAAAAAAACAGCTTCAAATTTCTTCACAGTTCGTTCAAGTTAAAAAAATATTTTTTTTTTGGAAAAAGCTTCAAAATGGTGCTATTTGACTGGCCTATCTTTGTTGATAGACACTTAAATCTGAGCAAGGAGCACCATGTGAGGGACATCAATAAAAAGAACTAGGATTCAGATCATTCGTTGCCAGGAGAGTCTAACTGCGGTTCTCTTACGTTGTTTAACTTTTGCCGCTGTTAGCAAGACCTCGCTTTTAACAATAGTTAAAGACAACCTAGCTATTTCAAAAGCTATTTGGTACAGTAGAACTGGCCGTGGCAAGGACTCGAGAGATTTCGGCTGGCCTCTTACGCTGCTCTTGCTGTTAATGACCATCTTCTCCAGCAGGAGTGCAGCTCTTGGTAAAAGCACCATTGGCAAGGGAAGCTTCAATCCGTCATTGTCAAAAGAATGACCTTCGAACCCGGCAATCTCCACGCTCTTCAGATATGAACCCGGCAATCTCCATGCTCTTCAGATGCCGAGCCAAGCACAGTGATGTTTTGCGGCGGGCAGAATTCCTGTGCATCGCAGATAAGAGGGAATGGCCGGATCAAACATGGCCTGCACATTTATTGGTAACAAGACTTAATAATCCGTCCAAAGTGTGGATGAGGACAAGCATGGACACGAATCACGTTCGCCGCTTGACTAGAGAATGATTTTGTACGTTCAAGTTTGATATGCATTCATCACAAATTGGAAAGAAAAAAAAAGGCGTGCAGAATGGGATTGGATTTCGGGTGGTGATGGCAAACGACATGGTCGAGTGTTTCTATCCGGCCGAGTGTTTTGGAGCTTGGGTGGTGATGGCCAATGGCTTGGTGGAGTTCGAGCTTGACCCATCGTCTCGACATTTAACCGGGCGTGAATGTTTGTTCTCGTAGATTTGAGTAATTCATCAGCATATTTTTTTTTTTTAAATTCAATAGTAAATGAGGATGATCAGATTGTTTCTTCCAAATTACATCTCAATAACTAATCAATCATGTTCGCATCAATCTAATGTCCTTCAGCCTCCATGGGCGCGAAAGGGCGATGTCGGGCATTTATTTAACGAGGCTATATAGTTATAAAGTCCGGCTCAGCCCTGTCCGGCCCATTTGTCAATCTCGTACGTCTTGGCCCGGCCCGGCCCGGCCCGGCCCATTTCTCCATAAACATCTGAATGCTTCACTCATTATGCTGCCTTCTGTTACACTTGTAATCCGGTAATGGAGAGCGTTTTGAGTGCAATATAGTACTTGAGCCAATCCTGAATGTTTTCTGTTAAGATCTTAAGTTACACTTGTAATCCTCGCTTGAAGTAAGCTTTCGTGCATCCACTCCCCCTTGAGGCCCCATAGTTGAAAAACAAGATTTGTTTTCTGATTCAGATATTGGGTTGGAGCCTGCCAACAAGTAATAATTCTAATTTACTCCAGCTAAATGTATAACATCCTTATGCTGGCATCCTGCTTGAACGTTACCCTTATTACTTCTCAACTATAAATTCCTCCTGCAACAGTCCTTGACGAGCGCGTTCTTCTCTAATCTCTCTTGGGAAAGAGTCTGAATTGCTAAAAATCTGCATGATGCAATGCAAACAGCAAAACTTGATCAGCAAACATTCGTATGCTAATAGGGATGGCAAGCCATTTTCATTTGTCATATCTGCCAATGTGAAGTTAACAATGGGTTGCTAGATAGGTCAATCTGAGCAGGACAAGATTAAGTAATAAAATTTATTAGAAAACTCTATTCGAACATGACCCATTTGTTAAATAGCTCAACAAATTACAAGAGATGAATAAGCCGTTTGAGTAATTAGATTCAATTGAATGGGTCATTCCAGTCCTAACTTGTACGACAGAGCAAATGTAAAATACGCATATCTTCATCAATGTCCAATAAGTTTGAAAAGAAACGAGCCGTAATCTTGCAAAATCCTTGGTTTATAAGACAAGCTAGATTCATATGGTATGACAAATTGTAATCTGTAAACTTGTGGAAACGAAATTCACGGATGATGGACTTACTGAACTAAATATAAACAAGTCATGATAGTTCAGGTTGCTAGTCAAGTTGGCATTATTGTTTAGTTAGACAGATTACATGAGTCAATTTGTGTTTTGTGGTTTGAAACTTGAACCCGGAACAAAATTCGTCTATCAATTGTGTTAACTGTTAAATATGTAGCCACAATTTTGATATGACATGATTACCAGTTAAGTGTCACCCTTAGTTGTCATGGGAAAATATGAGTCATGAATCAAAAGGTTAAATCTATTGATTGTGGATTGTTTATGTTTGAGATTGGTATTCCATGATAGATGGAAATTAATTTGTAAAGTCTGGTGTTATTTTTATTGTTAGGTAACAACTAATGATAAAGATACTTCAAATTCATGTAACCTCATTATTTCCAGACATGAGATATTCCAACACGTTATTTTTATTTTGTCAAATAAGTACCCATTTAACTGCAAGGACACAAAGATCGTGTACATGATAAAGATGGGTTTCTGTGCTTCAGTATACTTAGCAGTGTGGTCTATCAGATTCAGTCGATGAGTCCTTCTTTCCTTGTTCTTGCTTCTCACACTATAGTTTTTTCTTAATAAATTAATTTGAAGGCAGACTGGCAGTAAATCAGTACTGCCTGGAAAGTAATGGGCTGGTTAAGTAAACAACCATACTAGGTGAATTTATGCTTGTAAAAGTTCTAGATGCTTATGCCATTTCCCAGTCTAGATTTCACTTCTGTTGGTCACTTCAGAGATGACACCTCCAACTTCAATACAGAACAATTATCTGAAGCTTTTTTGTTGTTTGATCTGAGGTTAGCCTGCCTCACCTGTTGCTCTACCCCAGACTATTGGGTTTCTGCTCTGTTCTAGGAAGATTGAGAGAGCCTATGAAGATCTTCCCCTTTCCAGCAAGTTCAATCCAGTCCAAGTACATTGCAGAAGCCTCAGTTTAGACTTCATAAGAAAATTTACTTGGAGGGCCAAGGTGTTTGCCACATATTCCTCCAATATGATGTCGTAAAGACAATTGTGAAAAAATGTGCAACTTAAATACAAAGCAAAAATAAAATAAAATAGCAACTTAAAGCAACAATTACAGAACTAAATAGGATGCATATAAGGAATTATAAATACGATTAACTTTAAAAAGTGAAGTCATGGCATTGCCTCTTGGTCACAAACAATTTTGTGTCGAATTCCGCAAGATGATATTTTTGTTATCAGATGTCAACTTTATTGCGTCAAGCTAATGATCGACAATTGTGTAAGCATCGATAGGCTGAAAATGTTGGTATTGCAACAGTTCGCGTGGTAAGTGTACCGAGTACTCTCCTATTAGAGTGGTAAACATGGATAGCCCGACATATTATACTCATGTTTGATGCATTTTATGCAAAGTACTTAATTTACGAGCTGGAGTTGATTAGATTTAGCGAACAATGCAGTTAAGCTATTGAATTTAAAGAGATAATTTAGCAATTATAAAGTAATACCATTAAAAAGAGTGCTCCTGAAAAGCACGAGCACTCTTTTTTATTCACATTCCACAATTTCAAGTATTGACATTTTAGTTTGGATTGCTGGTATTCAAACAGCATTGATAATTCTTTGAGCTTGCATTGTTAGAAGTGGACCTTATTTCAAATAAGGACATGAAATATCATAATTGTTCAAAGAAGGGTCTCATCAATGGCATTTTCGTTATTTTTTTTTCTGAATTTTTTCCCCATTATTTATTTCTTTTTTTCTTTTTTTTTCTCTTTCCTTTTCACCGGTGGCCAATCTCGGGCGATAGCCGACCACCGAAGAGGGCAGGGCGAGGTCGGCCGTAACATCCTGTATTCCGACTTGTTTTCGAAGCCTTGAATAAATGAGAAATCTCATTTATGTATTTTAGTCTAATCTCACTCAAGAATGTTCCATCTTGAGCGGACTAACCAAATGGGAATGGCTAGCTAGGAAAATCAAGTACGTGGACCTAAGAACTTGAGCATGGATTGACTCTTTGGCCATGAAAATTGTCGAGAGAATATTTTGGACCAATATAGGCCGATCCTAAAGTGATTAAGGAACGATTTGGGTAATACCCTACGCTTGGATCACGGGTGATTACGTTTGACCTCGTATGGGTTACGAACGTCCCTAAATTATTTTCTAACGATCGTGTCCATTGGGACTAATGATTGACCATCGCAATTAAATGACAACCAAAGTCGTCATGGCTCAAGTAATTCTTAAACGTGATATTAATCACGGGTCGATACACGTAACTCCTAAAAGCCCTCGTTAGTTTGAAATACGGCGAAATTTCAATTGAACGAGATTGATCGCGAATCGAACTTCGAAATTTGATGTCGGACCTTCAAGGGTTCCAATAATTAAATTTTGGACGTTTCCTCATCCAGAGTACAATTACTTCGCAATTCGCCCCAAAGGGTTCGGAAAAAAAAATGTAGACTGGAAATGGGAAAAGACCCATTTACCCTTGGAAAATATCCAATTTTTCACTTTGGTCAAGGAGCATTTTGGTCAATTTACCCCATGGCCAAATTTGACTAGTCTTCTTGACTTTGAAGACCCAAAAATATCTATGCCAATATTATCCTAACCCTTATTAATTAAATTTTTAGTCTTCTTTCCCATCAATTTGCAAGACCACTCTCACTCTACCTCACTCTCTCTCTCTACCTCACCCCCTTGGCCGAAATTCTCTCACTCCCTCATCCTCCATTGCTGAAATTTTCCAAGCCGCCGCCGGTGTCGCCATGAACCGCCCGAGCTTGACTACCGCCGTGAACTACCGGGAACCACCGGATCTTGTGGCTTTTTAACCGAGCAAAGGGAGCGCCGGAGCCGCCGGATTGGAATCAAGATCTTCTCCCGTTTTCTCGCGAGGAAAAGTTGCTAGAATTGTGGTAAGTTGGTTCCTAATCTTAGATTAGGTATCTAGGATGCTAATAGACTTGAGATTGAGTAGATTTGGGTGAAAAATTGGTTAGTTTTGCTCATTATCATGCCTTGGCCGAAAATGAGGATGAAGGTGGAGAGAGAAAATTGTGTTCTTGCATGAATAGTGAAATGCAATGAGTAGAAATGGAGGGCTAAGATTTAATCTAGCTTTTTATGCTTTAATCCGACGGCTTATATTGAATCTTGCTTAGAAAAATTGATCCGACGGCCGAGATTAATTCCTACTATAGTATAGATTAATTGGGTGGTGGAGAATTATTGTACGTTGGTATAGTATAAATGTATTGTACGTATTAAATGCCACGTTAGTATAGTATAATTGTATGGTATATATTAATTGTACGTTAGTCTAATTCGACCGTACGGCGAGTTATTAATTGCTACGTTAGTAGAATTAATTTTGTGTGGCGTAGATTAATTTTTGGCGGTAGCATAAATTAATTGTGTGGCCCAATTAGCCATTGGCTCGGTGTGATTTAATCCGATGGGCTAGATTTATTAATTCTCTAACATGAGGGAATCACGTGGTTCCGATCGAGTACTTATGCGGTATATTTAAATCGAGTGGTCTCGACCGAGCGATTGAGGAAAATTTGAAAGATCGCATGGTACCGATCTTTTATTGGAGAAAAATTGATGAGATCGTGGAGTCTTGATCCGCTAATCAGGAAATTTAGCGAGATTACATGGCGAGGATTTATCGATCGGAAGGTTTCATGTGACCGTGTGGTATCGGATGAGCGATCGAGGAATTATTGTGATTATATGATCTTAACGTGAAAGAATCATGAGGAAAGATGGAATTTTACCCCGAGGCGTTAAACGCAGGGTTGTGCTTATTATTTTATCCCGAGGCGTTAAACGCGGGGTTGTGCTTATTATTTTATCCTAAGGCGTTAAATGCGAGATATTAATCGAGGCGTGATTACGCGGGTTACAATGACCGATGCGTTATTACGCGGGTCCGGACTATATAATGGCCGATGCATTATTACGCGGGTCTGTCCATGTATATGTTAGCCTGATGCGTTAAACATGGGCATATGAGCAACGTGGAATATTTATATTATAGCATGAGGCGTTAAACGCGGGCTCGAGTACGTGGAATATTTTATTGATAGTCGAAGGTGTGGAACGCCGTTATGGGAGTAACGTAGAATTTTCGTGAAGGTGTGGCAATTTTGGAGAAAGAATGGAATATTCTGGAATTTATTTATTGAATTATTGATTTAAGAATGACTTGTTGAGAATTGCACACCTAGGACGTGTTTGGAGGGCACTAGAGCCCTAACTTAGGATTAGGGACCGGCTTCTCGAGATTTATTCTCACCCCGTTGTGGGCTCTCATTTTTCGGATCCTCCGTCTCGACAATGAACGACCCGCCTCGGAGGTTCGGCATTTTCCGAGGATATGAAAACAGTAATTACAAAATATCCGGTGGGGAAAGATAAGATATAGTATAGGCACACTACCACCATATGGGTGGATGTAGGAGAGCTCTTTTGGAAGCCCCATACGTACCGACATGGACGTATAGACATGGGGATATGCTAGTAGGTCCGCTGAGGGGCTTTGATATCCCCTACGATGGAGTTGGGGAATGGGACCCCACTCAGGCTGCCTCTCCCGATGGCGTGGTGACGAGTCCACATACCGGCCCTAAAGACCCGCGAATCGAACCGGAGATTTTGGAGCCCGAGGACAACGTAGAGATCGTAGAGCCATCAAATGTGGAGCTGCCATCCGAGATAGAGGAGGAGGATGAGCTAGTGACTTCGTCTAATGATAGTGAGGATGGGGCCTAGGGTAGTTGGCCTCTTAAATTTTGTGAAGTGTTTACTTTTGGAAGCATAGCGGGCTTCGACCACGTAATCTTTTTGTTATAGGTGGTCACAGGCTTGTACTGATGGCCTCTAAAGCCCTAAGTTTGAAAGTGGTAACCATTATGTATATATATACATAAGTGTGTTGTAAGTTTATTTTTACCATCCCAAGTTATCGTAGTATTGTTGGTTTATATACGGGGAATTGTTTCTGCTTCCGTGAGATTTTATCTTTGTTGGCTTTTGGATCCCTGGAGAACCGTGCAAGAATATGACCAGTGGGGATGTTAGCGAGCTCATAGGGTTCGGGTCGTGACACCGGCCTTGCTTGGGCGAGGGGTGAAGCTCGCCTAGCCGGCCAAAGGAGAGGCCGACAAGGGCTTGGGCAAGGTGACCCTTGCCGGTTGTAACAAAGAAAAAAAGAAATGATAAAAAAGAAAAAAATAAATAATGAAAATGTCCTTAGTGTGACAACCCTACTTTTCGCCAAATGGAATTTATAAGCGGAATAGGCATTATCGGGCTTGGATTAGTGGCGAAAGTGACGTTGGGGGTTTTGAATTTTTAGTGTGGAGGATTATTGGACTTAATTACGAGAGAAACTTGGTACAACTAGTGAAATGCGTACATTGTGGGCGGTGGACAAGTGGAACACATGAGTTGCTAAGTGGCCTACTCCTCTCGACAAGTGGCGCCCATGCAAGAGCCCCTCCACTCTATATATAGCCCATGATCTTTTCTCTCCTCCCTATTTTTTTCCCAAGAGTTCTCTCTTCATCTCTTCTTCCTCGTGGAGTTCGCTCGAAGCTCTCTTGATCCCGCTTGTGTGCTGATGCCTTCACCCTCTCAATCTCTCTTGCTCATCTCTCCCTCTCGCCGGTCTCTCTCTCACTCGTCGCTCGGTCTCGCCCGCTCTCGCTCTCGGTCCCGCTTGGCCGTGCTCGCAAGGAAGAAGGACGAAGGCTCATGTACGACGAGACGATGATTTCGTGGTCAATTTGTGCTGGAAATCAAGGCGAGCTCGAGTTAGCGGTGGCACGGTAGTTCGGATTCGTAGAGGTGTTGTGTGTAGGATGTCGGGCGAGTAGAAAATCTAACTTGTTGGTCGAATTCTCTAGCACTCTTTGCACATTACTTTTGTTTGTTTGGTTGACATCGTTCGGAGTGGGCTTTGTGAAATTGATGCTTGGATCGTCGGAATTGAACGTTGATTAGTGGTGGCCGAGAGAGTTGAGCTTCCGCTTAGGCATGTTGTGACATCCTTGTTCCACATTGCCTAGGGAGTAAGCCTTGGGATGCCTTATATGGCTATGCCCTTCTTAAACTTGCAAGACGTGTTTTTCGAGGTTGTATGGGAGGCCCTCGGAGGAACAAAATCGTGAGGAGTTGGCGAGCCTTGTGCTGCACTCCAAAGCGGACAATATCTTGCAAGTGGCGCGGCGGAAGCGTGGTGGACTTAGGCCATTACGGTTGGTATCGAGCCAACTCCCGACAAGCATGTGTGGATCGCAGTGGGCTTTTGCTGGTGCCGCCGAGGGCACATCGAGGACGTTGTGCCACTAAGAGGGGAGTATGTGACATCCTTGTCTTACATTGCCTAGGGAGTAAGCCTTAGGATGCTTTATATGGTTAGACCCTTCTTAGACTTGCAAGACGCGTTTTTGGAGTTGTATGGGCGACCCTCGGAGGAACAAAACCGTGAGGAGTTGGCGAGCCTTGTGCTTGCACTCCAAAGCGGACAATATCTTGCAAGTGGCGCAGCGGAAGCGTGGTGGGGCTAGGCCATTACACATGTTGTTGTCGAATTTGTTTTGCACGTCACATCGGCATTTGGTGGTCGGCATCTGCGAAGTTCTTGTCATCGACAATTTGGATAGGTGAAGGACCCTCGAATTGATTCGTACATGGTTATTTTGACTTGGACAAGGCACTATAGGTGATGGATCGGTGGAATTCAAGGCCGGTTGGGCAAGACAACTATAGATTCATGTGAGAAAGTCGGCAATGGCATTATATGGGCGAGTAGATGATCTTGATGCTTTTGCTCGTCGCGGTTGTTGCCTAATTGATCTTGCCCTATTATTGTGGTTGATATGTTGTTTGATGGGTGATTGACATTTATGATGGTTGGCTAGCTAGAACTATACTCACCGGGCTTTTAGCTCACCCTCGTTATTGAACTCTTTTTTAGATACCCAGGCTCTGTGTGGTGTGGATGGTGATTGTGGATAATATTCTAGAGTAGCTTTTTCTTTTGATCCTCCCAATGTACCCCATACATTTGTGTGTGTATATATATACATATACATTTGATTTTATAATCATATGACTTTGTTACATGTGAATGAATGTGTGTTTATAATAGGTGCCGATAGTGAAACTCAATGAGGCCATACACTTTAGGCATGCCTACCCTATTATATGCACTTATATGCTGGCCTCGGTTGTGTCTTTCCCATTCGCGATGTACTATGTATATAATAATAGATTAAAGCAGAGCACGTATGTACTAAGTGGTGAGCTTGAGACGTCACGCTTGGTTAGGCCCTTCTTTTAAATAATAAGAGCACTTTAAGTTTTTGTTTGAAACAAAATTCACTTTAGGCATTTATTTGAGAAGATAAGGACACTTCAAGCTCTTATTTAGAAAATATAGATCTAATCCCTCTAAACCCTCAAATTTTAGTTTTAGTCTTAATTTTAACCCCAATGTTTTTTTAAATTAGAAAAATCATCAAACTTTAGATCTAGTGTTAAATCTACGTGCAATTCCTTATCTAAAAACTAGTTTTGTGCTTGATGGTCAGCCTCAAATTTGCTCGAATAACGGCAAGAACCCCGAGGACAAGGTCAAGACTCAAGAGAGTGCATTCGGACCGAAGCTCACGGTCAAGTGGGGCGGCTGGCTTTTCAAAGCATATAACCATTGCCAAGGAGAGCTCGAAAAAGAAAAGGGTGGAGCTTTTCTTCACGGCCAAGAAAGAGAAATAAAGAGAGAGCGTCATGGTCGGCAAAAGAACAAAAAAATAAAAATAAAAATTTGAGAAGTGGTAGTCAAAAGAAAGAAAGAACAGAGGAGAGACAGATTCTCGTGGAGGATGTGAAAAGGAAAAATTGAGAAGACATAGACAGAAATTGTCGGGGCACGCGTGAGGAAGCCGGAGAGGGCAAAAGATTGGGTATCAAATCATCTAACATTCAATACTAGACATCAAATTCATTATCCATCTCATTAATCGTAGTACTTTCCATAGATTGTTTTCACTGTACCAAACATATATCCTTTCACACTTCTATTAATTAGATACACAAATCAATACGCGTAACCTTTTTGGAATCCCTTGATAATTCTCAAATCATTTCATAATAATTAAGAGGATAGTAGATGCCTCATCGGAATTTTGATGCATCAATTATGCTATAAATAATTAGTTTTGCCTTTTAGCCAAATCGTATTTTGTACATAATATGTCTAATCCTTTTTATTGAAGAGATATCACTGCTCAATTAAGAATGCCCCAACAATATTGTTATTCGAGCAAGCCATCTCATAATCATGTTAATTAAAGGAGAATCAACATCAAAACCAAGTAGCACACTACCTCAACTCCGAATTGGCTAAAACGAAGCTTAATCGCTAACAAAAGGACTCCCGGGCAATAAATTGCTCACGCAAAGCGATTATTCAAAGCTATCTCGCATGCAGAGCTCGCACGCAAAATTCAAAAATTTCGCTCCAATTAAAACGTTGCTTCAAATCAGCTCATGTCAATTCCCATAACTTCACAACGTCTTAATCCATAATTTCCATGTAATTCCACAAGTTAATAATTCTAATTGGATTTCGCAGTTCAAATTTTACATAATTTCAAATTTGCATCATAACTCCAAAAACTAATTCGATTTGACGAACACAGCGCTTAATACATACCGGATATTGTGGGTCAAAAATGCTCTTTCGTTTTCCTTTTCCTTTCTTCCTCTTCTTTCCCCTTCTCTCTCTCAGCGCGTGCTCCCTTTTGCCGTTATCTCTCTTCTTTTGCTTTTTCTTTTTCTAAAGCCCACTTTTGACCAAGTCAAGAAGAAGGGCAAATTATTGCAGCAATCGCTAAACTAAACCAAGAAAGGCCACTCGCCAGAAAAATTGAAATTTTGTGGTTATTAATTTGGCTTTGGATTGATTGAGAAATTGTAAAATCAATAAATATGACTAAATGATATCAATAAGTTGACATTTATATAATAAAAAATTGGCAACTTGACAACTAAGTAGAGAGAAGAGTGGTGAGCCTAGCTACTCATTTGAAATAAGAAAAAATTAATACCACAAAAAACCTCAATTAAATATACCCGTGATAAATTTATCTCAAATTAATGTTTTGATTACCAAAAATTCGAAACCGATAAAACCGTGACAAATTTACCCTCTTTTAATTTCTATTAAATATTAAATTGTTGGGATGGTGATACATGGCGGTTCACGGGCATACCAATTTAGGATTTTTACCCTCCGTTTGTGACAGGTATACTAGTTTAAGATTTTTCATGATATTAACTTAATTTAACGGAAACTAATGGAAGGTAAATTTATCATATATATACTAGTTTAGGATTTTTTATAGTCAAAAAATTAGTTTGCTTGTAAGTTTGTCATAAGTATATCGGTTTAGGTTTTTCATTATCAAAAAATTAGTTTTGAGTAAATCTATCACAAGTGCACTAATTTAGAGTTTTTTCATTGTATTAACCAAATAATAAATAGACAAAAACTTTGCTCAAGTTAAGCAAGGACTGATGGAACCTAGCCACTGGTCGAGGGGGATACACGAAGAAAATTATATGCTATCTAATTACAAATATACTCCTCAATGATTAGAATAAGTGAAGCTCCTCGACCTAAATACCTTCAAACTTTAAGTTGAATTTTCTACCTCAAACTTTTCTGTTTAAAAAAAAATGCAATTTTGGATCCAGTCTTAAATATGCCCCCAATTATTTTCTCAAAAAAATTCCCAAAAGGTCCAATCCTAAGTCCATCCGGACATCTTTAGTGGAAAAAAAAAACACGGACTATTCTCAAATGTGCTCCCCTTAATCCTCTATCTAAAAACCGTCGTTAGTTGTTTGATAGTGCATTTCTATGTCAGTAAAAAATCCACATCACCAAGGTGAAATGACAAATTATCTCCAAAATGAAATCTATTTTTAATAATAAAAAAATAAGGAATACTAGGGACGATTGAGAGTGATTTTTGGGTGGAGGGCTAGTGGGGGTAAATTTAGGATTAGACCAAATAGGGAAGGGACCTCTTAAAAGCCTCGTAGAAAGGATCACACATAGAGTTCTTTTTTCAATAGCACGAAGGAATTCTTTAAACACCGTGATTTGCATGGTGAGTTTTGCATCCAAATTGAGTTGTTAATTTGTACACTTTGGGCTTGGGTGTAATCCGGGTATGGAAAACGTTGTAGCATGTGATCGAGTGTAATTTTAATTCTTCGATTATAGTTGATTATTTGTTAATATATCTCCACATGGATGTAGGTACCAACACTCGAACCAAACCTTGTAAATCGCTTATGTCCTTTATTGTTCCTCATTTATTTCTCTAGTTCTCTCGCTGATTTAATTGCATGATCATGTCAATTTTTACGTTAATATTGCAAGAATTATCAGAGTTAATGGTAGATTGGTGGCCCCCAATCTATTACGGTATTTGGTAAATATTTCAAGAAAGAAATCCGGTGACTAGCGTGGTCTTCGGGCGGTGGGCATTGTAGGGTAGCAACGCAAGCATGATAGCAGCTTTCATGATTTGGTCCGGAGAAAAAGACTAAGGATGAAAGTGAGCGTTTGAGATTCAAGTTGAGATAAAATTCATATAAGAAAATACCTAAATTAAGGGGGAACAAATCTAACACTAAAGTCACACATGAGAGGGAGATTGTTGAGATACACGTAGAGTTGTGTTTGAGAAGTCCCATATTATGGAATTAATGCGGTATGGAGCATTTAATATATCCAAGTTAGCTCATAATTCATTGGTTTAAGTTTTTGAGTGAATATGGGTTCAATTGGATATATTGACAGATTTGAACTTGAGCTTCCTCTTAACTATCTCCTTGCTCAGTCAACTTGTTCGATAAATGAAACCAATAGTAAAGTATATAAAGCAAAAGCGAAAAGGCATTTTCATTTCTTTCCGAGATTTGAAGGACAAATTAAGCCAGGACCAGAGCAAAAAAAGAAATTCTTCTCATCAATGCTCGTGCGTGTGTATATATATAACATATTGATAGTTTTTAGGATCCTCGACACGTGTCAATAACGTCGGCTTTTTAGCATATGAAGGCAATGACTCTAAGCATGTCGTTGATGTTCCTAGGGAATGAATTACTGATTTATTATGTAGCTTGACAAGTTTGATTTTTAATTGCAATTCTGATTACCAACTGGTTCCACTACATAAATCAGATTACAAGAGAACGGTCAACAACATGGCATTTTCTGTTTCCTAAGAGGCATTCCAGTTCTTTTCTCCATGAGACTTGAATTCAAAAATCAAGGGCAGTGTCAGAGCAAAGTTGAAATGCATCATCTCATTTTTGGATATTCTTTCGCCGTGCTCGTGGCACTGCTCCTTCTCTTGAGGCTTGAGTTCTATTTTCCCTGGTAAAGTTTTTGCCAGGTGATGCGTTTATGTTGGAAAAGTTGGTCCTCAAAGCTAAAAGACATGAACGACATGAATGGAAAGAAAAGCTAGTTGATCCAGGCAAATTGAAAGGTTTGATGTCAGCGGTGCTGCCCTCTTCTTGAAAGATATTTTCTGGCTTTCGAAGATGCTCGGGAGATGAAGTCTGCTTCAAATTTCTTCCCTAGCTCATCACAAGTTGCAATATGACTTTCATTTTAATGGTGCTTATTTGACTGGCTTGTTGCACACTGAAATCTAAGCAAGTGAGCACCATGTGAAGGATTAGCCACAATTTTGATATGACATGATAACCATTTAGGGTCATCCATAGTTGTCACTTGGAAATATGACTCATGAATCGAAAAGTTAAAAGTATGGATGGTGGATCGTGAATTCTGTCCAACAGAATCACAAAATGGGATATCGTGTTTGATAAAGGTATTTCATGGCAGATGTAAATTTATTTTAAATGATTGTTAGGTGAAAACTAATGATAAAGATAATTCAAATTCGACTAATGTTATTATTTCCATGCATGAGATATTACTACAAACTATTTTTCTTTTGTAGAAAAAAGTACCCATTTGACTGCAGGGACACAAAGATCGTGTACATAGTATTGCAATTGGATTCCCGTTCATAAAATTTAGTCTAAGACAATCGAACAAGCCACTAGGCCTGATGCAGCCAACAAAATCATGCAAGATGACCACCAAATTTTTCGGTGAAGATTTGACTTTGAAACTCGAGAAAAGGATCGGGATTCTTCGAGGAAGATTGAGATAAACCCATGGAGGTCGTCCCCTTTCCAACAAGTTTAGTCCAAGCCGAGGACATTGCAGAAGCCTTTGTTTAGACTTCATAAGAAAATTTGCTTGGAGGGCCGAGATATTTGTCAAACTTTCGTGCAATATGATGTCGTAAAAACAAGTGTGAAAGAATGTACAATGTAAATAGAAACATAGAGCAGTATTTACGGAACTAAATAAGCGTGCATATAACGATTTATCAATATGATAAACTTAAAAACGAAATATCATTGCATTGATTTGGTTTTACTTACCAAACAATTGTATGTCGAATCCGATGAGATGGTGAATTTTTATCAAATTTCAACTTTATTGTGTCAAACTAGTGAAATAATCGATGATTTTATATATTGATAAGTATAGCAGCCATTAGAGTAGTAAATACATCTAGTAACCTCCTATTAGAGTGGTAAATATGTATAGGCTAACATAGGACCTTCATGTTTGATGCCTTTTAGCTTAGAATCCATTTTAGCAAAACACTCTTTTTTGTTTTGTTTTCTTTTACACTCCACAATTTCAAATATTGTCATTTTTGTTTGGACTGTTGGTGTATAAGTAACTGATAATTATTTTAGCTTGCATTGTTACAAGTGGATCTCAGGTTAAGCTTCTTTCAATTGTAAAATGGTATAAGTACTGCAATGGATTTTTAAACAAGGACAGGCGGGACCCAGCACCGAGAGAGGGAGCAGAAAGAAAATTATATGGTATCTAGATTGCCCTGGATGACGAAGCAGGTGAAGCTCTTCGACTTTTTCTGTTTCCCTCTTTGTATACAAGGTTAAACCTTAAAATCAATCTTAATTCTGTCATAAATTTTTTTATCCCAAAAATTTTTAATTTTAGAGTTAGTCATAAATATGCATCCAATTTTTCTATTAAAAAAATCCTGAAATTTATGTCATGTCTCAAATCTGCTCTAGTAACTTTTTGTCTTAAAAAACACATTAGCTAGTCTCAAAGCCACCCTTGTTAACCCTCCATCCAAAAACAGTCACTATTATTTGACGTGATATTTCTATGTCAATGAAAAAATCTACATCAACAAAGTGAGGTGGAATATTATCTTTGACGAAATCGCTTTTTGATAAGGAAATTAGGAAAAATAGGGACGACCGACGGTGATTTTTGGATGGAGGGCTAGCGAGGGCGGACTTAAGACTAAATCTAAAGTTGCAATTTGTTTTAGACAAAGAATTTGGGCCAACTTTGGGACTGAACTTATAATTAGGTTTTTTTATTAGTTTTTTTAACTAAACCTAAAGCCTTTTTATATAGATAGGCACCCTTCTCATTAAATAATTAATTGTTCGATTTTTTATGCACTCGAACAAATTTTTGGGTTTAATAAACTCGTGAGTGACCAAGTCTGATCTCCCGGTACTATTTGGGACTTGAGCACCACGCATTTTTCGGGTATTTCTTCATTATTATTTTTCCATATTTCCTTGGAAAATTGACTTTATTCCCAGGCAACAACGCATTGACTCGAGAGAGGGGTCAAGAGGATTATCAAATATAAATGCACAAATATTTTTTTGTCCGGTTTGGTCGAGAAAGATGCTCTCCATTGTTTAGATTTGTTTTGGGAAGTCTCTATAGATAAAAAAGAATGAGAGTGCATCTCATCTTCTAATGAGTACTTAAGCATGATGCGGTTTATCCACTTTTAATTTGATGACTTTAACGATACACTCTATTACCAACCATCACATGATTAGTGAATAAGACCGCTTTAGGAAATATTTCTTTACATCAGTATTGTGTGCTATAATTACCCTAATTTATTATGTGTCAACATGTTGAATATTGTCCAAGAAGGTGCTCATAAAATATATACGAGAAACCAATCCACCATATGAAAAAAAAAAAGGGCCCGCAAATATATGCTTGATTTGGATCATCTAAGGAAATGAACTTAAATTGTTACGGGGTTGAAAAAAAAATAATCAATTTAATGGAGACATTTTTGACTAGTTTTGTCTCTAAAAGAAATTATAAGGAATGAAATCGAACATTCACGAGAATATGATGATCAAAAGTGGAAGGTTTGTGCATGTAGGCACCTTGTAATCTCGTACATGTGAGTTTGTACTCTTCTAGATTATCATTTTGTCCAAACATAGTAATAAAGAGTTGTCGTGGAGTTACAAAGTCTACATGGAAAAGAAACTAAACAAGCGAGAAAAATATATCCGTGGTCGATGCATCGCCGTGTTTCTTGTCCTGGATGCATTGCAAGTCGCTGTCCATTTCCTATTATATGTTTAGATCTGCCAATTGTATTCATTTACGACCTAAAAAAGGCCAATGTATGTAAAAATTTACGTATCACCGAAAGTTATTTCAAGATATTCTCCATTATAGACTATACTAATTTAATAGAGAAAAGGCGTCCTGAAAGTCTTAAAAGTACAATATAGACAGTAGGAGTCGGGATATCCCCTGGTTACTCACATAGTCAATCAAGTTAACATAGATATTGCGGGAGGATGTCCTCATTGTGAAATTAGGAGCTTTAAATATATTCAAAAAAATACATTTTCTGATGGAAAATAAATTTAAAAAAGTGCAGGAAAGTTCAACCGGCGCAGCAATTGTGTGTATTTATCAATTATGACCACTTGTCTACGGATAATAACAGAAATTGTTTTTTATTCAAAAGTTTTAACTTTTTTCATTTTTTTTTAACATTGCTTCTGCATCGAAACTCGCTCCCATGTGCAGTGAAACTTCCACCACTTGAAGGCAACGACTATAAACGCGTGGTTGACTTATGGGGTTACAAGATTCTCTTTGCCAACTGGTTCCCATTATACAAATCAACCCACAGGAGAGAGAATTGGCAACAAGGAGGCCATTAACTGTTTCCTCTGAGAGAGGCATTCTGGGCTTTTTCCTCCGTCAGATTTGAAAGCGAAAATCAAGGCCAGAGTCTGAGCAAAGCCGAAATGCATCGACCCATTTTTGGGCATTCTTTCGCCGTGCTCGTGGCACCCATCCTTCTCTCCGTGCTTGCGTTCCGTTTTCTCAATAAGAAGAAAGCTGGTGCGCGTAGAAATCAAGAAGATGCTGATACTGGAGCACCTGGTTCGATGACTGCGCCGACGGAAGCTAATTCTGATGGATCTAGTTCGTTGCCGACAGAAGCTAATTCTGGTGGATCTACTTCGCCTCCGACGGCAACTAATTCCGGTGGATCTAGTTCGCCTTCGACGGCAACTAAATCCGGTGGATCTTGTCCGTCTCCTACAGAAACTCAATCCGGTGGATCTAGTCCGTCTCCGACAGGAATTAGTAACGGCGCATCTAGTTCGTCTCTGACGGGAAACTGCTACGAGGTGTTCTTGAGCTTCAGAGGCCGAGATACTCGATACAGCTTCACCGATCACCTCCACCACGGGCTCCTCAACGCCGGAATTGACACTTTCAGAGATGATGACGAGCTCTGTCAAGGCCAGGACATCAGACCAGCGCTTATGGCAGCCATCACGAACAGTCAGATCCTGATCCCCATTTTCTCCGAGAGTTATGGTACGAGCAGTTGGTGCCTGGATGAGCTGGTTCGGATTATGGAGCGCAAGAATAATAACGGGCAGATTGTGTTGCCTGTATTTTACAAAGTGAAACCATCTGACGTAGGAAATCAGAGGGGAAGGTTTGGAGAATTATTCAATGATCGTGTGGGGCGTTTGCGTGAGAGGGCTTCTCAAGACCTGGCGAATTTGGAGAAGTGGAAGCAAGCACTCCTTGAAGTCAGTACCGTGAAAGGATACGAAGCCGACGGGTAAAATTTTTCACCAAGACATTCTCTACTTTCTTTTAATGTGTGTGGGTGCTGACTGGTTGTTCTTACTCTCATCTGCTACATTTTCGTTCTCCTTTTTTTTTTTCAGTAAGATCCTGCAATGCATGAGTTCCATAAGTTATTTTTTTTTTTTTTTTTTTTTTTTTTTTTTTTTTTTTTTTTTTTTTTTTTTTTTTTTTTTTTTTTTTTTCTTTTAAAAAAATTTTTTTTTTTTTTTTTTTTTTTTTTTTTTTTTTTTTTTTTTTTTTTTTTTTTTTTTTTTTTTTTTTTTTTTTTTTTTTTTTTTTTTTTTTCCTTTCCCCCCCTTTTTTTTTTCCTTTTTTTTCTAATTAATAAACTTATTGGTGATTTTTTACTTAAAGCTCATGAGATCATATATTCTGCATGGTGATTGTCAAAGCCATAATTCTTTATCTTCCCAATTTACATTCATTGAGTCACTAATATCGTTGATTAGTTGCTATTAGACTTATTTTTACAAAAGAAATGTTTCATTGGTGATATATGGTGATGGTAATTATAAAAAAGGAAAAAAATGGATTATTTTTTTTATATGTTTGTTTAAGTAACTCTCAACTCATTTTCCTATCTTCAACAGGTAATTTCTATCTCATGCACCTGCATATATTGAAGCAATGTCCTTATTTTGGGTAAAAATTACTCTTCTACTTTCATATAAAACCGATAATAGACACTTGCAATGAAAACTGATGAGAACACAAGTCTAGAACAATACTAAATTCACAGCACGATTAGAAACTTGCAATCGTGTAGCAGAAGCAAGGAGAAAGCCTCTCAGTTGCAATTCAGGTAGTTCACAATACCACAATCTGAACAACTTTTCTGATTGGTGTTGCAAGACCTGAAATCATCTTATATCAAAAGTTATAAATTGCTTTTGCTTATCAAATGCTATTAAAATTTTCAAAGTCACATCCACGTCATACCTCATACCTTTAACAAACAACAATTTTAAAATTTGACTCAAATCCATAATAGATACAATATTTAATATTCATAACTCATACCCTCCAGTTTTTTCTGACTTAATAAATTATGTCGGAGTAACAGTGGAATGGGGGCAAGCCATGTGAAGCAACCACCAGCATTTCCCACTTTAGTTTTGGCATGTAAGATAATTTACGGAGGTGTGAAAAAACGATTCTTAAAGTTTTCAATCGATACCGATATTTATGTATTATTATGTTCTCAATAGATAAACAATTAGAAAATTATTGTCACCACATAAATGAACTCTTGTCATTTGACAGGTATGAAGCAAACTTGGTGAAATCGATTGTCCGAAATGTGTTGAGCGAACTGAAGGGAAAGTATGAGTTGGATATTCCCGAGAATTTAGTCGGAATTGATAGTCATGTGAACCGTGTTATGGAACGTGTGAGTAGTAAATCTCATGCCACCCTATTTGTTGGCATCCATGGAATGGGAGGCATTGGTAAGACTACTCTTGCTAAAGCCATCTACAACAAGCTTTCCAATCAATTTGAGCACCGTAGCTTCCTTGCCGATATAAGGGAATCACGGAGCGTAATGGCGTGCATTACTTACGAGAATCGGTTAATCTATGATATATTGAAGCATAAAAATGAAGTTCATAGTGAGAATGAAGGGACTAAGTTCATCTCCTCCAACTTTAAACGTAAAAAGGTGCTTGTTCTTCTTGATGACGTGGATGATGCCGTTCGGGTGAAGTGTTTGGCTGGTAATCGTGATTGGTTTTCTTCGGGAAGTAAGATCATTATTACTACCAGAAATGAGAAGATCCTTAAAGAAGTTGGTGTGGACTACGCCTATAAACATGAGGAAATGGATAACGACCAAGCATTGATTCTTTTTAGCCAACATGCATTCCGAAGGCACCCTCCTCCAAGGGAATTTAAGGACCTCACTCATGAAGCTGTATCCATCATCGGAGGGCTTCCCTTATCCCTTAAGGTTTTAGGTTCATCATTGTGCGCAGAAAAACCAGGATTCGGAGAGGTACAATAGACAAGTTAAAAAAGTGCCTCCTACGGAAGTGCTAGAAAGGCTACGGATAAGTTATGATGTATTAGACGATGAACAAAAGCAAATATTTTTGGATATTGCTTGTTTTTTCATTGGCACCGACAAGAGAATTGCATCCTACATGTGGGACGCCTGTGGCTTTTTTCCCAGAGGGCAAATTGAAGTATTGAGATACATGTCATTAATAAAAATTGAAGATGATCGTATAAGCTTCGAATGCATGACCAATTAAGAGATCTTGGTAGGGGAAATAGTTCGGGAAGAAGGTCGGTGGGAGCCTCGGAACATAGTAGGTTATGGGACTCGAGGAAATCTTGAAAGTGCTAAAGCAAAATAAGGTAACCTTTTCATTTGTTTTTCTTCACTTAGTCCATGTTCTACTATTAGAGTAATGTTGGTCCATTTTTTTTTTTTTAATTTGGCCCTTGAATGTTTAATTGACGAGATTAGAAAGTAGGGAGGTTGCTCTCTTTTAAAATTTTAATCCCAAGAATGAGTGTTGTAGTGTTTTTTTATACCAAGATCTTGAATTTCTATAATTTCTTCATTTACGTCTTCGACATGCAGTAAATAGCTTGACTAATGATAAATCATAGAATTATCATCTCTAAACATGTTACAATTAATATAACAGGACTAACGATGCCCGCATTTCCCATGAAATTTTAGTCATTTGTCCACAATGGAGAATGGAAGGGATACTTATTTTATGTAATATTACGTTAGGAATTCCATTTACCAATATTCATAGGACAAAGACTATTTAAAACTTACCGTATTAGATGGTAATGGAAATTCTTTATATACATATATGTATATGTATGTATTAAGCATATTTTCTGCACTGACCATTAAAAAGATAAATGTTTTACTTTTTCTACATAAAAGGTCCAACGGATAAATACTCTAAAATTCTATTTTAAATAATTAAGTATGTGATTGTGTTTGAATTTGCGAAATTAATCCTAATTATGACTACTACTTTTTATTTATCATTTGATTTGACTCAAGTTGTTGCTCCATAGCCTAGCACTTATTTGCAATGTCAACGCGCGACCCATGTATAATCTCAAGAGCCAATTCATATATTAACAAATTCAAAGCGAGTGTCTATTTATTATGTCTTTCGTACTACATGACTAAATAAACTAAACTAACCAAAAGAAAAACCAATATTTTCGACCAAAAAAAAATGAAAACGAGTATGCTATATATCTCATATACAAATAAATTGGTATAGCTAAATTAAATTTTACAGCTGAAAGGGTGCATTTTATATAATTATTTCAGAATTTTTGGCATGACTCCATTTCGCGCTTCATCCATAGTACTATCATAAAAAGAAGCCCAGCCTTTTGCATATAACATTACCTATCGAATTCATGTTTTCATTCATGGAATAAAAGTCACATTCGGTGTCATTTCTTCTTATTGTCACTTTAAATTGCCTCGCATCATCCTCTCATTGTATGGACATTCATAATGGACCACGTTAATAGGGACCACAAATGACTTATTCTTTTTTTACAAAAAGCCAGAAATTTTGTAAAAAATATTGTAAACAAAGTTTGTTAACAAGATTATAAAATAAAAGGTTTACATGACCAACTGTACACGTCAACACAGTGAACAATGTAGGGTATCCACGGCAATTTAACGATGATAACGGATGAAATTTGCAACATGTATCTGCTTTGGTCTACGTTTAAATAATTGAACTATTTTTATTACATTTGAAAGGTTATGTTATTTTTGTCGTAGATGGCGAAGATTAGGCTTTATAGAAGTTTGAAAGGTTTTGCTACTTTTGTCCCAAGTAGAAAAGGTTGGGCTTATTTTTAGGTTTTGGCCAAACTCTAGCTATCAATTTTTTATGGTGAAACCGGTTAAACACCACAAAAGAAATCTTGTACAACATTGTGAAGTATAATGAAAAAATTTTCTGGTTGAGCCTCACCAATGGCCAGTGAGGTCGCCCTCGTGGCCTTTGCCTGCTGCCGCGCGATCGCGACCGACTGGAGGAAGAAGGATAAGGAAAAAGAAAAGCAAAGAAATAAATGGTAAATAATAAATAATTGAAAAAAATTATAATATTATTCTAAATTATCACGTTAGCATCGGTCCGTCAAATTTAGCTAGATGGATTGAATGGACATAAATTCAAAAGGTTTAGGACTCAATTGGTTAAAAAACGTAACTTTATGACTGAATTGGTACAATTGTAATAGGCTTAAGACTTTTTTTTGGTAATTTTAGATTACTTTAGTTGGATAAATAACTAATGAATGTTGATTCTTGCTTATAGGGAACGGAAAAGATTAAGGCCATTTATCTGAGCAAAAGCAGCTCAGAAGGCTCCGGCAAAATAGCCACGCGAGATGGTGCGGTTTACACAGATAAACAATTCAAGAAGTTGACGGGGCTAAGATTCCTTCACATGATGGAAGGGGCACATCTCAGTGGAGATTTTAAGGACTCGGTTGATGGGTTAAAATGGCTTCATTGGGAAAACTGTCCCACGAATTTTGAAGTGAACAATTTTCACGCAATAGAATTAGTTGTACTGGAATTGCCAGATAGCCAGATAAATGAAAGATGGCAAGGATGGAGTTCTTTCAAGGTGAGAACATGTCTTTTTATTTTTTTATTTTTTATTTATTTCTTGCTTTCTTGTGTGTCATAATCACTCTAGACTAACCCCTTAAAAGCATAAAATTATTTGTTTCACCAGATGGCAGAGAAGCTCAAATTTCTCGACCTTTCCTCTTGTGAATCCTTGGAAACTACGGAATTCCTCTCAGCTTTTAAGAATTTGGAGGTTCTGATCCTCAATTTTTTGTTTGGGGCTGCGGCAAATCGACCCTTCAATCGGAGACATGAAGGCCCTCCTTCGCTTGGAGTTGCGCTACTGTAGGAGCCTCACGGAGCTTCCAGCAGAAATAGGTAAATTAAAGGCGCTGGAGCAACTCCTCCTGAATAATACTCATGCCCTTTCTGCATTACCAGACAGCATAGTGCATTTGCGGAAACTAGAAATTCTAGATATTTCTGAGAGTGGCATAGAAAAATTACCCAATGATATTGGGAGGCTGAGACAGCTCCGAATGTTACGTGCTTCATATTGCGAATGTTGAAACATTAGTTATTGGGCTTATTTGTTAATAAGGGTATTTTAGCCTTTTTAGTTATTGCTAAGCTATACATATTGATGTAATCCCTTATTATTGAAATACACTTTTTACTTCTCGGATTTCATGGTATCGAGCCGCTCTTCGCCGTCAACCCTAAACCCTAGGAAACAAATCAGCCACTTACCACCACCGTCGACCACCGTCAACCACCACCGATCACCATCGTCAACGTTAAACCCTAAAAAAAAAAAAAAAAGGAAGCACAGATCAGCCACTCACCCGAACCTTCGGAATCTTCCGATTTGGTGTCGCACGGACCCGATGGGTCGAGATCCGACGCCGCCCAGCCACGTAGGGCGTCGACCGGGGTTGCCTAGGCCGTCGAGGCCTGTTCCAAAGACCGGCGACACCTATGTTGGCGCCGCTCGACGTTGCCTAGGCCGGCGACATCAGATCCGGCATCGCCCCGCATCGCTCGAGCCGACAGAGTGTTGCCCGGACCAGCGAGCCATGATTTGAAGTTGTCCCGTATTGTTCTTTGTGGCGGAGAGGTAGCTTCAAGCCGTGTTCCGTTCTTTTTTTTTGCTGCTTTGTCCTCAAGCCTATATTTGAGAAGCATTTTGAACACGCACATGGCGGAGGTAGCTGCAAGCTGTGTTCCCCTTTTTTTTTGTGTTACCCTTTGACCCGCACAATTAGATTCTAATGAAAGGAACAGTTAGTTGTCCTCTCGAACGTGATATTTGGAGCTTTTACTTGTGGAGTGATGGAATTCAGTTGTTGAATATTGAAGGGCGCAAGTGATTATATATACTGATATTGGTATTACCGAATTTGTTTGATGATACAAATAGTTGATTGATGTCATTTATGGATTGCGAGGACTTTATTATGTGGTGACATAATTACAACAGGATTGGATTAAGATAAGTTCACGGTTTATTATAGAGCTATGGGTGAAGACTCTACTAGTAATTCTCGTTGTGAGCCTGGATACTAGTATTACTAATCGAAGTTGAGTTCCGTAAAGCTAGATGGAACCAACTATCCGTCTTGGTCTATGGCGGTTGAGACATATCTATTGGCCACCAAACAACAAAGTTATTTAACTTCTCTTCCACCTTTGGATAAAACGAAGATTGATGATTGGCGTTACGGCGATGCGGCCATTCGGACATTGTTGTGGAATACCATGGACTCTAAAATTAGTCCTCGGTTTATGCGATGTACATCAGCTAAAGCCATTTGGGATAAGTGTGCTCTTATGTTTTCGGGTCGAGATAATATGACTCGTGTTTGTGATACTTGGGAAGAGTTATTTGATCTACGTGCAGAAAATATATCTATATCGATTACTACTCCAAGTTTACCACTCTTTGTGAGAGACTGGATACTTATTTACCCAGTCATGATGACATTAGAGAGTTGACCAAGCGTCGGGAGGATATGCGAGTAATGTTATTTCTTCGGGGGCTTGGTCCTACTCATTCTTCTCTTCGACAATGATTATTTCTCGGGGGTATTCTTCCATCTCGTTGATGAGGTCTTTTCTCGGGTCCTTCGATACACACCCGACTCATCGTCCGTACTTGTCCCAAGTGCTATGGTCTCTCGATCATCTAGTAATCGCGGAGGTCGAGGACGTGGTCATCGTGGTCGTGGCGGATCTAGTTTCTCACCTGGCCGTGGACGTGATGGAGCTAGGGGGTCTTTGGAAGTTCTCGTTATTGTCACCACCGTCGCCGAGCCGGGCATACCGAGGCTTATTGCTATACTCTACACCCCGAGCGTCGACCACAGGCTGCTTATGCTGATGTTGTTGAGTCACCAATGCGAAAAGAACTTGATCGATCACGGGAGCTGCCTAGCACTATTATGTTGTCTCGCGCCGAGTATGAATCCTTAGTTCGTCCCAACCAGGTGGTGGATTCCTCTTGCTCCTATTGCTACTTTTGCACGGGACTTCCGTAGGTAATTTGTCTTGTTTACTCTCTCTTGCACCCACTTCTTGGGTCATAGACTCGGGTGCCACTAATCATATGACCGGTAATTCTAACTTATTGTCCGGTTTTACCTCTATGTCTCCTAACTCGGTTACACTTTGCCGATGGTTCACGGTCTCATATCACCGGTCAAGGGAATGTAACTTTGGGTCCCTCTCTTTCTCTCTCATCCGTTTACCATTTACCATCTTTTCCATGTAATCGAGCTTTCATTAGTTCCCTTACCGGAGATTTGAACTGCCTCTGTGACATTTACCTCTACTCGTTGTGTCTTTCAGGGATCCGAGGACCGGACGGATGATTGGTGGAGGGCATGAGTCAAATGGGCTGTACTACCTAAACAAGGATCTTATTGCTACTGCTGTTCGTAAAAGCACAACCTCGATCTCTTTCGGATGCATTGTCGTATGGGTCATGCACCGTCCGACATACTTCGCCATTTCTCTCCTATTTCAAAGTCTATGAGTCATATCCAATGTGATGCCTATCAATTTGGCAAACATCATCGAGTGTCTTTTCCTTCTCGTGTCCCGAGTCGTGTGTCAAGTCCTTTTGAGTTGGTACATTCGATGTTTGGGGACCGTGTCGTGTCAAAGATATATCCGGTTACTGGTACTTTGTTACATTTGTGGATGATTATTCCCGTGTAACGTGGTTATATTTAATAAAAGATAGAACTGAAGTTTTTTCCTGTTTTCGTATGTTTTACTTTGAGATTCTCAATCGTACCATGCCTCAATTAAATGTCTGCGTTCGATAATGCCAAAGAATATATGGCTAGTTCTTCCGGTTTTCAATCATTTCTTACATCTCATGGAATTCTGCATCGGACATCTTGCCCTTATACCCCCAGCAGAATGGGATAGCGAACGAAAAAATCGACATCTCTTAGATGTTGCTCGTTGTCTACTTTTTCATATGAACCTTCCCAAAATGTTAAGGGGGCATGCTATTCTTACAAAGATGTTATATCATAAATCGTCTTCCATCCTCTGTGCTTCATGGGGGTATACCTTTTTCTACTCTCCATCCAACTAGTCCACTTTTTTCTTTACCACTTCGTGTGTTTGGATGTGTATGTTTTGTGCATCGTCTTGGTCCCGGGTCATGATAAACTTGATCCACGGTCGAAAAAGTGTGTGTTTCTTGGGTACTCTCGAACTCGAAAAGGGTACAAGTGCTATAGTCCGGTTAGTCGGAGGTTGTATGTCTCGCGAGATGTAACCTTTTTCGAGGACCCGTCATATTACTCCTCTACTTGACCAACGGGTGACTCCTTCGAAGATGTTTTGTCCTCGGCCATGACTCCGCTACCGCTATCCTCTTAATGGGAGTGCCCAAGTCGTCACCCGATTTTCAGTTTTTCGACCAAACCTATCAACGGCGTCGTTCCGTTCAACGTGAGGTAGTACGGGCGCCGCCCGCATTGGACATGCATGCTTCTCCACCAATTGATGTCCGCACCTCGATCCCCCGTTTCTTCGAGCCCGATTCTACTACGAGATATTCCCATTGCATTGCGCAAAGGTACGCGTTCTTGTGTCGGTCAACCCAATTCTCGATTTGCTCCCTATCTTGGTTTGTCTAGTCATACACATACCCGTTACCCTCTTTCTCGATTTTTATCCTATGATTGTCTTTCTCCTACATATTCCTCGTTTGTTGCTTCTTTATCTCGCAGATGTGTGCAAATCATTGCGGAAGCTCTTGGCCATCCGGGGTTGGCGGGCTATAGAGGATGAAATGCGGGCGCTACAGAGATAATGGGACATGGCGCTTACACCTCTACCCAATGGTAAACAAGGTTGGAGGGTGTCGTTGGGTTTTCACGGTAAAATTTCAACCGAATGGTTACTTTTGAGCGTCCGAAGGCACGTTTGGTTGCCAAAGGTTACACTCGGACCTATGGAATTGATTATGATGATACCTTCTCTCCCGTCGCAAAGATACCGTCGGTTCGTGTTTTCATTTCTCTTGCTTTGCTCGATATGGTTGGACTCTTCATCAACTTGATGTCAAGAATGCCTTTCTTCATGGCGACTTGACAGAGGAAGTATATATGGAGCAACCCCGGGGTTTGTTGCTCGGGGGAGCCTACTGGTGTTTGTCGCTTACGCAAGGCATTATATGGTTTGAAACAATCTCCTCGTGCCCGTTTGGGCCGTTTCGTGATGCGATTATTCGGTTCGGTTTGCAACGTTGTACCGTGGATCATTCTGTGTTTAGCTCCGCTTCTCCTAGGGGGTGTGTGCTCCTGTTGTATATGTGGACGATATTATCGTCACTGGTAGTGATTCTGTAGGTATACAAAAGTTGAAACAGTTTTTACGGACGAGTTCAAGACAAAAGATATGGGTAATTTACGGTATTTCTTGGGCATTGAGGTGGCCTACTCGGGTGATGGTATCTCCTTATCACAACGAAAATATGTTCGGATATTCGAGTGAGGTTGGTTTTCTTGGAGCAAAACCCGTCGATACTCCAATGGATCCTAATGTGAAACTTGATGCGGAACAAGGTGACTTGCTTCATGATCCAAGTAAGTACCGGAGGCTAGTGGGTAAGCTCAACTATTTAATGTCACTCGACCGGATATTTCTTTTGCTGTTAGCGTGGTTAGTCAATTCATGAGTGCTCCTCACTACACATTGGGAAGCGGTGCTACGTGTTGTTAAGTACTTGAAGGGAGCACCGGGTAGAGGTCTTTTGTTCAAAAATCATGGACACCTTAGTATCGTTGGGTACTCGATGCTGATTGGGCTGGGTGTCCTATTGATAGGAGATCGACTTCCGGCTATTGTGTGTTTTTGGGAGGCAATCTTGTGAGTTGGAAGAGTAAGAAGCAACAAGTTGTGTCTCGATCGAGTGCAGAGGCAGAATATCGAGCCATGGCTCATCCGACTAGTGAGTTGCTTTGGTTGAGGATGTTATTATCCGAACTCAAGATGCCATCCTCATCTCCCTCGATCCCGTGTTGTGATAACTACCTGCTATGCATATTGCCTCAAATCCGAGTCTTTCATGAACGCACGAAGCATATTGAAGTAGATTGCCATTTTGTGCGAGAAAAGATTCAGAACAAGGAAATAGCACTTCAATACACACGAACCGAGGATCAACTGGCTGATCTTTTCACTAAGTCATTGCGGGGTGGTAGAGTAATTACGCTATGTAACAAGTTGGGGCTCTTTGATGTTTATGCACCAACTTGAGGGGGAGTGTTGAAACATTAGTTATTGGGCTTATTTGTTAATAAGGGTATTTTAGCCTTTTTAGTTATTGCTAAGCTATACATATTGATGTAATCCCTTATTATTGAAATACACATTTTACTTCTCGGATTTCAGCGAAAAAATGAAAGTGGAAATGCCAGAAAGCATAGGGTCTTTGGAGAATCTAGAAATTCTAGTTATTTCTTTAAGTGGTATAAGAGAATTACCAAACAGTATCGGGAGGCTGAGAAATCTCCGAGAATTACATGTTGCACAGTGCGATCTCAAAGGGGAAATGCCAGAAAGCATAGGGTCTTTGGAGAATCTAGAAATTCTAGATATTTCTTTCAATGGTATAAGAGAATTACCAAACAGTATCGGGAGGCTGAGAAAGCTCCGAGTTTTAGAAGCTTCACATTGCGAAAATCTGAAAGGGAAACTACCAGAAAGCATGTGCAATCTATCGTCCCTACAACGCCTTGATTTTGTTGGCTGCGAGGAGCTCCAATCGCTGCCGGACCTTCCTTCCAGCTTAACATATTTGGGCGTCACCTGTCAAAGTCGCATATTGCCTTCACTCTCCCACCTTACCCTTCTCAAGGAGCTACAAGTTAGTTGGTGTGAATTTATCGAGTGCATCCAGGAGCTTCCATCAACACTAGTAAAGAATTCAGAATGCTCCCAACAACTGACAGGTGTTGAAGAATCAGAATTACCACATTCCCTAGACACTCCCTTCAAGTTGGAACTCTTGGAAGTCACTTTTTGTGAATCTATTGAAATACTGGACGTTTCGCAGTTAATCCATCTAAGGACATTATGTACCATTCATTGCGAGAAATTACTTGAAGTTCGAGGTCTTGATAGATTGAAATATTTGGAATGCTTCACTATCATGTTCTGCAATTCACGGCTGGACCTTCCACAGTTCGGAGGCCTGAAGGAATTAGATGTTTGTGATTGCAAAATTTAGTCGAAATTCAAGGTCTCGATACGTTGATGTTCTTGGAAGAGCTGAGCATATCCGAGTGCGCTTCAATTGAAAGACTGCTTCTTCCAAAATCCGGGAGTTTGAAGATATTGAAGGCTACATCGTGCATGAAATTAGCCGAAATTGATGGCCTTGATGGGTTGGAGTTCTTGGAAAGTTTGGTTATCATTGGGTGCGCTTCACTTGGGGATTTGCACCTTCCAAAATCTAATCGCTTGAAGACATTAGATGTTGAACGTTGCAAAGTGTTAGCTGAAATTTAAAGTTTGGATTTTCGTATATTGAGTGGGGTGACTCGGATTGCTCGGATGAGTCAGATTACTAGAGATGATCCACATTTTCTAAGAAAGCTACATAAAGCAGGTTACTTGCCTTTGCTCTCTTGAGATCTACCGCCCAATTTTCATTTGTATTTCCTGCTTGGATTTCTTTCAAGATTTATGATCTTGTCACTAATATTTCCTGGGAGAAGATGTTCATGGAAGTTAACGTGTGCTTTGGCAAATTGATTCTGCTTATCATGCCAGTAATGGAAATAGATGAAAAGGCGTCTTAAGCGCATCATCTATCATTAGTCTTCAGGTAAGATACTTCATCCTATGCCAAAAAGATAAAGATTCTTTTAGCGTTTGAATGATTCTGGAACTATGGAAGTACTGAAAATAGATGAAATGGCGTCTTAAGCGCATCATCTATCATTAGTCTTCAGGTAAGATACTTCATCCTATGCCGAAAAGATAAAGATTCTTTTAGCGTTTGAATGATTCTGGAACTATGGAAGTACTGAATAAAAAACTGGTGAAAGTTCTCTTTTTATTCTGTTCAGTGTGTCCGTTTCTTCAACGATGGCTGGTTTTGCACTTTGAGTCATTGGCATTTTGTCGTTTTACTTCTTTTGCTTTTCCTAAATGTGCTAGGCTTCCTTTTCCGAGAGAAACCACTGTAATTGCCAATCTAGCTCCGATTGCGTCCAATGGAGAATTGGACGAATATAGAGGTCAAGTGCTTGAAAGTCTAAATGAGAACATGATTTCGAACTAAGGAGTTGTTGTTCTACTGAAAAATGAAGAGTGAATGACTGTTGCAAATAAAGAATTCCAAGCTGATATCAGTGGAATGGAGGGACTCTTAGTTATAGGCGTCATAGGTTCCTATCAACTCTTAGACAAGGTTGGTGCCTTTAGGTGATTTTTTCCCTTACTTAACCTGCAGTTACCATCGCGTTTCCGTTCTGGGTACACCAGTTTAAGTGTCCATGAACATAAAGAACTTGAATTGGTGGGGATGTCATTTATGATAGATAGACTAGCTATGTCGCATGCAGAAATGCTTGATGCCCACATGGAGTTGGTAGGTTTAGGCCCTGCAAAATACATTCTCAATGCTGTCAGGCATCTATATTGTTTTCCTTAGATTTTTAATCCTGACTCTCACCATGTAATGCTACTTCTGGCCACTCTTCTTCCTCTTTTTAACTGATTGAGCGTTCCCTGCAAGGAGATATCTAATGCATACCAGATTGTATAGGCTGGAAAGTTTCTAGCATTCTGTACTACTTGAAGTCAATTTATCTTCTTCTGATTACAGAGGGGCATCTCGTCGCATCATTTTGACTAATCAAGGTCGCTGGTGGGTTCGAATCAGCCTCCCTGCAAATGCAGGGGTAAGGCTGCCTAGAGTATTCCCTTCCCCGAACACTCACGAAGTGGGTATTGAACTGGGTCGGCCCTCTAAGGTCGCTGGTGGGAGTTTAACTACTTGTTAATTGGATATCTCAAGGTATGCTGCATACTTGAATGACAATCTGGTCGAGAGGAATGGAGTTAGGAATTGGGGAAAGCGCGGAGACTAGGAGTATAGAGGGAACTGCATCCAAGTATGTTAAGTTCTTATATGACTCTATCTCTTGGTAATTCATATTCGTAAGAGCTTAGGATTAGATGTCTAGCTTTGGCAATTCTTGATATCCATTCCCACTGGAAAAATTTAGAGATGAGGCATTTTTTCTCAAGAAACATCTGAATGCTTCAGGCATCATACGGTCTTCTGGATTTGGAGAACATATTGTTGAGTGCACTATAATTCTTGAGCCCACCTTTGAATGGTTTCCATTGAGATCCTAAGTTGCAGAGTAGACTTCTGATCCTTGCCTGAAGTAAGCTTTCATGGATCCACTCCACCTCGAGGTTCCAATGGGGACAAACGATTCATTTCTGAATTGAGATAATGGATTGGATGCTGCCAAAAAGATATAGATTACCATCGCTTTAGATAATGGATTGGTTGATGCTGCTGCTTTTCTGGTTCTCTTAGACTTCTACAATTTTATTAACCATCATCCACTTCGTGAAACATTTTGCTCGGAAGAGAGTTTTTCACATAATACATTATGAATGTTATCTTGCCAATCTAGCTTTCTTTACTTAACTATGGATATGTGGTGTGCTGTTGCAGCATTTCTACATGCTCTGGTATAATAGTTTCTAACCTAGTATAAATATTAAGCAGAATGGGAAACTGTTTAAGGAGCTTCAAGTCTCATGCGACAGCTGTAGTGTGTCTCAACTGGGAGGAAGATGCCCAAGTAAACAGAGTATGCATGTTTCAACTTAAAAGTTGATACGACTTCTTGATCTTGATTCTTTATATCTTACTTGTTATTTATAATGCTTTCTTTGCAGTTGAGTTCTAAACTTAGAATCTTATTTCACAGCCCAGCAGGTTTAATATGGTTGACGGAAGATTTTTCGAAATCATCAAAGGATCAGGGGCTCAATGTTTCTTGAACTTATCTGAACTCTGACAATGCATCCTTGGAATGGTAAAGGATGTTTGCATATACCTCCTGGTCCTTGTTTTGTGGATTTGGCTCTATATAAGGTAAAAGCTTGGTATATAATATTTCAAAGCCAAATTTGCAAATGTGGATAATATTTTCTGTTGGAAACAGGAACATCAAATTGTGGTGTTGCTAAATAAGATGAATGATACTCATGAAAACTTGGAAGATTCTGGGATGACGATCTTGCAGGCCAGTGACTTTCCGTTTGTGCATATTGCACGAACCACTTGTGCAAAGAACTGGGAGGTGTACAAATTGAAGGTAACTCATGATATCCTGAGTCCTATTCCGATCATGCCAATTCACTATTTAAGGCATTGATGAAAAAAAAAAATGAAAAAAAAAACTAGCATATTGTGGATCTGGTTCTTTTTCGAGTTTTAAGATGTGGCTCTGGTTGGACCGGGAACCAGCACTGTCCAGTCTGGTTTCCTAGCGCAAATAGTGTTTGTCAAGAACTGGTGGTACTGACCCTGTTCGACCGGTAACCAGGTCTACCTGTCAACTGATACCTAGCAAACCTGTCAACTAGTCTAGACCAGTTCTGGGCCTTAAGAGAATTTGGAGTAGTGTTGGGTTGGGATTTGGAAGTCCAACCTCTTGTGACTAACAAGCGTGCCAACCATTTCCTTTGTTGTCTTCTTGCTTCAATTTGGGATGGATAATTTATTTATTGACCGTATTTTCCTAATCTATTAGAAAACAAAACAGGTTGCCAGTAAGATGACATCAAGCGCGTGTAATGTTTTAAGATGCTATGGTATCTGCCGACTCACTGGGCTTCTTTTGCTTGCTTGCAGACTCACTGTGCTTCTTTTGTTCTGAGCGCGTGTCATCTAATATCTGCAGAGTATTCTATCAGATGACATCACATGCAATCGTTTCAATCGGTCGAACTGGTACAGCACGGTTTTGAAGATTTTTTCTTTTAGCTTCTCACCATTTCCATTCGCAGTTTTGGATGTCTAGAAATTTATTGTTGCCCATACTCTTCGCTTTGTGTATCAATGTTCGATAGACTTGCCAGTGTCGGTAACAAATTTATCTCGTTGGCTGGGTAGTGGAACTGGATTAATACTGTCCATGCTCCTTACTACATTTCCACTTAGAACCTACTCTTAAGTTTAAATGTGACTGGCATAGGTACATTGCGCCTCTTTAGTGGACCACTTCATGTTTGTTCCTACAGATTGAAGAAGTGCAAAAGTATGCTCGAAAGAAGAATATTTTTTCAGTCCAAGAAGTAAAATACTGAAGCATTAAATTTTCCCCTAAATGTTTCAAACCAATTGGGAGGACAAAGTGCGAAAGGGGTGAATCTATAGTCGCCAGACAAATGCAAAAGGAATAATCATCCTCTTATGGTAGGTGCATAGCAGTCTGAGTTACTGACTGAGAACCGCTATGTACAAGTTCATGATGATAGATACTATCGTGGTCTCTAGTATAGCAAGATACTTTAGAGCATTCATTGTATACATGCATGCCACAGCCTCTTTAGACACACAAAGGCTTGCTTCCCGCCTGTGTTTCAGCATAATGCATGTATTGTATTTTTACTTTTACCGAAAAAGGTATCTAAACATCAACATTTTTTATGCCCACATATTCAGGGATCAGCGGACTGAAATCAAGTTGATGTTTTCTTGGCAGCAGCAAGTAAAGTCGTGGCTTGTGTTTCAGATGCAAGAAAGCGGGCCCTGGTCTATATACTGGACGACGATGAAGATGAAATCTCTGATTCAGAATGACCGTCTGTTCAAGAATTTGCAGTGTTTACACTAATGTTGCTCCTGTGGGTGGACCTCTAATACTTGAACTTGCAGACATGAACGTGAGAAGCAATGCATGTGGGGACTTTCTGACTGAAGCTCTTCGACACCACCCTTATTGAAAATTCTTAATTTATACAGGCCGTGTGCCTTTTCTGCTAGGCAGGCATTTGTCGAAGAGAAACATGGAGTAAAAGGTAACTATTTGTCTGTTAACTCAGATAGAATCGACCGAAAGATGCTGAGTCATGGCTTCTATCTGTTGCTGTCTTCATGGTATTGCTGCAAGCTCTGAGACCTCCTCAAGAGTGCCAAGCTTTTGCTTCATCTGTATGTATATATCATTTTCATGTGTAAGAGAACCAACTGTTTGGTTTATATTTGTTTATACTTTGGATTGAATTGTTCACGTAGTGTGCTCGACTAACGAATTTTGCATTTGAATGTTGAAATCTCTCACCTGAGATTGACTCAGCAACTCCACATGTCATTGTTAAGTGATGCATCCGATCCGATGTACAAAATACATTCTTGTGTGGAGCATGACTAGCAGATATACGATTTAAAGGTGGCAATAAAGAACATAGGCTAAAAGTTTCGAGGACCGAGAAAACAAGAAGAGAAGGCCAGGAAAACAAGTACGATGTCGAAAGATCTAAAGTAGGCAACCAAGCTTATACAAAGGAATATCGATGATGACGGGGCCAAATACAGATAAGTAATTAATATGCCCTCAATCGGTGGTTCATCTAACTGCACAATTCTGACACCACTCTTCCTGATGAAGAACCCCACTGCATCACTGCCTTCATCTTGAGCCAGCCATGAACACCTTTGCTGGTACCCCTAACAAACCTTCATTACATGGTGGGCTTTTACTGAACACACCAGCCAGCCAGCTCTTCGAACTGTCATCTGAAATGGGAAAAACTCAAATTTACTGTTAGCCAAGGAAAATGGTCAATTGTACGTTTTCCATCACACGTAAGCTTCAGTAACTGAGAATGTTCTCCCTTCCAGTTAGTCCGGAAGCTTTACTAACTGAGAATGTTCTCCACTGATTTGAAGTATTTTACCTTTTTGTCTTTTTGCCTGGTGTCCGGGAGTGACGAGACGACATAGCAAGATGAAGGTGAAGGACAATCAAGTCAATTTCCTTTTTCGTTTTTTTTTCGTTTTTTGATCTAAAATATTCCATCAAATTCCACAAGCGAAATTCTTTGGTCATACATGCGGTGCTTATTTAAAAAGTAAAATTACGAAAAAAATAGAGTGAAAATTAGATGGTCGATTTGAAAATGAATTGGGAGGAAAAAAACTAAATTTAAGCTTAGTGAAAGAAATGGTGTTAATTTATGCATAACCCACTCAGTATTTCTTTTTCTCCTCATAAAATGCATGTTCATCCTATTTGGTTCAGATTTGGAGAAATGTCTTTGAGAAAATACAAATATCTTTGGACTAAAGGCCTTTTTCAAAATGCAAGTAGTGTTTGGTAAAGTGTACTTTAAAAAATACATTGAAAACAACTTTGACGTAAATACACTTTTGTGAAAAGTACACTTTGTAAAGTATTTTTACTTTTTAACAAAAAATAATTTTTACTGTATAAAAAAATTAAAAATTACTTGCGTCGGCCAATAGCCGATGGTCAATGGGCGATGGTAGGCGGCGGTGGGCAATGGCAGAACGGTGGGTGGCGGTCGACAAGCGGCGGTGGGCGGCGAGTGGCGGTCGACGGGCGACGGCGGGTAGCGCTAGGCGGCCACGGTGAACGGCGATCGACGGGTGATGGCCAGCGGCGATTGACGAGGAGCGGCGTAGCGGTGGGCGGCGGGCAGCAGTGGGCGGCGGTCAACAGGTAGTGGTGACCGTAGCAAGTGGTTGTCGACAAGGTGGGCGACGAGCGGTGAGTAGCAGTGGGCAGCGGTCGACGGCAAGGGTGGTAAGCGGTGGCAAGTGGGTTGACGGGCGGCGGTGGGCGGTGGTGGGCGGCGGCGGCTAGTGGCGGTCGACGGGGGGATGGCAAGGGGCGACGATGGTGGGCGGCGGCGGGTGGCCGTAGGCGACGGCGGGCTGTGGTGGTTGAATTAAAAACTTATTTCATTTAGGCTCTGTTTTTTTCCAGAAAAATGAACAACTCAAAAAATGTTTTCCTAAAATGATCTCTCATATCACTCATAAAAAATAAATTGGCGAAAAAATTTCATTGTCCATGAAACAATGAGACCAAAGGTATTATCCACTATGAAACTATTTTCTATTAGGTATTTATTTCAAATAATTTAAGCCATCATTTTTACGAAATTTTTTGAAATTGCTCATTTTTTTGCGAAACAAATGGAACCACACTTTCTCTAATTAATCAATCCTTTTCCTATTTTAAACTGAAGAAAAAACAATCAATATACTTTTGCTTGTCCATTGTTATGAAATTGAAATTAAAGACAAAAGTTAAGATGATAAATGAATAAGCTGAAGTTCACCCGTCAAATTCGAGCCACATGGCAAAACTATGTCATGTGTATTGCCATGTGGCAATCACAGAGGAAAAGCGAGATGCCTCGTGACGTATCACAAGAGCAAGCATTTTCTCCGCTCCGACTTTGATCATACGCAATAGGTTAGTATTTTCTCTTGCGTTTAGTATTATGATATTATAACATGTCAAGAGGATTTTTTATGGTTCTTAATAGTAAAAGTTGAGATTGAAATCCTCCTTTGCATTACGTAGAGGGATTTGCATATGCCTTTCACAGCCCATTACATATTGGGCATGCTAAAGAAGTAAATAAATAGACTCGGTCTATATGGACCCGCACCATCTTGATCAAAATAGGTTTTCGGGGGAGGTAGTGCAAGTAAATCATTTTCTCAATCTTATGAGCAAAACACTGGTCTTGCCGTCTGGTTAGGTTAAGCCGTATGCATAATTGAAATAGACATAACTCAAATTGTAATGGAAACCTAAGGATTTCACAAAGTACCTGTGAACATGTTAAAATGAAGAATTGTTCATCCAAGTCGAGAAGCTCGATCCAAACGAAATCACAGACTCAAAAAGTTGCACAACTAGAGAGAGAGAGAGAGAGAAGAGCAATTTTAGTTCCATACCTATCATGCAAATCTAGGGTGTAATGAGTACTTATGATTTTGCTTATTCTTGCATAACTCAAGAGAGAGACTATTGAAATGATAATCGACTTCAATATAAAAGCCTGAAAGTAGATGATGCGAGGCTGACTATCGAAGCATATATGTCGCTATGTCCTGAACAAAAATGGATTAATACCGTGGCATTATTGGATTTTGGATTGCATATGGCTAGCCTTTCCAGTAGTGGAGAACTCTGCAGCAAGAACGCAATCCCCTGAAGCTCGCGTTGACAAACTGTAGTATACACTAAAATATTTCACCATCTCGATGACAGGTACGGCCATCGCTTCATCCCCGTTCTTGGTAGAACCGGAAACAAGTTGAATTTTGAGCCAAGTAGGAGAACAAGATATGACCTAGCTGTTGAGGTTCGTATATGTCTGATATAACAGCAATATACGTCAATAAATACCCAGGAAGCGAGACCAAACAAAATCAACTCTGTACCTGAAGACACCAGCTTCCGAATGTGATTTTCGTGACATGTTGCAGCTTTAAAAGATGAAACTTAAAGACGTGAGAAAAGTACCAACGACGAGCAACTGGCTCGTTAAAGTTCAACTCTGCCTCCGCTAATGAAGATACTCCTATTAGGCTGGAGACAAATCCACCCGACAAACGCAATGAAAGCAGATTCGTTGCCAAAATAATGAGCGGTGACGAAATATCTGCTTCAATCACCAACTCTCTAAGAGATCTTGAATCAATCCGGAGGTCGCGAGTGTCGAGCCAGGAGGAACGCAACGTAAAAGATTCAAGAACAGGGCACCCCTCATGATTTCATAATCACATCCTTCTCCGAAGGAAAGTAATCGAAAATAAAGTGGTGAAGGCACAATTTCTTAAGTGAAGGCCAGTGGATGGTAAAATCCATTGGAAAGTAGCCTTCGATATTCGCCAGCTCACCAGCGACGTGCAATCGCACATGAATTGTGGTACGACACGATTCAAGCCTCCAAAGACCAACGAAGCGTCCTCCACTCGGCGTGCCGCAGCAAAGCGGAACCACCGATCAAATTCAGGGCGGATGTACAAATCCACATGGAACTTCTCTATCTTAGTGGCAGTGCAAAGACTCAGTGCTCCGCTGATCAAAGGAACGACAAGCCATGAGCGGAGAGAGACATCGATGTTCGGGGTGGAGGTCCAAGCCAAACGCCATTGCTTGGACAGCACGCTGGTCTTCACCAGGTCTTTGAAGGGCAAGAAGCAGAAGATATGGTGGATTATGACGTCGGGCAAGGGGCTGATGTTATCAACCTCCACCACCTCTGGTGGAGAGGCGGAGAGATCGGGGTTGGCGTCTGGCGGCGCCATCTCCCCGCCGTGAATGGATTTTGAGGGAATTTGGAGGGTTTATGGACAAGATGGTGGACTGACGCAGAAGCCAAATCAAGCCACGCAAATCTACACAATTCAGATTTCGAATATCATCTGTCACGAGATTTTGAGGGAATTTGGAGGGTTTAAGGGTACGGTACCCGTTTGAGATTTTTCGTGAGATGAAAAGTAGTTGGGGTATATGTGTTATGATTTCTAGTTTAGAAATTTTTGCCAGGCGAAAATTATTTTGAATTAAATGTATCATGAGGCATCAATTTGGAACTTTTAATGGTCTTAAACCTATTATTAAAAAAAAAGGCAATGTTGGATGGATGCCTCCTAATATCAAGCAAAAACCAATTAAAAGTAAACTTTACATGTTCTATGATTTCAAAGGATGGTGTATAGTTATCAATTGGATCGATTATGGGTAATACGGGCACACATGGTAACACTTCTAGTAATGAATTTCTGCCCAAAAGTGCTTCCGCGTGAAATCCGTTTGGTAGTGCAATTTACGAAGCATAATCGGTTTTGTTACGTAAAATTTCATTTCGACTTCAGAAGACAATTTCTACATCCGAAGTTGGTTTTAAACCAATTTCGAAGCTAAAAAAAGTTACTTATCTTTAAGAAGTAGAAATTTCTCAACATCGATATATGTCTCATTTCAACCTCTTTCATTTTTAGTGCCTCTCTCCCAAATCATGTCTCCATTGGTGGCGCCCGTCGCCACAACCAATGTCAATAGCCATTGCCCATTGCTAACCGCCTCTAGCCACCGCCGGCCTCCCTAAACAACGCCACCCGATGCCCAAGGACCGTCGTTGCCCCACATTGCTGCCTGCGACAACCACCGCCTACCGCCACTATCGGGTGACCTCCTTGGCCGTCGGAGTAAAAAATAAATAATAAGATATTTTTTAATAATAATAATTATTATTATTTTTAAAGAAATTCAAAAAATTAAAAATGAAATAGAAATTTTTTCGACCGCCGACAATAATTTTCTGTTCTAGAAGTAGAAATTGTTGTCCGTTATCAAACTATTTTCTCTAATCGAAATCAACTTCTAGAGCATAAATAGAAAAAATTAACTTTTACTCAAAAGAGAAGTAGAAAAATCAACTTTTGGTCGGTAGTTGATTTTTCAAGTAGAAGTGTTGCCATGCATGCCCATAAGGAGAGAGAGCATTGTTCTTATATAGAGTAAGCCTTCTTTGAAATTCCAAATCTATCAGCATCGGTAGATTTGATGGGAAAAGACACTCAATTTATAGCGCAAAATAGATATATTAGAGAGAGAGAAAGAGTTTTTCAAGTTACCACATAGGGTATTGTTTATTTAATACCTATGTTTAGCTTTCTAAGAGCCTTTAAAAACTTACTTTTGTTATCGTTCCTTACCTTTTCTATTTCCTTTACCATAACATAACTAATTAAGAGTCCTATCAAATATTAAGTTTTCTTATTGCGTATATGCATAATTTAATGTGCATCAAAGAAATTGCTTCTATTTATCTATTGTTACTAGGAAGGGGGCACATGTTGCTTGTGTGCAAAAAAAAAAAAAAAGAAACTTATAAGGTTTCGCAAAATCATATTATTCTAAAATATTTGAATTATTATTGATGGAACGCAATATTGACAAAATAAGAAGAAATTTTACATACATATATGGTAAGAAAAGATACTTCAAAAAAATGTGATTTTCTAAGGAATAATTTCAAATTTTAAAATTGAAGTACGTGAAAGGTAAAAGTAAAGAGTTGCAGTTCTGCTCCCCTTTAGTACGAAAAGCAAAATTATCTCCCATTTTCTTTGTGAGCTTTTGACCCTTAAATGCCTATACGATTACCAAATCAAGCTTAATAAGCATTCTAGATAGTCGATGGATTTCATCTTCTAATTGCAAAGAACAGAAGCATCACAATAAAAAAGTTATTTACCTATCACAAAAAAAAAAAAATTGTTATCTTCCAATTGATTAGCATATTCACTCCTAATTTATACTACTATTTCCGGACCCATGCACTGCGTGGCTTGATGTCTAGTTTGAGATATAACAATGGACTCACTCGATTAGGTGAATTTATTTTAATTATTAGTGAGGATAAGTTATTTACTAGTACTAGCGAAAGAGAAGAAATTCATTGTGAGAAAATTGTGGAAAAGAATTAAATGTATCAAACAAAATGAATAAATGTTCGAATGATTTGGTCTATGAAAGAACAATGGGATTAGAAAGCTATGTGGTAAGAAAGATTTGGATGTAAATCGCAAATATTGAAATTTACTTAATCACCTTGCTTGTTATTGTGACTATATTTGAACAATGATTTTTTTGTTTAAGCAAATTTTCAATCGAACCCTACCAATCTGAAAACCGGCGGTAAGAAAAATTCAAATGGAAATGAAATTGAAACCACTTTTTAATCGGTTCGATTTAATTTATCCACTTTTTCTTGTCGGAGATTTATCCATTTGCAAAATATTATGAAGACCTCTGGTTCTTCAATATGGAGGACGCATCAATCCGTTTCGTCCAAACTAAGAAAAATTCGTCTCCTTAAAATCCGAACGGGACAAATAAGATGCTGAATACAGACTAAACTAGTTATTCGAGCATCGCAGGGATTGCTCGGGAGCTTGGCCAAGACCAGTGGCACTTTTGCTCGTTTTACAATTTGCATCTAATTTTTTTCTTTGCTCGTTGTTGATGCTCTTCTTCGCTTGTTGGGTGTATTTCCCACTTTCGTCGTAAAAAATCAACCTGCTACTTCAAATCCTCCGGATCAAGAAGTCCGACAAAATCAAGGAGGAATACAGTGAGTTCCTACTGCCTTGGAAGTATTTATAAAACTTCTCTGAGTTTTGAAAGCTCTCATTTCCCCATCTAAATCTAAATCTTGGAGCCCTCTCCCTATCTAGATCTAGATCTGGAAGTTCATTAGAGGCCCTATGTGCTCATCATTCCCCTCCCAATCTAAATCTAGATCTTAGAGCTTGTTCAACCTATTTTTAGCATCTCTGTACATAGTGTTGACGAATCTACTAGAGAAAGGGATTGCGATGTGTGCTCACTAATGACAATGCGAGATTCGGTGATTGGCCGTGATTCATTCTATTTTGATGTTGAGAGAGTTTCGTTCTTATAGATGAGAGTATGCACTCCCATTTAGTAGGAGTGTCACTTGGAGTAATCTCGAGTCCCTGTCCATATGCGGCACGAAGATCACGGATAAAGTGATGCACGACATCTTGAAGGGTGGCCCTGTTATCGAGTACCTTAGGTTGGAGGAATGCCGCGGCTTGAAGCATAACGTCAAGCTTTGTTCTAGAAGTTTGAGGGAAATTGTGGTCGATCGCTGCTTTTGGTATGCACTTGCTGAGGGTTTCCCTCTGGGTCGTTCGGTATGACGAAGCAGCTGGTAATTGAAGCCTCATCCTTGACTGAAGCTGAGTTGAAGTTCTCTATAAGAAGGCAAACTAATTGTTCTGTTCAGAATTGGTTAGAGTCTTACAGAGGGTACTGCAGCCTGGTTGAGGGACTGCTTCAGAAGCTGCAGAACCCGGCTAAGCTTTTGATTGGTAATTGGCTCCTTCGGGTGAGCAAATTGTTTAATTCAACCAATTCGGGTTCATACTTATGGACAGTGTGTGGTTCCTCTTCCTGGAGTTGAGGAAGTTCATACTAATTTTATCACACTGGAATCTGCCTCACATGCTTTGCCACTCTGCATCATGTCTAGTGCTGCAAATGTACATTGTGCCTTCGGAATAACTACCAAAAGACCAGGGAGAAAAATAGCTGGCGTTGGGTCAGTCTATATCTTCTCAATAGTGAATAATCATGATTCCAGAATATAAACTCTGTTATTTCAACAATCGAAAGCCTTGGCATCACTCAATCTGTCGTTCAGGTGGGAAACGAAATAGTTCTCAAACATAAACGTCGCTGGTTTTTTTCAACTGTATTTGAAAAGAAGAGTGAATTATATTTATTCTTACATGTTGCCTCTTCATTGTTGGATGTGCTTAGGATATATCACTTGCGGCAGAGGTTGAAGGTGTGCCGTTTTCTTTGCCTAATTGCAAGTCTCCATGCGACAAAGGTCTTGGTGTCCTGTCGTGAAGTCTGGTGGCCCTCCTGAAAGCCAATGATGATCTGATTGAACTGTATCACTTCGCCTGAAACAGGCCTACTTCATCTGTTAATGAGGGCTCCATAAATATTTGAACTTGTTCACTGGTTGGAGCTCGTTCATTGGTGCTTCCCACTGTTTGCTTGTGCATCCGACCGCAAGCATTTTGCTAAGAAACACCCAGAGCCTTTATTTTCCCCAAGCTCTCCCGCCACAGTATTGTAACCTCGCCGTTATGTCCTCAAGCAGTCATCCGTCGTCCATTGTCATCAGTCGGGCCCTTGCCGAGTCTTGTATCTCTGTCCTTCTTTTGTCCTCCCGGAGCTATGCTGATGCGACGGGCGGCATCACCGGTCGGTCACGCCAAATCTGGGTCGCCAAAGGCAGGCAACACACCGGCCTGGGCTCCACAACATTGGATTTGACGTCTACAACTCATCCAAAAAGATGGAAATAGAGAGAGTTGTGTGCTTGGGTTGGCGTCTGGGTTGCCAAGGCTGGTCATTGGCAAGTCGCAAAGGCCTTGTGGGATAATTATCAAACAAGTCTTAAAGCTATCACTTATGTTAATTTAGTCCTAAATTTTTTTAATTTGGCCAATTTAGTCCTACTATTTTTGAAGATTTGCTAATTTAGTCTTAAACACTTTAATGATCAATGTAGTCCTTTTGATTAATTTTGGTTAGGAATCATTGATACCGATTCGATCAACGCCGTCCATCCTATGTGGCTTAGTCAGGGGCAAACTTTGAATAATTTTTTTATTTTTTTTATTTTAACTTAATTTTGTTTTTTATTTTATTTTCTTTCTTTTTTTTCTAGGCCGAGGGCTGCAAAGCTTTCGTCGGCCCGGGTGAGGGTGGCAGCCCTAGCCGCATCTAGCAAGGGCTCACAACACACTTGCTATGGCCGATGAGGACGTCGTGACCCAAGACCTCCCGGGACACGGTGAGGCCGCAACCCTCCACCCCGGGGCCGATGACTTGGGTGGAGGGTCGCGACCCTTGCTTGTTGGCCGTCAACCTGCTTGCTCGAGTGAAAAAAAGTAAAACATAAAGAAATCTATATATAATTAATTGGCTTATGACATCTTTGCAAGAAAAAAGCTAAGTATTTGCCTTTTTTTTAACTTGTAGGATTCAAAAGCAAATCCATTACCATTTTGCAATGTGGACTTTGAATCAATATATAAATAGGGCAGTGAAATATGACAGATGTTGCTACAGTTTTTTTTTTTTTTAATCCAAACACGTTGCTCCGTCTTTACTTTTGCCGGTTGTGGCGGATTACTCCAAGGGACAACCGGGAAATCAAACACGTTAATTCAATGGTATAGTAGGAGCCAGGAGATCAGTTGAGTAATTGCTGCCACTTTTGTAAGTCTTCATCAGAGGGTTTTATAGAAACCTGAAGAGGACGTCTCCAAGGGTGGCTCCGGCGGCCATTGAGAGGGCGGTAGCGGCAGCGGTAGGGCGAATCGTTATGTCGGTAGTCGTCTTAGCCAAATTATGTTAATGACAAGTGGACTCCATTGCGCAAATTGAAATCCCATTGTACAAGGTGCACAAGTGTAAAGATCAAAACCATAATTGTTATTTCAAAAACAAAGATTAGGCGTGCCAATGAAACAGCCATCAGATGAAATGCTTGACCATCTGAATCAAACGTACTTCAGGCAACATCAAGTTCCATAATACCCAAATGGTAGAAAAGCTGGTCACATTATGTTATATTAACACCTCTCTACTACTGCTATTTTAATTCCTCATCCTCACTTTAAATCTCTATGCATTATTTCACTGGGGAGATTGAATTTTCACTAAAATCTTTAGAAATATTTGGAAGCTGATAGCTACCTTAATTCACAACTTTTAGATTTTTCCCGTATATGAGTCATGGCGGCGGTTTATGCTAAATTCTACGGACACGGCATGTCACTAATAGTTCTATTAATATTTATGATCAACACAAAAGGCAAGGTGGTGGGAACAAACAGATGAAATTAGAAGGGGCACCCAAGTATCCAAATTCACAGTAGAAAATGCAAGTTCCACCGTAGAATTATCAGAATACAGAAATCTGTTGAACTTACTCATCTCGATCGAAACTCTGGGGAGAGATTATTGAGAAAAAATGAACTTAAAATGGGGTTAGACACGAATTGCTTCCTTATAACTGAACAAATTGGGTAATTTCTTAGATGAAATACTTAACCATCTGAATTTCTTTCTGCTTGTTGCCACACTTCTCATAGAATGCTTTATTCTCATTGCTGCAGTCAAGAATCACCTTATAGCAACCCACAGATTGGGCATGATCAATGAGAAACGAAAGAACCTTCTTCCCTAACTGCATCCCCCTAGAATCACAATCAACGACCACGTCTTCAATATGGCCAACCTTGCCGCAGTTCCGTATAAACTTCTTCTCGATGAACACACTTCCAGTGGCGACGATCTTTCCACGACTAGTATCCTCTATCACACAAATCACATGGTCATAGCCTAGAGAACTGAGCTCTTGGAACTGCTTTTGGAAATCCTCATCGGAGACAGCATCGCAAACTGTCAGTTCCTGCAGTAGCTCTACAAACCCTTTGCTTTTGTCGGAGATCTCTAGTTTCCGAACTTGAAGATTACATGCTTCATTTAGTGGGACCCCAGTCTGCATTTCCTGAAATGACAGCTTCCGTTTACACCAACTTCGTTCACATCGACAAGGAGAGAATTAGAGTTCATAGAGTCAAAGAAAAGAACATGGAAAGCATTTAGAAGCTCCACCATGTTATTAAAGGTAAATCACGCATAAGACATATAGCATTCTCTATCTAAGCAAGCCACCTTGCTCAGACTTGTAGTGGCCAAATCTGCTGAGCTCTAAATCATAAAGCAAAATATAAATGCGATTCACTTTTCTGCGTTCTTCTACCAAGCTAATATTAATGCAAATGCGACATCAGTTACTTCCTAGTGAGTCTGTTCGCAAAAGATACAAAACAAGAGGAGGAGGAGGAGGAGAAAAACTTGCTAATGAGGCTAAATTAGTATTTACGTACACAATACAAAGAGGAAAAAGAAGCAGTTCTATGGAGTCCCCTGTTTATACAAACTTAGAAAGCAGAATCGAAGAACCTATCTACAGCCTGGCAACAATTACGGCTGAAAAAGAGAGAACGATGAACAAGTTTCCTTGGCTTTGTCATTTATCAAAACAGCTCATTAAAGCTTCAAATAAAATTCCAACTACGAAAATTCCATTAGTTGCTGTCTTTGGTGCACAGTAGGCATCTGTAACGATGTTTGGTGTTAACACACGACACCATTCTCCATTGATACATTGGAAAACAACATCTGCGGTGCTTATTAGTCAAAAACTCACAATGGAGTAGCTCTTTCTCAAAGCATAAAACATCTCAAAGGATTTTTCATACCTGGACTTAGTTCATGTCTAGGATATGGCAGATAATCCTATGAAATATAGGCTCCAGATAAGCCATAGAATACTATCTTGACACTGGCTGCATATTTTGGACACAATGCCCATGATGACCACAAGACAACAGGAGCAGCTTTTGCCAACACTCATTATTTGCTGGCAGTCGTAAATGCCAATAGAATTCTTACAGGCAAAAGGGAAAAAGGAAGTTCAGAGCGATGTTGAGAAAAGCTTTACTGCTAATTGTCGCAAATGCTGTTAAAGACATCCAAAAATGCCAGCAAAAGTTCTCTCTTTAGAGGCATTTGAGAGTGGCATTTGCAAATGCTGCGATCTGTATTTCTTGTAGCAAAAATTGTAAGTGCCAGAGGAAAAGTCACCGCAAATAGTCCCCGAAAACATTGCTTCACCGCGAATTAACTCCGCTTAAAACTGTGAGATTGAGACGGAAATCCTGATTATGAAGTTTGCAACAACTCGTTAAAGACGCACCGAACTCCTAAACAGCCTAAACAGTATCAAAAGATTCAACCCAAAAAGCAGAAGAAATCGATGGATTACAAAAGCTTCATATCAACTCATGCATCGTTGCCAGACACAATAGCAATCTCGGAGAGAGTACACGAGACTGTCCTGCGCTTTTTCTAGAGTGTGATTGAGCCTAGCCATCGCGTACTTCTAATCTACGCTAGCGAAGAAGTCCAAGGGCATAAAGCTTATCAAAATCAGTCGAAATTCCCAGAATCGAACGACACCCAACACTGTCTTGCGCTTTCGATTCAGGAGGAGCAAAAAAGATTACGCATTCACAACGTTCGTAATAATCACAATCACAGACCAGAAGAACAAGAGAGTGCCCTTGGGCTCGATTTAATTGCAGTTCCCTGCTCTGCCGATTCGAACTCTGCAAGTGATTGATGAAACGCAAGCGAGGGACGAAGGAAGCAAAAGAGTCTGAGACTTGCTGTGCCTTCTGCACGACTGGCGGTTGGTAACCTATTTACCCCCAAAGTTACCGAGAGGGGCAAAAAAGGAATTTCAGTTTAGGTCGCACTCCGCGAGGTGACGGTGGTGGAGAGGAGGGCGGTGAAGGCGGAAAGTTCCACGAAGGTGGAGAGGAGATGTCTGGTGTTCAGTCGGCGCAATCCCCTCCCGTGAAGTGAGTCCTCCCTTATATCCGAAGCGTCACCTTTCCCGCACTTCCTTTTGATTTGTGCGAAGACCGGGCTGAAATTGGATCAGGTAATCCTCTATACGTCTCGTTACTTGCGTAGTTGTCTCTCTGTCCGTGGCCGGTGCGATGTTCTTATGTCGATATCCAACAATTCTTGGCCGTTGTGATGACATTGCTGAAAGTTGTCCACACGACTACCGGTGGAATTTGCGGGGCGTTCATCCGGACGCACTGCGAGGCGCGAGCCCCGTGAATGAAGTCAGATTGGTGGTATGAATAATGTGAAGTCACTCATTGTTCGGTTGTGACGAATGATCGAAATGAAAGTCCGAAACGGCGTGAACATATAAATGCGCATCTTGTTCTGGGGATTGTGAAGGCATCATATGGTTTCGAGGCCGATACATACTCTTGAGAGATTGGTTTCTCCGTAGAAAAAGTGAACTTCATTCATCGAGGTGCTGAACACATGCGCGCACACACATGCATACAAAATCCCAGTTCATGGGTTTGAGACAAGTCGGGCATAACTCGCCTCTACTAATGTCATAAGCGACCGTTGGCGACCACCGTAGCAAAGTTCTCGCTTGTTCGTTAGCTCTCTTGCATCATCTTGTTATCTTTGAAATTGATTGGATTGTTACCTTTTGTCCCGTAACATTAGTTGTTGTTTATTTTATCTTATAGACTGTGAAACCTGTTCGTGAGATATCTTTTGATAGACACCGCATTTCATGTGAGATGATGAGTTCGAGTTTGATTTAGATTGTAGTCATGTAGATGCTCGGATTACTAGATTCTAAGATCCCGATGTCATCAATATGCAATTAGTCTCATGTCAATTTGCTTTGTTCGTTTAAATCTTAAACCGTAGACGTTGGGCGTTATATGGTCAGCATTTTATTGATTGGTTAACCTCAACGTTGGAAGGCTTTACGTTTGTAAAGTTCCTTTGGGGACAAAAGGATTGGCAATTGTATCCTTATTCTTTCAGTGTTAATCCTACTCGTTCCACTTTAAATTGATTAAATATTGCCGTGTCCTCATGAATTTGTAGAGAAGTAATATCTTGCTGAAATAAGATGGAAATAATTTACTAAAAGCATACGAATTTGTCTAGTTAAAATATTAAGGTTAGTGAATTGATTGATGTTGCGAATTTTAGTCGGGATTGGTTGTGGTTCATGTATGCATGTTTGCAAAAGCCGTAAATATTGATTGCTGTGACTAGATCAAATTCACATTCAAGCAACCCTCACTCGTCGTAATGACATGTATCTCATCTCATAATAACACATCTCCTTGACGTGAAGTCTCACCTTGTGTTGTCTTCACAAGCCCCCATTTGATACTTGTATGAGTTGTGACTTCTCCGGGTCGATAGACAAAGCCGTTTTGTTTTTGGTTTCTCAATAACATCGGAATAGTATAAAGTTGCTTGGAGACAGGGAGTTAATGAATAATTCCGATGATGGTTCTTTCTGTTTCCGAATCCACAAAGCGGAGCAAGAGATATCCATGTAACACTAAAATGTCATTGATCAAGCGCATAACTCCATTTTTTGCTACTCGGATTTGAGAGAACCGTAGGCTTTTGAGCTCTTTCCCCAAACACTTCGTGAAGCTTCTTCCTCTCCATTGACATCTCCCGATGACATACACCCGATTGACAGATTGCATTCAGGTATTTTTATCTCAAAATTGTACTGATGGGCTTCAAAAGAGGGAGTATGTAAAGCTTAGATGTAGTTGACACCGATTGAGGGCCTATTTTCATTGGCTTTAGATTAGATCCCTATGCTTTTTTGAATTCGTAGTTCCAACCGGGTGCGGAGGTAAATGGATTTTTTGGTAACACTTTAAAGAATTCACCAACTACGTGTTGTAGCAATAGGATAGTCCCGATATCAAACCGGCACCCGAAGCTCCTCATAGTATTCATATCGCGAAAGCGATGGTATCCCGAATTATAGTATTCCTTTTACTCCCTCCATGTTAGATCTCATATCATCTCTCTCGTGGGATTTGCTTGAAGAGAGTTGGTGAAGTTTAGTAGCTGTTTTTCTTTTTAAGATTTTCATACATCGAAAAGTGAAGCAAGGCAAAAGTTTAACTTTAAAAGTTAATTTTTAAAAGCGGAGCCACTTGATTATGTTTTATAACGGGTGGAGCGATTTGATGAACTTGCCATTTCGAAAGAGAAAAATTTAGGAAAGCTTCATAGAATGAAAGACTCGAGGAAAACTCTATGTAGAATTGCGGCAGATGGCTTATATGGTGTAATTTGGTTTCCGATCCAATGATCGAAGACCGGCCTACACTTTTTAGGATCTAAATGTATATGTCATGCTAGTAATACTCGCTATCCTTGTTCTCTTAGCTTTTGTTTGGTAAGTCATTTGTATGTTATCGAGAAAAGATCTTTAATACTTTCTTAGGCATAATTTATGTGAAAAAAAGGTTGAAATTCACCCTAAAAGCGGATCAATCTTGGAAGAACCGAAAATCATTTCTGTTTACACGGTTTGGTCCAGATATTCAGATGAGCCGACTTATTTTTGTAGTGCTGATGACTCGCTTACTGCAGGTGAGCTTGCTCGATTTCAAAGTTGGAGTCACCATGGAAATCTCCCGATTAGATGCTTGGCATTCGAATAAAGATGGTTCTTTGGAAGCCCCGGCGAGCATGCATTGTCCGGGGCCTTTGTCGTAGGTGTTGTCTACCGAAAGTCATTCGGCGATGCATGCAGGTGGTGTTTTCTCACAAAGAAGAAATCCCCCCTCTTTTCTTTTTGACATTTTCAGCGTACACGCCAAAACGGATGTACGTAGCATTTCATCTCGTCTTTCAATTTATTGAACCATTCTCTATGCGATGCAGGTCTTGGTATCTCGTAGTGGAGTCCGGTGGCCCTCCCCGAAAGCCATGATGATCCGATTGAATTGATCACTTCACCCGAAACAAGCCTACTTCATATGTTTAGTCAAAGAACACTTGCAGGTAATTTAAGTACTTGATACGTGGGTCTTCATGTATCATGGGATACCATGGATAGTCATTGCTAGAGTACTACTCTCCTGCAAGTCCCGATCGTATTGCGCAGGAATTTTGTTGGCATAACAATGATTCACTATAGTCGTCTGGGTCCTCTCTGGTTTAAATTGTCTTTGATACTTTTAATTCGCACCCTGTCAACAAAGGACATCTCGATCGTCCACCTTTTATCATGTCTAAAATGGATCGTGTTTTACTCTTTCATACTCTTCTTACAAAGAGTAGTTTCCGACTTTTATGCATTTCGCCAACTCTTGTGGGATTATTCTAGTTACTTAAAGTTGCTGATGGTGTCTTGGTTTTTTCCAGGAATTTTTGTTCTTACAGAGGGAATGCTTCATATGCTGCATGGAGGAACAAGAATTTGATAATTGGCTTCATAACAAGACACCTGATTTTCTTTTTTGTTCCCCCCCCCAATTCTTTTTAACTTCGTAAAGCATGAGGTGAGAAGCCACGGAAAGAGAAAATCAAAGTCGTTTTGAAAGTTTAGAGAAGACGCGTAGTAACAACACTTTTGCAGCGAGAGAACGTAAATTCGTTTGGTAATGTAATTTTTAAAGCGAGAAATTCGTTTAGTTCGCAATTGTATATTTCTGAAATAACTTTTTACTTCAAAAACTATTTTTGGGGAGTTTTGAGAAGTTAAAAAAAAAAAGTTACTTCTCGATGAGAAGTCATCCATTAGCCCTTCCTTTTCCTCTGTCTCGCGCGGCTGTCCTCTGTCTCTCTCTTCGCTCGAGGGTTCGCTCGTCTGTCCTCTGTGCGAAGGTCGACTGCGAAAGGTTCACTCGTCTGTCTTCGCTCAGAGGGTTCGCTTCTCACTCTTTGCTCGAAGGGTTCGCTTCTCTCTCTTCGCTCATTCGCTCGTCTGCGAAGGTCGCCTCTTCGCTCGTCATCAAAAAGTTACGAGAGCACCTCTCTCTCTTCGCTTGCTCTCTGTACAAGTGACCCACCGCGAAGCTGAATCTCCCAACCGCAAAGCTCAACTTCAATCTTCGGCGAGATTCCCAACTCAGATCTGCTGGAGGTTAGGGTTTTCTCCAATGTTATTTTTTACCCTGCCTTGGGATATAAATGTCATTATCCCAATTTTTGCCATTGCCATTAGCATTTTTGTGAGTTTCAGTTTTGCTGCCATGTATGGAATTGCTGTGGCTGCCCTTGTTATGCCTAGTACCATTGCCACTAGATTGGCCATAGATGCATGCGACAATGCTGGAGGTATTGCTGAGATGGGTGGTATGAGTCACAGAATTCGTGAGAGAACTGATGCCCTTGACGCTGCTGGCAATACAACTGCTGCCATTGGAAAGGTACAGGCAATCCTCGCATATGAATATAGTAACAGACACTGTCCTGTTGTCCTTTTAGTAGCTTGTCTTGAAAAAATCCGTAACATAGCAGAGGAAACGTCGTCTTTGTGTAGAAATTTTTTTGTGAGACCACGTTCATATCATCCAGAGTGTGCGCACATTGGCCAATAATTTTTTTTTACAACCATTCATGGCTAAATATATAGGTGAATTATGCAAGTCCTTTTGGATTCTTGCTGGTGTGGCATGACGTTTGTCTAAAATCACATTTTTTTTCCTTGATGTGCTGCCTTTAATCTATCATTATTAATATTAGCCCTGTTGTCAAATTCTACTTACCTGTTATTTGAATCTTATATTTGATAAACTTTTCACTTTCTCCTGGTAGTAGGGATTTGCCATTGGATCAGCTGCCCTGGTGTCTCTCACTCTGTTTGGTGCATTTGTGAGTCGTGCAACAATTTCTACCGTTGATGTCCTGACACCAAAGGTCTTCATCGGTTTGCTCGTCTGTGCCATGCTTCCTTACCGGTTCTCTGCTATGACCATGGAAAGTGTGGGAAGTGCAGCATTGAAGATGGTTGAGGAGGTCCGCAGGCAGTTTAACAGCATTCCAGGGCTCATAGAGGGTCATGCAAAGGCTAACTATGCTAGATGCATCAAAATTTCAACTGATGCATCTCTCAAGGAGATGATTCCACCTGGTGCTCTTGTTTCTGGTGTTCAGTTAATTCTTATGGAAATAAGATGCGTATCTGTTTTGATAGTTTACGTTGCTCAAGGTATAGCTCTTGATAGACTGCTTGTTCAGAAGATGTTGTAGTTTCTTCGTTGTTGAACAAAATCTGTAGGTAAACTAGGGTTGCTGATTAATGCTCTTATCATCATCTCTATGACAATGTTGGAGCTTCACATCGGTTTGTATCATTTGATTGTGGTTTTTGCGTTGATGAAAATTATTCGTTGGCCTTGGTTTTAAACAGATTGCAATTTCAACATCCCACACTGGGGGAGCATGGGACAATGCAAAGAATTCCATTGAGATATGCAATTGCTCCAACTGTTTGAAAGTTAGCATATACTTGTCTGTGGTTATTCAGTGACCTGCTAAGTAAAGTTGTGTGACTTCATAGATCTTTTTCCTTAATATCTTGAAATTCGCTTTCAGGCTGGTGCTTGAGCATGCGAGGACCCTTGGCCCTAAAGGATCGGAGCCTCACAAGACTAATCTTATTGGAGATACCATTGGTGATACTCTGAAGGACACTTCAGGCCCATCGCTCAACATCCTCATCAAGCTAATGGCAGTGGAGTCGTTCATGTGCGCTCCCTTCTTTGCTACTCACGGTGGTCTGCTGTTCAAGATTTTCTGAGGGAGGGAAATGGATGACTTCCCTTTTGTACCAGCAGCATCGTCATCAACTCAATTTGGCCTTGGCATATATTTCCTTGTTGGTTTTCTATAGCTTTAGTGACTCTGATTGCTAAGGATGGTGCATCTATTTCCTTGTTGGCTCTCTATAGCTTTAGCGATTCTGATATCTAAGGATGATGATGACGATTATGAAGGTTACAACTTTATGTTATTATGGGAATGCCTACTTGAGTTTTAAGGCTGAACCTGGCAATTTTTGAATTATGGACTGGCGGATTCTTCACTTTTAGTGTAGTCATCATGTTTTCTTCATAGGAAAGAATAATTATCGACCATGAAATGTGGAGTTTCATTTGTCAGCTGATGATCGTTGTTGGTATTCTTTAAATTTTGCTATTGATATTCTTGAAATGTTTTGAGTCTATGTTCATGCCTCATCCTGTACTGAGATCACCTCACACCAGAGGAAAGATTAAGTGGAAGTCTCTGTCCAAATGTCTTCACTGGGGGACACGCTTCTCTTGAGTATTTCATGAGCATGCAAAATCCTTATTTTTCTGGACGTTACTAAAAACTTGCATCGTCAAAAGGGAGCAACCACAACCACCCTTTGCCTTTTTCTCTGAGAAACACAAAACTGATCCTCAGACATGATGAATGTCGATGCTTGAATGTCGATGCTACTGCTTTGATGGAGCTTCTGCATCTTTCCTCTGATCTGTGTTGACAGAGAGCTGAAAGTTTTACCCAATCAAGCATGCTCCAAGAACAATGCAGGTACTAGGAAATTGAGGCAGCCCCCACATACCGACTCCTTCTGCTTCAACGAAGTAAAAGAAGCATGAGCAGGACCCATAATTTGGTCTGCATTTACATAAATAATTAAATGACGAATTATACTTAAATTCGTCAATATTTGCATTTACGTTTTCTTGAATAACATGCATTTTAGGTTAGAATCAATAATTTTTCATAGAATATTTCATGTTAATAATGTTCCAAAGTATAAATTTTCAACCATTACCAAACGAATTTCTATTCGAGAAGCGAAATTTTATCTTGTTATCAAAGGCTTTTTTCTAATCGAAATCAACTTCTTCCGGCGTGTTGATTTTTTAACTTCGCTTCAAAACGAAATATAAAAGACGCCCGAATCCTTAATCTTCCCCATTCTCTCCTGCCGCAGTATTGTTTCATGACATGATAGGCTTCCTCGAAGCTCCACTACGAACCGCCATTGACGATGCCTCGCGTCGACGAGCGTTGCCCATTGCCATTATACCTTGCGATTGTGTCTTCAAGCAATCCGCCGTCCATTGTTGTTTATCGGGTCCTTGTTGAGTCTTGTGTCTCTGTCCTCTAAAGTTGTGCTTATGTGGCTACTACTGCTACCAACAAGATCACCGGTTGCTCGCACCAAATCTGGTCGCCCAAGGCAAAAGACGGATATGGGCTCGCCGACATTGGAATTGACGTCTAGAGCTCGTACAAAAAGATAGATATGGAGAGAGTTGGGGGGTTGGGGCTATGGTTAATGGCTCAAGGTGTCGTTTGGGGTTTCGAGATTGGTCAATGGCAAGTGGCAAAGACACTACATTTTAAATTTATTACACTTCTACCAATTCAAGTACTAAACATAAAAGGTGACGTTTCTCGATTCCGTCTAATCCTATACAAAAAACGAGAGGTCTAATGGAACCTATAGAGTTCAAAGGGGACTTTTTTGAAAATATGGTTTAAAAAATTATCAATTTACGTGATTTTTTTTAAAAAATTGCCCTTTTAGGGCATGTGCGCTTCTAATGGGGTTGGGCGCCTCCCAAAGAGGCGCACAGCCCCATTTTCTTTTCTTTTTTACTTTCTTTTTTATTTTTGTAGCCGCATATTTTATTTTTTAAACTTTTTTCTTTCTTGTATTTATAATAACGTAAAATTTATATTTATGCAATTTTATAAATATAACATTTTTTTCTTTTTAAACCTTCTTTTTATAACGTAATTATTAATAATTAATTTAATTTTTCGGTTCGGTAAGTAGTTCGGTTCGGATTTTCTATTCGGTTCGTATTCGGTTTGGTTTGCGATTCGGTTCGGTTTAGCTTGCTCATCCTAACGGTTCCGTTCCGTTCCGTTTTTGTAAAAAATCGAATTGAACCGAACCGTTGACGCACCTATTTATAAATAAACGTTATTATAAATATAAGAAGAAAAAAATAAAAAAATAAAATATGCGGCTACAAAAATAAAAAAGAAAGTTAGAAAAAAGAAAATGGGGCATGTGCGCCACTCTAGGAGCGCCTCTAAAAGTGGCGCACAGGACCCTAAAAGGGTAATTTTTTCTAAAAATCACGTAAATTGGTAAATAAAAAAAAATTAACGATATTTTCGAAAACGAGCCTGTTCAAAGGAGAGAATGTCTCAAACTCCAGGAGAGGTGAAGGAGACCCATAAAAGCCAATGTTCTCCATATCAAAGAATGACCCAAAAGGCAATGCCTCCAAACCATCACGGACGATAGCGTTTTAAACTCCAACGAGCCGAAAAAGATGATCCAGCACCAGTAGGAGCCTTACTTTTTAGCTCTTCCTCGGTCAGGACTCAGGAGAACCAGGAGGAGATTTTGGGAATCGCTCGTCGTTTATCAATTTTTTTCACCTTTCAATGAAGAAGGACTACAGAGAGAGACAATGAGGGATAGAATGTTAGTGACAGAGAGACAAAAATGGTCTGCAGGTGGAGCGTGCGATGTAGTTTACATGGGTTTGGGGGCTTATGCCGACAAGGTGCGGGGAAAAATCCTAGGAGAAACAGTAAGGCAGTGAGGTGAGGACATGACGGCAGGGTACAATGGACTCGATAGATGAGAATGGACCACAGGTGATTGCTTGAGGACATTGAGGGCGTCACAGCACCCAGCTTGCCCTCAGTATGGCTCGCAAGGGCCTAGATAAGGGTTGCAGCCCTGAGCAGAGCGAGGGCCCTGATCCTCCGCTAGGGGCCATCGGCCTTCTTTGGCGTTGTGAAGAAAAATAAAATAAAAAAAATCAATAAAAAGTTCTAAAAATATATAAAAATAAAATAATATATATATTATTTATGTCGATCTTGATCATGCCATGCATGTAGGACAATTAGGCGTTAATTGGGTTGTCACATTAGGATTTTTCGGCCAAAATTAACCGGAAGGACTAAATTGATAATTCATTAAAAGGTTTAGGATTAAATTGACACAATTGAAATGTTTACGATGAATTGATAAATTGTTAAAAGGTTTAGGACTAAATTTGACAAATTGAAAGGATTATGGCTGAAATTTGTACCAATACAATAAATTTTGGACTTCTTAAATAATTTTCCCGCACATGGTGAAGCTCGGAGCAGTTCCTTTGATTGAGTTCGTGAGAGAGCAAAATGGGGAAAATAAGGAAAAGGAGAAGTGGATAGCTAAATTAAGTATGTTAATGACAAGTGGACTCCATTGTGCAAACTAAAATTCGACAGAACGAGTGCACAAGTTAAAATGATCAAAACCATAATCGTTCTGCAAAAACAAAGATGAGGTGTACCAACAAAATAACGATTGGATGAAAGACTTGACCATCCGAATGAAACATACTTCAGGCAGCATTAGGTTCAATACTTGAATGGTGGGAAAGCTGGTCACATTATGCTATATTGTCTCCTCTTTTATTCTACTACCGCTATTCTAATTCTCCATCCCGAATTTGAATCTCTATGCATTATTTCACTAGGGAGATTAGAATCGCTCTTTTTACAAATATCTAGAAGTAATTGGAAGCTAATGGCTACTCTAATTCACAACGTTTAGTCTCTGCACAATGCTAAATTCTACCGAAACGGCATGTCACTAATAGTTAGATTTTATACTTATGATCAACACAAAAGGCAAGGCGCTGTCAACGAATAGATGAAACTAAAAAGGGCACCGAAGTATCCGAATTCACGAGTAGAAAAATGCAAGTGTCACTTTGTTGATTTATCGGAATATAGAAATCATTGAACTTACTCATATCAACGGGGAACTTAGGGGAGAGATTATCGAGAAAAATGAACGTAAATTTGGGTTAGACATGAATTGCTTCCTCATAACCGAACAAATTGGGTACATTCTCATAACTTAACCATCCGAATTTCCTTCTCTCGCTTGAAGCCACATTTCTCATAGAATGCTTTGTTCTCATTCTTTGCGTTAAGAATCACCTTGTAGCAACCCACGGATCGGGCATGATCAGCAAGGAAAGAAAGAACCTTCTTCTTTGGACATCGGGCTAGTAGAAATTCTAACTTGTCGATTGTCGGAGTGTCTACCTCTCTTTGCATATTACTTTTCTTGGTTTGATTGACATCATTGAGAGTGGGATTCATGGAATTAATGGTTGGATCATTGAAATTGGACGTTGATTAGTGGTGGCCGAGAGAGCCTAGCTTCGGCTTAGGCATGCCTCTGTCGAATCGGTTTTGCACGTCGTATCTAACTGCTTGATTGACGCTCTTGAGGGTTGAATTCGTGATAATGGTGGGTTGCTCATCGAGGTGGACGGTGATTGGTGGTTGGCCGTGCGAAGTTCTTGTCATCGATGATTTGGACGGGTGAAGGACCCTCGAATTGATTCGCATGTGGTTATTTTGAGTTGTACAAGGTATCATAGGTGCTGGATTAGAGGAATTCAAGGCCGGTTGGGCAAGACGACTCATGTATTCATGTGAGAAAGTCGGCGATGGCGTTACATGGGTGATCGGATGATCTTGATGCTTTTGCTTATCGTGGTTGTTACCGATTGATCTTGCCCTGTTGTTGCGGTTGATGTCTTGTTTGCCGGGTGATTGACATTTCTAGTGGTTGGCTAGCTAGAACTATACTCGCTGAGCTTTTAGCTCACTCTCATTTTGAATTCTTTTTCATATACCTTGGTTCCTGTGTTCATGCGGATGATAGTGGCGGTCTTTGGAGCATGCCGATGGTGACCGTGAATAGTATTATGGAGTATATTTTTCTTTTGGTCCTCCCAATGTAAACTTTTGATTTAAAAGGATGACGTACATAAAGGTTTTATAATCGAGATGACTTTGTTACGTGTCGGTGAATGTTTGTTTATAATAGGTGTCGATAGTGAAACCCTACGAGGCCATACACTTTAGGCATGCCTACCCTATTGCATGCACTTGTATGTTGGCCTCACTTGTTTAGATAGTCTTCGGCATGCGCCATATACTACATATGTAATAACAGATTAAAGCGGAGCGCGTACTTAGTAATTGGCGGGCGTGGGACGTCACACTTGGTTAGGCCCTTCTCTTAAATAATAAGGGCACTTCAAGTTCTTGTTTGAAACAATATTCAATTCGGCATTTATTTGAGAAAATGAAGGCACTTTAGGTAATTATTTGAGCAAATAAGGACACTTCATGCTCTTATTTAGAAAATATAGTTATAGTCCCTAAAAACCCTCAAATTTAAGTAATTTTACCCCGAATGTTTTTTCAATTCAAAAAAATCATCAAACTTTAGACCCAAGTGTTAAATCTACCCGCAATTCCTTGTCTAAAAAAGTTTTCCATTTTATGTCCTGTCTCAAATTTGCCCGGAACAACGGCAAGAACCTTGAGGACAAGGTCGAGACTCAAGAGAGTGCGGTTTCCATGTTCAATCTCAGCATTCGGACCGCCCCTCACGGTCAACTGTCAAGTGGGGCGGTAGACTTTTCGGCATATAATCATTGCAAGGAGAGCTCGAAAAAGAAAAGGGTGGAGCTTTTCTTCACAACCAAGAAAGAGAAATAAAGAGAGAGCGTTATGGTCAGCAAAAGAGAGAAAAATTTAATAAAAATAAAAAATAAAAAATTGAGAAGTCGTCGTCAAAAGAAAGAAAAAAAAAAAGAACAAGAGAGAGATTCTCGTGGAGGAGGTAAAAAGGAAAAATTGAAAAGACAGAGAGACAGAAATTGTCGGGCCACGCGTGAGAAAGCCACGGAGAGCAAAAGACTGGGTATCAATATCGAAATCAAATTCATTATCTATCTATCTCATTAATCGAATACTTTTCATATATCGTTTTCCTTGTACCAAACATATGTCCTCTCACAAAGCATAATAACTTCGCTTAATCGGATACACAAATCAATACGTATAATCTTTTTGCAATCCCTTGATAATCCTCAAACCATTTCACAATAATCAACTCACCAACCGTTTCTAAAAATGCTTTCCATGCCGCTTAATCGAGATACACAAATCAATGCTTTCGAATTGGCTAAAACGAAGCTTAATCTCTAACAAAAAGATTGCCAGGCAATAACAAATTGCTCGCACAAAGCGATTAGTCAAAGCTACCTGCAACGTGAAGCTCGCACGCGAAGTTCGAAAATTTCGCTTCAACTAAAACGTTACTTTAAATTAACTCTCAACAAATCCCATAACTTCACAACATCATAATTCGTGATTTTCATGTAATTCCACAATTTAATTACTCTAATCGGATTTCGGAGTTCAAATTTCACATGATTTTGAATTTGCGTCATATTTCAAAAATTACTTCGATTTGACGAACACATGGGTTAATCCTCACCGGATATTGCGGGTCGAAAATGCTCCTTCTTTTTCCTTTCCCCTTCTTTCCTCTCCTTTCTCTCTTCGTGCGAGCTCTCCCTTTCGCCTTTATATCTCTTCTTTTGCTTTTTCTTTTCTAAAGCCCACTTTTTGACCAAGTCATGCGGAAAATATGAAATGCGGGCTCCCACCGGACTCGTGTCGATCAATTAATATAGGATTATTTTGCTGACTTAGAATATGTCATGTACCCAATATTTCCTCGTGACTCTAAGCATGTAGTTTCTACTCCCGAGGAATGAATTACTAATTTATTACGTAGCTGGACAAGTTTGACTTTGTGGTGCAATTCTCATTGCGGTTCCATTGTAATGGATAAATATTATAAAAAAATCTTAAATTGATACAATTATAATAAATTTATTTTAATTTTTTAACTATCAAAAATCCTAAATTGATATAACCGTGACAAATTTATCAAATTTTTTTTACTACCAAAAATCATAAACTAGTACAATTACGATAAATTTATCTCAAAATATTTTTTTACAACAAAAAATCCCAAACTCATACACTTGTGATAAATTTGCCCTCGGTTAGTTTCCGTTAATTGAGTTAATACCACGAAAAATCCTAAATCGATACACATGTAATATGCGAGAGGGTTATGCGTACACCTGGCAATTTTCATGTGTCATCTAACTTAATATTTGACGGTAAAATTTAACGAAAACTAACGGATGGTAAATTTATCACAAATTGCATCAGATTTAGGGTAAATTTATCACAGGTATATCATTTTGAAATTTTTTGTGATCAAAAAATAATTTGAAATAAATTTATCACGGTGTATCAATTTAGGATTTTCGGTAGTATTAACCTTGTATAAATCGGATCACAAGAGGATGGTCAACAACCTGGACATTTTCTGTTTCCTAAGAGGCATTCCGATTCTTTTCCCCGTGAGACTTGAATTCAAAAATCAAGGGCAGGGTCGAGAGCAAAGAGGAAATGCATCGTCTCAATTTTGGATAGTTTTTCGCCGAGCTTGTCGCACTGATCCTTCTCTCGGCGCTTGCATTCTATTTTTCCTGATAAAGTTTTTTCCAGGTGATGCGCTCATGTTGGAAAAGTTGGTCCTCAAAAATTAAAAGACATGAAAGGCATGATGCTAAAGAGAAGCTAGTTGATCCAGGCAACTTGTGACTGAAGGCATTTAAACTCTATTCTAGAGTTTGCTTAATTGAGTCTAGAAGGCGTTCAACATGACGAGCAAAAGGGCAAGTAGAGGCAAGGCATTATTGCAAGCAGCAGCCACAGGCCAAACAGAATTTGAAAGGTTTGATGTCAGCGGTGCAGTCCTCTTCTTGAAAGATATTTTCAGGCTTCCGAAGATGCTCCGGAGATAAAGTTTGCTTCAAGTTTCTTCCTAGTTCATCACAAGTTGCAATATAACTTTCAATTTTTAATGGTACTTATTTGACTGGCTTGTTGCACAATGAAATCTGAGCAAGAGAGCACCATGTGAAGGACTAGCCGCAATTTTGATATGACATGATAGTCATTGAGGGTCACCCTCAGTTGTCACATGGAAATATGACTCATGAATTGAAAAGTTAAAAGTATGGATGGTGGATCGTGAATTTCATCCAACAAAATCATAAAATGGGACATAATATTCGAGATAGGTATTTCATGACGGATGTTAATTTATTTTAAATGATTGTTTGGTGAAAACTAATGATAACATTTACTTGGGAGGCTGAGATGTTTGTCAAACTTTCGTGCAATATGATGTCGTGAAAACTAGTGTGAAAGAATGTACAATGCAAATACAAATTTAGAGCAACAGATTCTGAACTAAATAACGTGCATATAACGATTTATCGTATGATATACTTAAAAATGAAATGTCATCGCATTGGTTTGGTTTTTACTTACCAAATAATTTTATGTCGAATCCGACAATATGGTGATTTTCTTATCATATGTCAACTTTATTACGTCAAACTGATGAAATAATCAATAATTTTATATATTAATAAGTATAGCAGCAATTAGAGCGGAATAGATCAATAATATGAAAATTTGGATGAGAAATTGTGAAATCAACAAAATTGATCAAATGATTAATTGGTAACTTGACAGTTAAGTAGAGAGAAGAGTGGTGGGCCTACCCAGTCATTCGAAATAAGAAATGGACAAAAAAAAACTTGGTAGAGATGAGCGGTGGCCTCAAATTAAGCAAGGATAGGCGAGACCCAGCCACTGGAAGAGGGGGCAGGCTTTAACTCATCCAATCTTAACTCTATCCTCATCTTTTTTATCTCAATAATCTTCAACTTTAGATTTATTCCTAAATTTGCCTCTAATTTTTCTATCCAAAAAACCTTGAAACTTATGTGATATCTCAAATCTGCTCCGATAACTTTTTGCCTAAAAAAACACACTAGCTAATCTCAAATTTGCCCTTGTGAACCCTCCATCCGAAACAATCGTTATTTTCCTCAAGTGACATTTCAATGTCAATGAAAATATTTACATCAGCAAAGTGAGGTGGAATATTTTCACCAACGAAATTGTTTTGCAATAATGAAATTAGGAAAACTAGGGACGATTGATATTGATTTTTGGACGGAGGGCTAGCGAGGGTAGATTTACGACTAAACCGAAAGTTGTAGTTTGTTTTAGACAAAGAATTTGGGGCAACTTCAGTACTAAACTTGTAATTAGGATTTTTTTTATTAGAATTTTTTTTTTGAAAGAAATGACACTAGACCTAAAGCCTTTTTATACGGATAGGAACCCCTTCTCATTAAATAATTAATAGTTCAATTTTTTATGCACTCGAACGAATTTTTTGGGTTTAATCAACTAGTGAGTGATCACCGATTAGTATAGTCACACTGTACTATTTGGGACCGGAGCACCGTGTATTTTTCATGTATTTCTTCATTATTTTTTTCCATATTTCCCTGGAGAATCGAATTTATTCCCGAACAACAACACATTGACTCAAGGGAGAGGTCAATAAGATTATCAACTATAAATGTACAAATATTCTTCGTCCAGCTTGATCAGAAAGATGCTCTCCATTATTTAGATTTGTTTTGGGGAGTCTCCATAGATAAAAAAAAAAAAAAAGAATGAGAGTGCATCTCATCTTGCTGTGGTTTATCCACTTTTAATTTCATAACTTTAACTATCCACTCTATTACTAACCATCGCGATGAGTGAATAAAAACACTTTAGGAAATATTTTTACATCGGTATTGTGTGCTATAATTATTCCAATTTATTATGTGCCAATGTGTTGAACATTGTCCAAGAAGATTCTCGTAAAATATATACGAGAAACCAGTCCACCTTATGAACCAAAAAAAGGGAACACAAATATATGCTTGATTTGGATTATTTAAGGAGATGAACTTAAACTGTTATGGGGTCAAAAAAATTTAATCAATTTAATGGATATGTTTTTGACTAGTTTTATCTCTAAAAAAATTTATAAGGATGGAAATCGAACATTCACAAGAATATGATGATCAAAAGTGAAACGTTTGTGCATGTAGGCACCATGTAATCTTGTACGTGTGAGCTTGTACTCTTCTAGATTATCATTTTGTCCAAACACGATAATAAAGAGTTGTCGTGGAGTTTACCTGGAAAAGAAATTAAACAAGAGGAAAACTATATTTGTGGTTGATGCATTAGCATCTTTCTTGTCCAGGTTCTATTGCAAGTGGTGTCCATTTCCTATTATATATTTAGATCAGTCAATTGAACTCATTTACTAGCAAAAGAAAGGCTAGTGTATGTAAAAATTTATGTATAACCGAAAGTTATTTCGGTATGCCTTCCATTATAGACTGTACTAATTTAATAGAGAGAACGGTGCACTGAAAGTCTTAAAAGTACAATTTATACAATAGGGGTCGGGATATCAAGCCACTAAGGTTTACTATATATTCCCTGCTACTAAAAAAAAAAACTACGGATCCCTAAGTTGACGTAGATATTTGTGAGAGGAAGTCCATAATGTAGAGTTTCAACGTGAGAAGGGTAAATTCCTAAGTGGCATCGAGAGTTTTAAATGTATTCAACAAAAGTACATTTTCTGATGGAAAATAAATTTAAAAAAGAACAGTAACGTTCAACGGCGCAGTCCCCATTGCTTCTGCATCGAAACTTGCTCACATGTGCATTTAAACTTCCACCACACGAAGGCGACGACCATAAGCGCAGGGTTGACTTATGGGTACAAGGTTCTCTTTGCCAACTGGTTCCCATTATACAAATCAACCCACAGGAGAGAGGCATTCTGGGCTTTTTTCTCTCCGTCAGATTTGAAAGCGAAAATTAAGCGCAGAGTCTGAGCAAAGCCGAAATGCTTCATCTCAGTTTTGGGCGTTCTTTGGCCGAGCTCGTCCTACTGATCCTTCTCCCCGGGCTTGCGCTTTATTTTCTCAACAACAAGACAGCTCCTGCGCGTAGAAATGAAGAAGATGCTAATACTGGCGCACCTGGCTCCATAACTGCGCCGATAGAAGCTGATTCTGGTGGATCTACTTCGTCTCCGACAGAAACTAATAATGGTGGATCTAGTTCGCCTCCGATGGCAAATTCGTTAAACGCGTCTCCTGGAAACTGCTATGAGGTGTTCTTGAGCTTCAGAGGCCCGGATACTCGGCATAGCTTCACCGCTCACCTCTACCATGGGTTCCGTCGTGTCGGAATTTGTGCTTTTAGAGACGATGACGAGCTCTGTCAAAGCGAGGACATCAGACCCAAGCTTACGGCAGCCATCACGAACAGTAAGATCCTGATCCCCATTTTCTCCGAGAGTTATGGTGAAAGCACTTGGTGCTTGGATGAACTGGTTGAGATAATGGAGCGCAAGAAGAATAACGACCAGGTGGTGTTGCCTGTATTCTACAAAGTGACACCATCTGACGTGGGACATCAGAGGGGAAGGTTTGGAAAATTATTTCGTGAGCGTGAGGAGCGTTTGCGTGAGAGGTCTTCTCAAGACCTGGCGAATTTGGAGAAATGGAAGCAAGCACTCCTTGAAGTCAGCAAAGTGAAAGGATACGAAGCTGATGGGTAAGATCTCGCTGGCAGTAAGATTCTACGATGCATGAGTTCTACAATTATTTTTTTCCCAGTTTTTTGCTTTAATGATATTGACCAATATAATTATAGAATTTATTGTAATGACCCGTTCGCTTGAATTCTAAGATTTTTTTAGTGAATATTTACTTTTATATCCAAAGATTTTGTAACATTGTGCCATCTTTCTTTCATGTTTATAGTGTGTGCTACATTGATCTTCATCACAAACTTTTCAATCTATGAAAATTATTTTACGAAGGAAATGGTTATGCATGATGTTGGCAAATGCAAAAAAGGAAAAAATACTGTATATTTGTTTAAGAAATTTTCAATGCATTTCCTATCTTCAACAAGCAATTTTTATCTCATACACCGGCATATATTGAACCAATGTTCTTATCTTGGGTAAAAATTATTCTTCTTCTTCCATATAAAATCGATGTTAGATCAATTGAAATCACAGAACATAGATACTCAAAAGGAAAATAAAGTACAACCGGCTATCATCCCTAGGGAAATTGAAAAAAATATAAGAACACCAATCTAAAATGACACTAAATTCGAGACACTAGTAGAAACTTGCAAGCGTGTAGAATTGCACAAACAAAGAGAAATGCCCTCGGTTGGATTCAGCTAGTTCACAAAATCACCCTCTGTGTGACTTTTAGTTTTCAGATTCGTATTATAATGCCTGAAATCCTCTTGCATCAATAAGTTATGGCTGACTTTCATACTGGGTTGGCTTATTGGATTTTTGCTTATTCAAACACGCTAGAAAATATTCAAAGTCATGTCCTCGTCATCCCTAATATCTTTAACAAACAACAAGTTTCAAATTTGGTTCCAATCCATAATGTATGCAATATTCAAGATTCATAATCGATGCCCTCAAATTTCTTCTACCTTAATAAATTTTGTCAGAGTAATAGTGGAATAGGGCACGCCATCTGAAGCAACTACCAGCATTTCCCACTTTAGTCTTAGCATTTAAGATCATACGGAGGTGTGACGAGAACGATTCATAGAGTTCTTCAATCTATACGCAGATTTGTTTATTATTGTGTTCTCAATAGATTAACAATATAAAATTGTAGCCACTTGTTTGATCTCCTCACATTTGACAGGTCTGAAGTAGAGTTAGTGAAGTTGGTTGTGCAAAGAGTGTTGAGAGAACTGAAGAAAAATTTTGAGTTGGTTATTTCTGAGAATTTGGTTGGAATTGAAATTCATGTGAAGAAGGTTACGGAATTTTTAGATAACACGTCTCAGGCCACCCTATTTGTTGGCATCCATGGAATGGGAGGCATTGGTAAGACTACTCTTGCTAAAGCCATCTACAACAAGTTGTCCAATCAATTTGAGCATCGTAGCTTCATTGCCTGATATAAGGGAATCATGGAAGAAATGCGTTCATCGATTCTGAAAACAGTTAATCGGTGATATATTACAGCGAGATATTGAAGTTCGTGATGAAAATGAAGGGACTAATATTATCTCCTCCAGGCTTAAAGATAAAAAGGTGCTTGTTGTTCTTGATGATGTGGATAATGTCAATCGGGTGAAGCATTTGACTGGTAATCATGATTGGTTTTCTTCGAGAAGTAGAATCATTATCACCACTAGAGACGAGAGGATTTTTAAAGGTGCTAAGGTGGACTACAAGTATGACCTTAACGAAATGGATTCCGCTCAATCCTTGATTCTGTTTAGCAAACATGCGTTTCGAATGGACTCTCCGCCGAATGAATTTGGGGACCTCGCTCGTGAAGTTGTATCGATCACCGGAGGGCTTCCGTTATGCCTTGAGGTTTTTGGTTCATTATTCAACGGAAAAGAGTCAACAAAATGGAGAGATATGATAAAGAAGTTAGAAAAAGTCCCTCGTAAGGAAGTGCAAGAAAGGTTAAGAATAAGTTACGAAGCATTAGATGATGGACAAAAACAAATATTTCTGGATATCGCTTGCTTTTTTCATTGGCACTAACAAGAGAATGCCATCCTACATGTGGGAGGCTTGTGAATTTTTCCCAAAGGTCAATATTGAAGAATTGAGATTTATGTCATTAATAAAAATCGAAATGGTCGTTGGCTCGTAATGCATGACCAGTTGAGAGATCTCGGTAGGGCAATTGTTCGCGAGAATGAGCGATGGCCTTGGAAACATAGTAGGATATGGGACTCCGATGAAGCCTTGAAAGTGCTAAAGGCAAATAAGGTAACCCATTTATCTTCTTTTCTTCTCTTAGTCTATGTTCTTCTGTAAGAGTAATGTTGGTCCTTTATTTAGTATTTGCTCTAGTGAGCATAGAACCTTCTAATATTGGTATGCTCGTGTTATTTTATTGACGTGATTAGAAGGTAGGAGGTTGCTCCTCTTAGCATCACAGCTTAGCTGGGATATTTCTTAAAAGCATTCTATATTACGAAGTTATCTCCAAGAATGAGGTACTTTCAGTTTTTTTTTTTTTTTGACCAAGATCCTGAATTTCTATATTGTTTCGGCCGCGTCCATGACACATGCGATAAATTAATTGACTATGCTACTGTAAACCATAACTACTCAGGATATATAAACCATACGTTAGAGTTAATATAATATGACTAATGATGCCGCATTTATCATGAAATTTCAGTCGCTATTCCATCATGGAGAATGGAAGGGACACTTATTTTATGTGATATTACGTTAAGGATTCCATTTTACTAATATTCATACGACAAGAAGTAATTTAAAACTTACCAATTTAGATAGTACTAGAGATTATATTTATGTATATTATGTAATGACCGTTAAAAAGATAAAATTTTTACTTTTTCTACATAAAAGGTCCAAGAGATAAATACTCTAAAATTCTATTTTGAATAATTAAGTATGTGATTGTGTTTGCCTTTGCGAAATTAATCCTAATTATGACTCTACTCCTTTTTATTTATCATTTGGTTTGACTCAAGCTGTTGCTCCAAAGCCTAGCATTTACTTGCAATCTTAACGTGCGTCCCATGTATAATCTCAAGAGCCAATTCATACATTAAAAAATTCAAAGGCAATGTGTATCTATTATGTCTTTTGTGCTACATGATGAAATAAGCTAAACTTACCAAAGGAAAAACGGATATGCTGTATATTATTATATGCAAACACAATGGTGCTAATTTTTACTACGACTGCATGACTCCATTTGTCTATGTAATTATTTCCCAACTAAAAAGGTACACTATTTCATATCGTGAAGCCCAGCCTTTTGCATATGGGGCGAAAATGATATTACCTTTCATACTCATCTTTTTACTCATGGGACAAAAATGACATCCGCCATCAATTCTTCCTATTCTCACTTTTAAAATCGCCCCGCATCATCTTGCACAGCTCATTGCGCAAACATGCACAATGAATCGCGTTAACCAGACCAAATGACTTCCTTTTTTTTTTTATTCACAAGACACGTCATCCTTTTTGGTGTGGGTTGATATGGCTCAGCACAGTAAGCAATGTAGGGTACCCCATAACGAATTTAACGATGATAATGGATGAAAATTGTAAGAGGCGTCTGCTTTGTTCTACGATTAAATGGTTGAGCTAATTTTATTACGTTTGAAAGGTTATGTTCGTTTTTGTCGGAGATGCAGAACGTTAGGCTTTTATTGATTGAGACGTTTGAAAGGTTTTGCTAATTTTGTTACAAGTACGAAAGGTTGGGCTTATTATTTTTGGGATTTGGCCAAACTTTAGCTATCGACTTTGAAAGGTCAAAAAAGTAGGCACATTACACAAAGAAATCATGAAGATAGATATAGTGTATCTTGAGATTTTGATAGGTAAGTTTATAGTAAGTCTTCTCTTGGATTCCTATTAGGTGTTGTGGTCTGATTCCTCAACCGAAAAAAAGGAAAAAAAAACTACATCGTTCACCTATGTGTATCTATGAAATCTTGTACAACATTGTGTAGTACCATAGCAATTTTTCCTTTTTCTTTTTCCCTTTCTTGTGAAAGCTTCCTAAACATTTATTTATCAGGAACAACCATTCTATATCTAATCTATTCTGATGAAGCAATTATTCCTTCATTTTGTTCATAAACAGATTATAAATTGCTGTTCTGTCAAAATCAGGGGTAGTTATGCCTTGGGGGCCAAGAAAAAGTTATTCCATGTAGCCGAGAACAGCTTCAATTTTCACATTTAAAAAATGCTTTGCACTTTCAACAATTAATCTTCTTAATATACATCAAAGTTATTAGGGTTTGTTGATTATATTTATGATACTTGAGTAATTCAATTATTTATGATTTTATGACATTAAAAACTAAATTTTATGATTAAATAAGAAGTGGTAGATATTAATATTGTCACAAATTTCAGTTCCTTGTTATTAGTTAATACTCCAATCGAAAATAAGAGTATATGTTATTTTCTTAGTAATCGCTTAAGTAGCACAGTTGAGTAATATGCACAAAAGTAATATGAAATTTACAGAAGGAAATTATCGTATTTCTATTAAAAATTCATCAAATCAAATTTTGATTTTGCACATTGTAATTTGATTAAATTCCGTGCATCGGACACGCATGTCCTAAGTGATAAGCTAGTGGAGCTACAATACCGGATAGAAGAAGATTACAAGTATTTGCTATATGAGCCATTCCAATCACAACTCTTTTTAAGATCCGAATGCTTATGGTCAATTTTCAAAATGGAAGTTGACAGTCTTCACCTTGTTAGCCTTTAGAAATATTTTTTTTTTGGCGTTAAACGAAAATCATATCTACACATTTCTAGTCTCTTCAGCACATTAATGCACGTCAATAGCAATACGAACCAAATGATATTAGACTACTTTAGTTGGATATAATAGTATTAATGAACATTGATTCCTACTTATAGGGAACGGAAGTGATCGAGGCAATTGATCTGAGTAAAGGCAGCTCTGATGGCGACATTTACACAGGAGAACAATTCAAGAGTTTGACAGGTCTAAGATTCCTTCACATGGAGCACGGGGCACATCTCAGTGGAGATTTTAAGGACTCAATCAAGGGGTTAAAATGGCTTCAATGGGAAAACTGTCCCACAAATTTTGAAGTGAACAACTTCCTTGTGAAGGAATTAGCTGTGCTCGAATTGCCAGAAAGCAATATAAAGGAGAAATGGGAAGGATGGAGTTCTTTCATGGTAAGAACAAGTCTTTTTTCTATTTTTCTTTTTGTGATACTTTCTTTTGAATAATAATCACTCTTGACAACCATTTCTTTTTACCAGATGGCAGAGAAGCTCAAATTTCTTGACCTTTCCTTTTGTAAATCCTTGGGAAATACGGACTTCCTCTCAGCTTTTAAGAATTTAGAGGTTTTGATCCTCAATCAGTGTTCGGGACTGCGGCAAGTTGACTCTTCGATTGGAGACGTGAAGGACCTCGTTCGCTTGGAGTTGGGCTACTGTTGGAGCCTCACGAAGCTTCCAGAAGAAATAGGTAAATTAAAAAAACTGGAGCAACTCCTTCTAAATAACACTCCAAAACTTTCTGCATTACCAGAAAGCATAGGATCTTTGCAGAATCTAGAAATTCTAAATATTGCGGAAAGTGGTATAGAAGAATTGCCCATAGGTATTGGGAGGCTGAGAAATCTCCGAGAGTTGCGTGCTTCAATTTGCCTGAATCTGAAAGGGGAAAGGACAGAAAGCATGTGCAGTCTATCGTCCCTGCAACGCCTTGATTTTTCTAGCTGCGGGAAGCTCCAATCTCTGCCGGACCTTCCTTCCAGCTTAACATATTTGCGAGTCACTTGTCAAAGTCGCAAATTGCCTTCACTCTCCCACCTAACTCGTCTCAAGGAGCTACACATCATTTACTGTGGATTTATCGAGTGCATCCAGGAGCTTCCATCAACACTACTAAAGAATTCAGAATGCTCCCAACCGACAGGTGTTGAAGAATCGGAATTACCACAATCCCTAAACACTCCCTTCAACTTGGAAATCTTGAAACTCCATGCATGTGAATCTATTGAAATACTGGACGTTTCGCAGTTTATCCATCTAAGGACATTATCTGTCGTTCATGGCAAGAATTTACTTGAAGTTCGAGGTCTTGACAAATTGAAATATTTGGAATCCTTGACTGTTAAATTCTGCGAGTCAGTTGAACGGTTGGACCTTCCAAAGTTGGAGGGTCTGAAGGTAGTGGATGTTACATATTGCGACAACTTCGTCGAAATTCAAGGTCTCGATTGCTTGGAAAACCTGCGTATCTGTGGGTGCCCTTCAATTGAAAGGCTGGACCTTCCAAAATCCGGGAGTATGAAGATATTAGATGCTACAAAATGCATAAAATTAGCCGAAATTCAAGGTCTCGATGGGTTAGAGTTCTTGGAACAGCTGAATATCTCTGCGTGCCCTTCAATTGAAAGGCTGAACCTTTCAAAATCTGATAGTCTGAAGAACTTAAATGCTAGATGTTGCAAAAGCTTAGTCGAAATTCAAGGCCTCGATAGGTTGGAGTTCTTGGAAGAGTTGAATCTCTTTAGGTGCACTTCGTTTGAAAGGCTACCAAACTTATGTTGCTTTGACCACTTGAAAAGTTTGAATATCAACGGCTGTGACAAGCTTCAAGACATACAGAGCCTAGAGAGATTCCCATCCTGCAAAAGTTTATTGATTCAAGATTGCGAGTCCTTAGCAAAACTACCGAACTTGTCAAGTTTTCGTGATTTACGAGAATTGCTCCTGTCAAACTGTCCTGAACTTCGAGAGATCCAGGGGCTCGAGGAGTCAATATCTCTAGAACGTATTGCTATCTCAAGATGTTCCTCGATTGAGATCTTACCGGATTTGTCATCGTGTACCCACTTGATGAGTCTGATTGTGCAAGATTGCGAGAAATTGACAGAGCTTCCAGGGCTAGAGAAACTGGAGCAACTAGAGAAACTGTATATTTATGGATGCAAGTCACTTAAACCAATTCCAGAATCGTCTGGAAGTCAGCTTTATCGAAATTACGAGAATCAGCCAATTCCATATAATGGGAGGATAATATTTGCATAAGACTATTCGGGCGCCTCGGATGAGTCAAGATACTAGAGATGATCCACATTTTCGAACAAAGGTACATAAAGCAAGTTACCTTTGCATTTTTTAGATCTACCTCCCAATTGTCATTTGCAATTTCTTTCAAGATTTATCATCTTGTCATTATTATTTCCTGGTTGATAGTGTCATCATTATTTTTGTTACTTGAATTCAAGGAATCTGGGGGAGATGTCCATGGAAGTTAATGTGTGCTTTGGCAAAATGATTCTTCTTATCATGTCAGTAACGGAAATAGATGAAAAGGCTTTCTAAGCACATCAGATGTCTTTAGACTTTGGGTAAGATCCTTCATCCTATGCAGAAAAATAACTACTCCTAGCATTTGATTGTTTCTGGATTTCTGGAAAATCTGATAAAAAGTGATGTATACGGGCATTTGATAGCATGCCAAAGGTCATTGTATAGGTTGAGAAATACTAAATGGAGGACGCAATACGGCAGTCCTTGTTTGAATCCATGTTCATTGTTTTGGATCGAGGATATACCTAAAAGTCCAAGGCTAATTATAGATTACCCAAAGAATGCATCTTGATGTTTGTAGAGTTGGTATAGCCATCTGTGAGATGCCTGAACATTTGAGCCAAGCAAGACATTAACTAGAATGTGGTTTGACATGATTGACTGTACTTCCCTTGTATTGCGCATAAGCACTTGTTAGTTCATTTACTTGCTGGAAAGAAAAACACAGGAAGCATTTCCATAAGTTTCTGAGGGAACTTTGAGTTATCCTTTATGCCGTTTGAAAACTGTCTTGCATTATTTCTAATATATGAATGGCAAATGACGACAAGGAAAGAATCAAACTATATTCCACAAGAGCAAGCAACTTGAGTTGAATTCACTATAATAACCTGCTCAAAGCTTCTGCGGTTGATGATGTTAGATGCCCCATTAGTTGGATTCTTAGAGTTCACAAAGAATATCGAGTTTGACAAACAGGGATCCCTAAACTTCGGAGTGTTATTAGGAGTGCGTTGATGTTAGTTGCTAGATTGATTTCATCTGACTCACTGGCAGGATTCGGTTATCATTCTACTGGTTGATGTAGATGCTGAAATATGCAAGAGAGCTTTCGCAAGGCTTTTCTAAAAGGAGAAAAAATCATCAGAGGATGAGGAGCTCGATGTTTCTTGAACTTCTCCAAAGTCTGACAATGCATCCTTGGAATGGTAAAGGATGTTTGCATGTTGTCATCTCACATTGCCCTGCTTATATTTAGCAGAAGCTTTGCAGAGCTGGAGATGTCCGCCTCCGCTCCTGTAATCAAGTCTCTCTCTTCCTTATTTTCTCTCTCAACTGTTCCTCTTCTATAGTTTTATTCATGCTACTCTCGGACTCAAGGGAAGTCTGGCCTCGAGCTTCCCTCTTTGTTTTCGAGCACCGAGACGAAGGACCGTAGCGTGTGCTTCCCTTCCAGCTTCAGGTCAATAAACTGCTGGCTTCTCAGGTTGGGCTCCCGTTCGGCATTCTTTTGCGACCTAATGGGCGGTCGTCTCAATTGTTCTGACTCGGTTTTGTGAAGTTTGCTCGATTTTTGATTGGCAGGTGAAGATCACGGTGTGGAATCTGGAGAAGGATTTGCTGGCGATGGTCACGGAGGACCTGAAGGTGTGCTTCACGGCTTCAATTGGCAGAGGCTGTAGACAATCTCTTCTGGTAATTTCTTCGAAATGAGAAAGTCTCTCCTGGTACTAGCTTCGACTAGAGGAAGTTCTCTTTTTAATTCGGCGTGTTCGTTCCTTCAACAATGGCTTGGTGCGCCCTTTGAGTCATTGGCCTTATCTCGTTTTATTTCTTTCGCTCTTCCTAAATGTACTAGGCTTCCTTCTTCCGAGAGAAACCATTGCCAATCTAGCTGGATTTGCGTTTGATGGAGAATTGGACAAATATAAAGGTGAAGTTCTTGAAAATCTAAATGAGAACATGATGCCAAACTAAGGAGTTCCCTAACTTAATCGGCAGTCACCTAGACCAACCAGAAGTGTACCATGCTTTTGTATTGCCTTCTTGTTTCCCTTCTGTGTACTCCAGTTGAAGTGTCCATGAAAATAAAGAACTTGAATTGGAGGGGATGTCATTTATTCTAGATAGACTAGCTATGTCAGTTGCAGAAATGCTTGATGCCCACTTGGAGTTGGTAGGTTTAGACCCTGCAGAATAACATCTCAATGCTGTCAGGCATGTATATAATTTCCTCGGATTTCTAATGCTGACTCTCACAATGTAATGCTACTTGAGGCTCCTCTTCTTCCTCTTTTTACTGATTGAGAGTTCCCAGCAAGGAGATAGTTGATGAATGCTAGATTGCAGAGTTTAGGCTGGAAAGTTTCTCGCATTTTGTGCTACTTGAAGTTAATTTATCTTCTTCTGATTACAGAGGGCCATTGCGTCGCATCATTTTGATTAATCAAGTTCGCTGGTGGGAGTTTAACTTACTTGTTAATAGGATATCTCAAGCCATGATGCATACTTGTATGACAATCGGGTCGAGAGGGATGGAGTCGGGGACTAGAGAAAGCGCAGAAACTAGGAGTGTAGAGGGAGCTGCATCCAAGTATGTTAAGTCCCTATATGACTCTTATCTCTTGGTAATTCAAATTCGTAAGGACTTAGGATTTGATGCCTAGCCTTGGCAGTTCTTGATATCTATTCTCACTGGAAAAATTTAGAGAGGAGGAGGCATCTTTTCTCCATTAACATCTGAATGCTTCACGCATCCTATGGTCTTCTGGATTTGGAGAACATGTTGTTGAGTGCACTATAATTCTCGAGCCAACCTTTGAATGGTTTCTGTTGAGATCCTAAGTTGTAGATACTAGTACACTTGTGATCCTTGCCTGAATCCACTCCACCTCGAGGTTCCAAAGCGGAACAACAAAATTCATTTTGGGATTGCGATAATGGATTGGAGGCTGCCATAAAGATATAGATTCCTGTCACTTTACATGGCCCACTAGCCCAGATAAATCCCATATTAAGTGATCGATATCCCTCACAGTTGTCTTGTACTGTTAGGACGCTTTGCCTCACTCAACAAATTTTGATTAACTTTTTCTCGTTACCATGCGTTCTCTATCTTCCCTCTTATAGTAATTTTGTGGTGAAGAAATTATTCATTCTTTTTCGCTCTGTTGTTTTCTTTGCACATTCATTGAGTCGTCCATACTGTTTTCCCATAATTATTCTAATCTACGCCAGGTAAATGTACAACATCATTATGCTGGCGCATCCTGATGGCAAGATTGTTGTCTTGGGACTTGAAGATGGTACAGTTTCACTGCATGAGTTAGAAGTAAGTGTTCCATGATATTGCTGTAATGTTACCCTCATTACTTCTTAACAAGAAATTCACCCTGCAAAAAATCCTTTGTCCTCAGAATGTGTTCTTCTGCAATCTCTCTTGGGAAATATTCTGAATTGCTCAAAAGCTGCATGATGCAATGCTAACAGCAAGCTTGCTGAATGAACATCAAGTTAAGATTTTCTGAAATACTGAAAGTCTAGCCAACTCGTTTGATATATTGCCCGAAGAATCAGATGGTTGTATTTTAAGTCGGTATCGTAGTGGCACCTTTATGGAGGTCTGTTGGAGTCTTTACTCAAAGACTGTTGTTTGTGATTCAGGTTTGGATCTTCATGTTAAAGTGGAAGCAATTCGGTCCGGGGTAGAGATCTTATTGGTGTCGATTTTGCTGTCAGAATGATGGAGGTTTGGTGGCTGGTTCCACCTCTTTGTGGGTTTCAGCTAACATAACATAAAACCAAACGAAAAAAGGTTGTAAAGTGTAAAAGAAAAAGAAAGAGGGGGCTGTTCGTGGAGTGGAGGGAGAAGAACGCACGAGAAGAAGAAGAAGGAGCAGCGGCTTTCCGGTCCAGATTCGAAGGCCCAACATTGTCGTGACTCAAAGTGTGTTGTTACCGAGACTTAGGAGCGGTTTCATTTGTTGAAAACCATCTCCAAATTGTTTCTCGTTTTCTCCAATAGTGCTTAGAGTTTCTTGTTCCATTTATATTAATCCACTTTCGTAACGATGAAATGTTGTTGTATTATTGATGTTGAGCCTCTAGTGTGTGACTAGAGAAGAACTTTTGTGTAATCTACAATTCTTGATGATTAGTGGAAGTTTTTGAGAGGGCCATGGTTTTTTTCCCGTTGAGTTTTCCACGTAAAACTATTGGTATTGTCGTCGCCTTGTCTCTTAACATTTCAGCATTATATTTTACTTATTTTGAGGTTGTATTGCTGGAATATGTTGCTGGTTGTTGCTGGGGTTAAGTTGATTTTGGTCGGTTGAGTTTTGGAGAAGAAATTGATTCTGAATTGGATGAGTTTTGGTGAATTGTTGTCCACGTCTCCCCAACGAGGTTGTTGTTGGAACCAAATTTGAAAATGTTTGTAGTGTCAAGAACAAGGTCGCTAGAGCCCTATTGATGTGCATTTGAGATTGTGCTTCTCTTTGGGATATTGAAGCTTGGTTAGCGTTGCTTTAAGCTTTGTAACAAAGAATCGAGATCTCACAAAAGGAAAAATAACACAAATGATCCATCAACTTTAGCTTAATATTCAATATCGTCCTTGAACTTTTAATTTGGTTAATGTGATATCGAGCTCATAATATGATAATCAACATTATAAAACATGTCATTAGATAATGTCTTATTATTTTAAAGAGATTGTCGCCGGCGAATAAAGTCTCGCCTAAATATTTTTACACGTCCGACTCGACATATAATAATCGACATCATTAAATGATATTTGATTTGTTGCTTGAGCGGATGGAAGAACTAAATTGGACATTTAGCAATAGTTAAGGGACCACACTGAATAATTTAAAAGTTCAAAGACTAATTACGTCATTTTCTCCTCATGAAAAATGCGATATTGGAATCCAACCACCAACTTAGTTTTCGAAAACAAATGCCCAATAATTTGTTTCGCTCCTTGTCATTAACTAGAGCAGTCCTCATGGAATCGAAGTCGCATTCGATAACCAATTGAATTTTAGGGAGATTGACGTACTCTTTTAACGCCTTTTCTTGCCATATTATTTCTCCCACTATGCGCAAGGGATTGCCTAACTGAAAATCCTTTTTGATGAATTTGACAACCGATGCACAAGAAGGTGGCCACTGCAGTTGCAAGTAAACCCAACACTTTGGCAAACCGAGCCGTTCCAAAATCACACCTTAAAGAGCGAGCCCGGGCAGCAAGTTCGGTCTGGCATATAGCTTGATCGGGTCGAGTTCGTCACATTCATTGGACCATTTATCCATGATGAGCAAGACCGGACAAGAAGTTCGGTCCGGCATATAGCTCGGTCCGGCCTAATTCAGCCCGCCCATTAATGTCTCTCTTCCTCATTTTCTCTCCCACCCGTTCCAATGCAGTTGCAACTAAACCCAACACTAGGGTAACCCAGGCCATTCTGAAATCACACACGTTTCTTCATGATGAGCGAGCTCAAATAACAAGTTTTGTCCGGCATATAGCACGATCCGGCTCGGTTCATCACATAAATTTGGACCATTTCTTCATGATAAGCAAGACCGAAAGAACAAGTTCGGTTCGGACCGCTCATTAATGTCTCTCTTCCTCATTCTCTCTTATGTCTGTTCCAATGCGGTAGCGAGTAAACCCAACACGTTGGTAACCCGGCCCGTTCCGAAATCACGCACGTTTCTTCGTGAAGAGCGAGCCCAGACAAGAAATTCGGTCCAACATATAGCGCGACCTGGCCCGGTTCGGCCCGCCCATTAATCTCTGTCTTCCTCATTTTCTCTCCCGCCTGTTCCACTTCTGCAGTTCTCTCTACCAATTCTCAGACGCCAGTGGACTTCGTCACTCTCTAGCTCTTCCATGCTGCCTCCTTTCCTAAGTAGCATTGAGCTTTCTTCTAGGGCTTTTGAGATCTATCCTTCACTCAGTTCGCATTGGCCAGCGGCGCTTGTGTACAGTCCTCGCGGTTTGCTCCAGCAGTTGGTGCTGCGTTTTCGGCTGCTTCCGGACCTTTTTTTTTCTTAGCTATGGAGACGGACGAAGGGTCGCGGCGTGTTCTTCCGTTTCAGCTTCAGTTCGACAAACCGCTGGCTTCTCAGGTTCGGGTCCCGGCCTTCTTTTGCGACCTAATGGGCAGGTCGATTCGATTGTTCCGACCCGGTTTTGTGAGGTTTGCTCCATTTTTGGTTGGCAGGTGAAGATGGCGGAGTGGAATCCGGAGAAGGATTTGCTGGCCATGGTCACGGAGGACTCGAAGGTGGTGCTTCATCGCTTCAATTGGCAGACGCTGTGGACAATCTCTCCTGGTAATTGCTTCGAATCGAGAAAGTTCTCTCGCTCTCCTTTTTTTTTCCTTCCTTTTTTTATCAGTGTGTTCGTTTCTTCAACGATGGCTTCTTGTGCCCTTTGAGTCCTTGGCGTTATATCGTTTATAAATTTCGCCTTTCCTAAATGTGCTACGCTTCCTTTTTCCCATAGGAACCACTGTAACTGCTAATGTAGTTCAGACTGCATTCGATGGAGAATTGGACGAATATAGGAGTGCTTGAAAGTCTAAATGAGAAACCACGTTGAACTAGATGAGAAGACGAAGCTGAACCAAGGAATTGGTGTTTTCTAGAAAAATGAAGAGTCAATGATGGCGATACAAGTGGAAATCTAGAGATGACTTAGTTACCAGTAAAGAATTCCAAGCTGATATCGGTTAAATGGAGGTACTTTTAGTTATAGCAGCCATACATTCCTATCGACTTCTAGACAAGGTTGGTGCCGTAGGGGAGTTTGTCCATAACTTAACTGACAGTCATCTAGACCAACCGGAAGTGTACCATACTCTTGTTTTGCCATCTTGTTGCCCTTTTCGATATACCAGTTAAAGTGTCCATGGAAATAAAGAGGCTATGTCGTTAATGCTAGATAGGCTAGCTATGTCAGATGCAGAAATGCTTGATGCCCGCATGGAGTTGGAAGATTTAGCCCCTGCAGAATTCCATCTCAATGTCGTCAGGCATCTATATAGTTTTCCTTCGATTTATGATGGTGACTCTCACAATGTAGTATTAGTTATGGCTTCTCTTCTTCGTCTTCTTGTGCTGATTGAGCATTCCCTACTAGCAGAGATCTAGTATAGGATGGAAAGTTCCTCAGATTTTTTATTGCTAAAATGTAGAGTATAGTCTGAAAAGTTCCTCACATTTTGTATTACTTGAACTTTGTCTGCTTCTGATTACAGAGGGGCATTTCGTCACATCATTTTGATTATGCAAGTCCGCTGTTGGAAATTTAACTTACTTGCGAATAGGATATATCTCAAGCTATGCTGCATACTGGTATGACAATCTGGTCAGGGATGGAGGGGTGAATTGAAGAAAACATAGAGACTAGGAGGGTAGGGGGACCTGCATCCAAGTATGTAAAGTTCTCATACGACTTGGTAATACAAATTCATAAGAGCTTAGGATTAGATGCCTAGCCTTGGTAGTTTTTGCTATTTATTCTCACTGGAAAAATTTAAAGAGGAGGTATTTTTTCTCTAGAACCATCTGAATGCTTCGCATGTCATATTGTTTTCTGGATATGGAAAACATGTTGTCGAGTGCACTGTAGTACTTTAACCAATCCTCGAGTAGTTTCTGTTGAGATCCTAAGTTGTAGATGCTAGTACACTCATGATCCTTGCCTGAAGTATACTTTCGTGGATCCACTCCACCTCGAGCTTCTAAAGCTGAACAACAAGATTCGTTTTTGGATTGAGATAATGGATTGGAGGCTGCCAAAAAGGTATAGATGGCCTGGCTTTAGATGACCTACTAGCTCCAAGAAATCCCATATCAAGCGACCAATATCACTCTCACTTATATTGTAATGTTACAACGCTTTGCTCACTTAAAAAATTGTGATTATCATTTTCTTGGTTTATTTGTGTTCTCTATATTTCCTCTTCGTCTATTAATTTTATTGTGAATAAATTATTCATTCTTTCTTTCTGTTTTTTTTCCTCTGTATGAACTGACTTTTCTTTGCACATTTCATTGTGTGTCATCAATACTGGCTTCTCTTAACTATTCTAATTTACTCCAGGTAAGTGTATAACATCATTATGCTGGCGTCCTGATGGCAAGGTTGTTGTCTTGGGACTTGAAGATGGTACAGTTTCACTGCATGATGTTGAAGTAAGTTTTCTATGTAATTACTTTACCATTGCCCTCACTACGTCTGAACTAGAAATTCCTCCTGCATCAATCTTTTATCATCAGAATATGTTCTTCTCTAATCTCTCTTGGGAAAGATTCTGAATTGCTTGAAAGTTGCACGATGCAATGCAAACAGCAAGCTTGCTCAACGAACATTTAGCAGCTAATTGAGATGGCAATCCATGTTTATGGATCTTGTCTGCCGTTGTCAAGTTAACATTGGACTGCTATATGGGTCAATCCGAGCAGGATAGGCCTAACAAAAGCTTATTAGAACACTATTGTACATGACCCAGCTTAACAAATTTTATTATAACACTCTATTCTACATGACCCGTTTGTAAATAGGTCAACCAAATGACAAGAGATGAATAACCCATTTAGCTAATTAGATTGAACGGTTCATTCCAATCCATTTAACTAATTAGATTGAACGGTTCATTCCAATCCAAACATGACCGATTGTTTAGTTAGATAGATTACGTGAGTTAATTAGTATTACGTGGTTTGAACTTTGAACCCTAATGGTATTAGTTTATTAGTTGTGTCAACTGTTTAGTAGGTAGCCACAACTTTGATATGACGTGATTACCACTTAGGGTCACCCATAGCTGTCACATGAAAATATATTTAATGAATCGACATGGTAAATCTATGAATTGTGGATCATGAATTAAATCCAAAAGAATCATAAAGTTTGATATAGTGTTGACGATTGGTGGTCCATTACAGATTAATTATAAAATATGATGTTTCCTTAATGTTAAGTAGTTCCATAGCTAATTGAAAAGATACATTAAATTTAACTAAGTTTTGGATGTGATGCCTAAAGATCTATTCTTAATTGTTGGACTCGTTGTCCTACATCAAAGCCATGAAATGTTTTTGACCGCAGCATCATATTAAATGATGAATCTTGTTGACTTATATCTAATTCTGAAATCAGTGGTGAATTGTTTGATATAGTACTAGTAGAGTCATACTATAGATTTATGCACTTAGGACTTGAATTCGGATATGCTCAATCGCATTCTCATGTAAGACAAGAAATTGTTACCTTGTTGTAGATGTTGTCATTGATGACTGAAACTTTTCCAAATTTAAAGGATGGATTACAGCAGTGTTTCCTGGTATTGAGCTCATTGTGAGGATCTACAGTCTAAGTGGATGGTATCATATAGAAGCAGTCATCTATGACACGCTCGTTTTCATCAAATTTACAGTTATTTTCTATCTTTCTGTTATTTAAAGCGACATATGTCCAGTTCAGTCAAATTAGGAAGGTAATAGTTCAGGTGACTCTTAAATGATAGGACTTGCATGTGCCTCAACTATGCTTGTGGGTAGAAAAGTTCGTAGATAACCGGTTATGTCATTAAGCTATTGCTGTTTGGTCACGGGTACAATTGCTCAGAACTTGGTTGATGCTACTGCATTTCTGTTTCTTTGAGGTTTTTACCAATTTATTAATCATTGTCCTCTTCATGGATTACGTTTCTCTCTCAAGAGTTTACTTTTACCTATGAATGTTATCTTATCAATCTAGCTGTCTTTATCAATCTATGGATATGCGGTGTACTACTTTTATATATGATAGTGCTTGCAGCAGTTATACATACTGTGGTATATTTTTTTCTTACACGGTATATATTTTAAGCAGAATGGAAAACTGTTAAGAAGCTTGAAGTCCCATGCGGCAGCTGTGGCGTGTCTCAATTGGGAGGAGGATGCCCAAGCGAATAGAGTATGCATCTTTCAACTTACAAAAATTCATACAACTTCTTGATCTTGATTCTTGACTGACAATATTTTATTGTTCATACCTTTCATATTGTTTCTAATGTTTTGTTTGCAGTTAAGTAGTTATTGTAGTCTGGTTTACTTAATTTTTTTTTTTAAACTTAGAATCTAATTTCACAGTCCAACAGCTTCAATGTGGGTTTATGGAAGGTTTTTTTGTGAAAAACTTATGTTTGGAGTCATATATTAGTTTTTGATTTGCTGATTGTTGACTCCTTAGCTTTAATCTCTTGTTATGTTGTTTCTTATTTATTTTTGCAATTGGAAAGGTAATTATCCATTTTTTCATAGGACACTTCTGGTAACCCTTTGGCATTTGAAGATCGCACCACTCGTTTCTTCCCTCCGGCTCCAAGAGTTCCTCGCATGCCTAGACTAGTACCTGGAGAAACTGGTTTAACTGAAGATGGTCAAGATTCATTCGTAGAGCTCTCAAATTCTTCAAAGCAATGTTTCAATATTCTCTGCAGTGGAGATAAAGATGGGGTTTTGTGCTTCAGTATATTTGGTGTCTTTCCAATCAGAAATATTGTAAGCTTCCTGTCCGTTCAAATCAAATGTTTGGCAGTATAGTCTATCCGATTCTGTCAATGAATACTTCTTTCCTTTCTTGCCTCTCATACAGCAGTCTTTCTTAATAAATGGATTTGATGGCTGTAAATCAGTATTGCCTGGAAAGTGAAAGTAATGAGCTGGTTAAGTAAGCAACTATACTAGGTGAAGTTATGCTTGTAAAATTTCTAGTTGTTTATGCCATATTTTCAGGCTAGATTTCACTTCTGTTGGTCACTTCAGAGATGACACATCCGACTTGGATACAGAACAATTATCCAAAGATTTTGTTGGTTTCCCTGAGTGCTCCTTCTACCTATACTGCAGTTGAAGTACCTAAAGGGGAATTTGGTGTCTTTCTGGCTTAGCCTGCCTTACAGGCTTTCTGCTTTTGTTTTAGATTCTTGGGTTTCTGCTCTGTTCTAGGGAGATTGAGAGAGCCTATGCAACCATTGGTTGGGAAAAGTGCTATGTGAGCATGTTCACCCGTGTAGATAGTTCTCTCTGTGGGTGTGCAACCATTAGAAGATTTAGAATTTTAGATACTCTGAACGATGCATGTTCAGGTTTGGTACTGTTTCAACATGAAAATAAAACAAGCACTATGAACTTCTCCACAAACATTGATTAGTCTAGAATATGCGTGCAGGAGAATTGTTTTAATCAGTACCATTTAGGTTCCGTCAGTTGTCTCTTTAGTTACATGGAGTCAAGTCCTTATGGTTATAATTCCTTGTTGGAACTCTCCCAAATGGACTTCATGGGGCCCATTGCTCTATCACTACATCTATAAGTGTGGACTATTGTTTCCTAATGGGGATTTTTTTAGATCTATATACTAGTTTGTGAATTGTTGCTGACTATTTCATCAAAATATCTTGACTCGGTGAACTACCTTAAGTCAATTCCAGATTCTATGTCCTTTACCTGGAACAGGTAATTTGCACTTTTTGGTGAGGTATTTTAGATGGAAAATCAAAACATGATTGATGAGAAATTGCTTGTTATGTTGATGTAACTCATTTAGCTCAATATTGAGCCTCTGGGTTGGTTTTTCTTTTCCTTTTAAAACATGCCACTGACTGGAATACTAAGTTTCTGTGGAACCACAATGTATAACTGCTAAATTAAGGCCTTCCGAGTTCCAATGAAGTAAAGATTCTGTAGTCTGGCATTGAGTTAAGTGATTTAAAGGCCTTAAGAATAGTTAAACCAGTGCCTATGCTGCACTTGTGCTGTTGCCATGAAGTTCACATTTTTCGTTTAAATTGTTGCTTCTCTCTGTTTCTGTCATTGACCTGACCAATGTTACTTAAATATTGTGCTTGGTTGATCTCCAAGTTTACCTAGTAGAGTAGCACTGTTTCGCACTCCACTAGTTATGTCAGTTTAGAAGCTTATTTAGCTCTCTGTTTCCATTTTGTTTGTATGGTTGCTTTGTTATATTGAGCTTGCTATTTTCAGTTTGATAATGAGTCACTTGTTGCTTCTTGCTGTGTGATTTCTGTAACACATGGCAATATGCCCCAGAATATACGTGAATGTGATATTCCTACGACAACGAAGGACAGAAATATCGTTGGCCAACTTCTGAATGCTTCCATCAGGAAGGTACACTCGCTACAACAGTTACCTCTCAAGAGCCTCCATGTTCCTTCAACTAATGGGATAATAACAGTTCCTCTTTTTGCTTGTGTGATCGATTTAATTTCCTTCCTAGTTAGTCTTCTAATGTATTTGAACTTTATGATATGATAAATTGTCTTTTCCTTAGTTCTTCACGCGCATTAGAAGAAGATAAAATAGAAATAAACATTAACAGACACTTTTGGAAGTATTGGTGATCCAAGTTAAAGTAATACAAAAGAACATAGACTAAATGAAGCAAAAAATCAGTGGACCCACCTTGATAATTTTGGCCCATGTCAGCATTTAGATTCTCATGGTTTAGCTATTTTAGATTGCATGCTCTTATGGACTTCAAGCATCAGTGTGACATTTCATTTTTACGGGATTGGAAAAAAGTGTGTTGGGGAAAAAATGTGATTGTTACTCAAGGATGAGAAAACAGAGACTTCTTAAGGAAGTTGGAGCATAAGAATCTTTTCTACATTACAAATAAGTCGAAGGAATTCCTAAGACTCTGTTGGAATGCTTTTAAAGGGGATGATTCAATGGTTATTAGGGCTAGTTATTGGTATGGCCTTATGGGCAGAAGGATGAGGGTTTTTATCAATCACTTATGAAATTGCTTTATTTAGAAACGAGTATATGTATTTACTAAAAATGTTTTTGAAAGTAACTGTGTAACTTCTCCTTAAAACTAGAGCACATTTAGTAGATCTAAAGTTGAAATTTATTTAGAAACTTAGGCCTTTTATATGGATAGGTATCATGTTTGGCTAAAATCATCGTACCTTCTCATTAAAAAGTTATTATCAATCTATAGGCCTAAATTTGTGAGCATGGACATCGTATATGCTAGGGCTAAGTATAATGGATCAATCAGTTTGGGAACCTCTCGGACCGAACCGAACGGAATCGGCCAATATGGTTCGGTTCTCGGGGCTTCAATCTGGTTCCGGGTTCCCAGTTCCCCCTCATACAGGATCGAATAATATATATTTTTAAATTTCCTAAATGTAAACCTAAACTTGAATGTAATATTTTTGTCTTTTGTTTCCTTAGTGATGTTTTAGCGACTATGCAATATAATTAATAAGAGATGATTCGATGAATATATCGTTAGCGAGATAAATTTAACGACACATCGCAAAAACAAAAACAAAAATGCGACCGGTCTAATAATTGGACCGCCGAGGAATCGTATCGGACCAGGTCTGTCCCAAGATCATCTAGTTCAGCTTCCAATGCCTAAAATTGGGAACGAGTCCTCTCGATCCGATTTTCAATCTTAGGGTGGGATCGAATCGTACACTTTTTTCTGACGCTTACCCCAAAGTTTTCTTATAAGGTGGGCCCTTCCTCTCGGTGGCCCCCAGCAGCTTTGGTAGAGATCGTACGAATTGTTCGATGGACGGTCCAACTTCAGAAGACAACAACTGCAAGGTGGTCGAAATCGTCATGTTATTTCTTACATTATTATTACTAACTGGGTTCCAGCTAGATAAATGGCTGGTGAACATTGTTTTTATGCGACTTTTATTATTATCAGGAGTTGGTTCGACCAAAAAAAATTTCCTAACTGGGTTCCAGCTAGACGAATGGCTTTTGTTCTAGGGGAAGAATTTTTTAAGGGTGTTTTCGGTGGAAGATGTGACGGGGATGATGCGTCATCAGTGACGTCTTCTCTTCATGAGAAGAAGAGGCCTTGACTCGACTCATCCTGCCATCTACTCTTAGGGCATTTTTGTATGAATTTAGAAGTGTTGATTTTTAAAAAAAAATCAGATTGAAGATTGAAAATAATAAACTTTCCATATCTGAATATTAAGCGTGCTACAGCTATTTATTAACAAAATGCAGTCTTTTTTTTTCAATCGAAATAAAATGCAGCCTGACTGATAGGTTTTTGCCAGTTTTGTTTGGGTTGATTATGTTTTGGTCATTAGCACATGGAGCATGTGAATAATGCATCTTCACAGTTCTAGTCTCTTCAGCACATTAATGCACGCCAATAGCAATACGAACCAAATGATATTAGACTACTTTAGTTGGATATAATAGTATTAATGAGCATTGATTCTTGCTTATAGGGAACGGAAGTGATCGAGGCAATTGATCTGAGTAAAGGCAGCTCAGATGGCGACATTTACACAGGTGAACAATTCAAGAAGTTGAAGAGTCTAAGATTCCTTCACATGATGGAAGGGGCACATCTCAGTGGAGATTTTAAGGACTCGGTTGATGAGTTAAAATGGCTTCAATGGAAAAACTGTCCCACGAAATTTGAAGTAAACAATTTTCACCCAACAGAATTAGTTGTACTGGAATTGCCACATGGCAAGATAAATGAAGGATGGCAAGGATGGAGTTCTTTCAAGGTGAGAACGTGTCTTTTATTTTTTTATTTTATTTTTTATTTCTTGCTTTCTTGTGTATCATAATCACTCTAGACTAACCCCTTAAAAGCATAAAATTATTTGTTTCACCAGATGGCAGAGAAGCTCAAATTTCTCGACCTTTCCTATTGTGGATCCTTGGAAAATACGGAATTCCTCTCAGCTTTTAAGAATTTGGAGGTTCTGATCCTCAATTATTGTGAGGGGCTGCAGCGAATCCACTCTTCAATCGGAGACATGAAGGCCCTCCGAGTTTTAAAAGCTTTCTTTTGCAAAAATCTGAAAGGGAAACTGCCAGAAAGCATGTGCAATCTTTCATCCCTACAACACCTTGATTTTCGTGTCTGTCCGGAGCTCCAATCGCTGCCGGACCTTCCTTCCAGCTTAACATATTTGGGCGTCACGTGTCGAAGTCGCATATTGCCTTCACTCTCCCACCTAACCCGTCTCAAGGAGCTAGAAGTCAGTTTCTGTCAATTTCTCCAGTGCATGCCGGCGCTTCCACCAACAATACTAAAGGATTCAGAATGCTCTCAACAACTGACAGGTGTTGAAGAATCAGAATTACCACAATCCCTAGACACTCCCTTCAAGTTGGAACACTTGGAAGTCACTTATTGCAAATCTCTTGAATTACTGGACGTTTCGCAGTTAATCCATCTAAGGACATTATTTACCATTCATCACAAGAATTCACCTGAAGTTCGAGGTCTTGATAGATTGAAATATTTGGAACGCTTGACTATCATGTTCTGCAATTCATGGCTGAACCTTCCACAGTCCGGACGTCTGAAGAAATTGGATATTCGTAATTGCAAAAATTTAGTCGAAATTCAAGGTCTCGATACGTTGATATTATTGGAAGAGCTGAGAATCTCCGAGTGCGCTTCAATTGAAAGTCTGCTTCTTCCAAAATCCGGGAGTTTGAAGATATTGGAGGCTAAATCGTGCATGAACTTAGCCAAAATTGATGGCCTTGATGGGTTGGACTTCTTGGAAAGTTTGGTTATCATTGGGTGCCCTTCACTTGGGGGTTGCACCTTCCAAAATCTGATCGCTTGAAGACATTTAGATATTAGATGTTGAACGTCGCAAAGTGTTAGCTGAAATTTAAAGTTTGGATTTTCGTATGTTGAGTGGGGTGACTCGGATTGCTCGGATGAGTCAGATTACTAGAGATGATCCACATTTTCTAAGAAAGCTACATAAAGCAGGTTACTTGCCTTTGCTCTCTTGAGATCTACCGCCCAATTTTCATTTGTATTTCCTGCTTGGATTTCTTTCAAGATTTATGATCTTGTCACTAACATTTCCTGGGAGAAGATGTTCATGGAAGTTAATGTGTGCTTTGGCAAAATGATTCTGCTTATCATGCCAGTAATGGAAATAGATGAAAAGGCTCCTTAAGCGCATCATCTATCATTAGTCTTCGAATAAGATACTTCATCCTATGCCGAAAAGATAAAGATTCTTTTAGCGTTTGAATGATTCTGGAACGATGGAAGTACTGAATAAAAAACTGATGAAAGTTCTCTTTTTGTTCTGTTCAGTGTGTCCACTTCTTCAAAGATGGCTGGTTTTGCACTTTGAGTCATTGGCCTTATGTCGTTTTACTTCTTTTGCTTTTCCTAAATGTGCTAGGCTTCCTTTTCCGAGAGAAACCACTGTAATTGCCAATCTAGCTCCGATTGCGTCCGATGGAAAATTTAATGAATATAGAGGTGAAGTGCTTGAAAATCTAAATGAGAACATGATGTCGAACTGGGGAATTGTTGTTCTACTGAAAAATGAAGAGTGAATGACTGTTGCAAATAAAGAATTTCAAGCTGATATCAGTTGAATGGAGGGACTCTTAGTTATAGGCGTGATAGGTTCCTATCAACTCTTAGACAAGGTTGGTGCCTTTAGGTGATTTTTTCCCTCACTTAACCGGCAGTTACCATCACGTTTCCGTTCTGGATACACCAGTTTAAGTGTCCATGAACATAAAGAACTTGAATTGGTCGGGGTGTCATTTATGATAGATAGACTAGCTATGTCGCATGCAGAAATGCTTGATGTCCATGTGGAGTTGGTAGGTTTAGGCCCTGCAGAATACAATCTCAATGCTGCAAGCGCATCTATATTGTTTTCCTTAGATTTTTAATCCTGACTCTCACCATGTAATGCTACTTCTGGCCACTCTTCTTCCTCTTTTTAACTGATTGAGTGTTCCCTGCAAGGAGATATCTAATGTATACCAGATTGTATAGGCTGGAAAGTTTCTAGCATTCTGTACTACTTGAAGTCAATTTCTCTTCTTCTGATTACAGAGGGGCATCTCGTCGCATCATTTTGACTAATCAAGTTCGCTGGTGGGAGTTTAACTACTTGTTAATAGGATATCTCAAGCTATGCTACATACTTGTATGACAATCTGGTCGAGAGGGATGGAGTTAGGAATTGGGGAAAGCGCGGAGACTAGGAGTATAGAGGAAACTGCATCCAAGTATGTTAAGTTCTTATATGACTCTATCTCTTGGTAATTCAAATCCGTGAGAGCTTAGGATTAGATGTCTAGCTTTGGCAGTTCTTGATATCTATTCCCACTGGAAAAATTTAGAGAGGAGGCATTTTTTCTTGAGAAGCATCTGAATGCTTCAGGCATCATACGGTCTTCTGGATTTGGAGAATATATTGTTGAGTGCACTATAATTCTTGAGCCAACCTTTGAATGGTTTCCATTGAGATCCTAAGTTGCAGAGTAGACTTCTGATCCTTGCCTGAAGTGAGCTTTTATGGATCCACTCCACCTCGAGGTTCCAAAGCAGAAAAACGATTCATTTCTGGATTGAGATAATGGATTGGACGCTGCCAAAAAGATATAGATTACCATCGCTTTAGATAATGGATTGGTTGATGCTACTGCTTTTCTGGTTCTCTTAGACTTCTACAATTTTATTAACCATCATCCACTTCGTGAAACGTTTTGCTCGGAAGAGAGTTTTGCACATAATACATTATGAATGTTATCTTCCCAATCTAGCTTTCTTTACTTAACTATGGATATGTGGTTTGCTGTTGCAGCAGTTCTACATGCTCTGGTATAATAGTTTCTAACCTGGTATAAATATTAAGCAGAATGGGAAACTGTTTAAGAAGCTTCAAGTCTCATGCGACGGCTGTAGTGGGTCTCAACTGGGAGGAAGATGCCCAAGTAAACAGAGTATGCATGTTTCAACTTAAAAGTTGATACGACTTCTTGATTTTGATTCTTTATATCTTACTTGTTATTTCTAATGCTTTCTTTGCAGTTGAGTTCCAAACTCAGAATCTTATTTCACAGTCCAGCAGCTTTAATATGGTTGATGGAAGATTTTTCGAAATCATCAAAGGATCAGGAGCTCAATGTTTCTTGAACTTATCTGAATTCTGACAATGCATCCTTGGAATGGTAAAGGATGTTTGCATATACCTCCTGGTCCTTGTTTTGTGGATTTGGCTCTATGTAAGGTAAAAGCTTGGTATATCATATTTCAAAGCCAAATTTGCAAATGTGGATAATATTTTCTGTTGGAAACAGGAACATCAAATTGTGATGTTGCCAAATAAGATGAATGATACTCACGAAAACTTGGAAGATTCCGGGATGACGATCTTGCAGGCCAGTGAGTTTCCGTTTGTGCATATTGCAGGAGCCACTTGTGCAAATAACTGGGAGGTGTACAAATTGAAGGTAACTCATGATATCCTGAGTCCTATTCCGATCATGTCAAGTCACTATTTAAGACATTGATGAAAAAAGAAAAGAAAAAAAACTAGCATATTGTGGATCTAGTTCTTTTTCGAGTTTTAAGAAGTGGCTCTGGTTGGACCGGGAACCAGAACTGTCCGGTCTGGTTTCCCAGCACAAATATTGTTTGTCAAGAACTGGTGGTACTGACCCTGTTCGACCGGTAACCAGGTGTATCTGTCAACTGATACCTAGCAAACCTGTCAATTAGTCTGGACCAGTTCTAGGCCTTAAAAGAATTTGGAGTAGTGTTGGGTTGGGATTTGGAAGTCCAACCTCTTATGACTAACAAGCGTGCCAACCATTTGCTTTGTTGTCTTCTTGCTTCAATTTAGGGTGGATAATTTATTTATTGACCATATTTTCCTAATCTATTAGAATCAGAACAGGTTTCTATTAAGATGACATCAAGTGCGTGTAATGTTTTAAGTTGCTATGGTATCTGCCCTCTCACTGGGCTTCTTTTGCTCGCTTGCAGACTCACTGTGCTTCTTTTGTTCTGAACGCGTGTCATCTAATATATGCAGAGTATTCTATCAGATGACATCACATGCAATCGGTTCAATCGGTCGAACTAGTACAGCACGGTTCTGAAGATTTGTTCTTTTAGCTTCTTACCATTTCCATTCGCAGTTTTGGATGTCTGGAAACTTATTGTTGCCCATACCCTTCGCTTTGTGTATCAACGTTCGATAGACTTGCCAGTGTTGGTAACAAATTTATCTCGTTGGCTGGGTGGTGGAACTGAATTAATCCTGTCCATGCTCCTTACTACATTTCCACTCAGGACCTACTCTTAAGTTTAAATGTGACTGGCATAGGTACATTGTGCCTCTTTAGTGGACCACTTCATGTTTGTTCCTACAGATTGAAGAAGTGCAAAAGTCTGCTCGAAAGAAGAATATTTTTTCAGTCCAAGAAGTAAAATACTGAAGCATTAAATTTTCCCCAAAATGTTTCAAACCAATTGAGAGGACAAAGTGCGAAAGGGGTGAATCTATAGTCGCCAGACAAATACAAAAAGAATAATCATCCTCTTATGGTAGGTGCATAGCAGTCTGAGTTACTGACTGAGAACCCGCTATGTACGAGTTCATGATGATAGATACTATCGTCGTCTCTAGTATAGCAAGATACTTTAGAGCATTCATAGTATACATGCATGACATAGCGTCTTCAGGCACACAAAGGCTTGCTTCCCGCCTGTGTTTCAGCATAATGCATGTATTGTATTTTTACTTTTGCCAAAAAAGGTATCTAAACATCAACATTTTTTATGCCCACATATTCAGGGAACAGCGGACTGAAATCAAGTTGATGTTTTCTTGGCAACAGCAAGTAAAGTCGTGGCTTGTGTTTCAGAAGCAAGAAAGCGGGGCCTGGTCTATATTCTGGACAAGGATGAAGATGAAATCTCTTATTCAGAATGACGGTCTGTTCAAGAATTTGCGGTGGTTATGCTAGTGTTGCTTCTGTGGGCGGACCTCTAATACTTGAAGTTGCAGACATGAATGTAAGAAGCAATGCATGTGGGGGCTTTCTGACTGAAGCTCTTCGACACCAACCTTCTTGAAAATTCTTAATTTATATCGGCCGTGTGCCTTTTCTGCTAGGCGGGCATTTGTCGAAGAGAAACATGGAGTAAAAGGTAACTGTTTGTCTATTAACTCAGATAGAATCGACCGAAAGATACTGAGTCATGGCTTCTATCTGTTGCTGTCTTCATGGTATTGCTGCAAGCTCTGAAACCTCCTCAAGAGTGCCAAGCTTTTGCTTCATCTGCACGTATTTATCATTTTCATGTGTAAGAGAACCAAATGTTTGGTTTATATTTGTTTATACTTTGGATTGAATTGTTCACGTAGTGTACTCGACTAACGAATTTTGCATTTAAATGTTGAAATCTCTCACCTGAGATTGACTCAGCAACTCCACATGCCATTGTTAAGTGATGCATCCGATCCGATGAACAAAATACAGCCTTGTGTGGAGCATGACTAGCAGATACATGATTTAAAGGTGGCAATAAAGAACATAGGCTAAAAGTTTCTATTAGCTATTTATTTCAAATAATTTAAGCCATCATTTTTACAAAAAATTTTCAAATCGCTCATTTTTTGCGAAACAAACGGAATCACACTTTCACTAATTCATCAGACCTTTTCCAATTTTAAACTCAAGAAAAAAAAATCAATATACTTTTGCTTATCCATTATTATGAAATTGAAATTAAGACAAAAGTTAAGAGATGATAAATGAATAAGCTGAAGCTTACAGGTCAAATTCAAGCCACATGGCAAAACTAAGCCATGTGTATTGCCATGTGGCAATCGCAAAGGAAAAGTGAGATGCCTTGTGGCGTATCACAAGAGCAAGCATTTTCTCAGCTCTGACTTTGATCATACGCAATAGGTTAGCATTTTCTCTCACGTTTAGTATTATGATATTATAACATGTTAAGAGGATACTTTATGGTTCTTAATAGTAAAAGTTTGAGATTGAAATCCTCCTTTGCATTACGCAAAGGGATTTGCATATGCCTTTCACAGCACGATCGGTTGTCATATAGCGTAAATGGAAGCGTTTAGGCCCATTACATATTGGGCATGCTAAAGAAGTAAATAAATAGACTCGGTCTATATGGACCCGCACCATCTTGATCAAAATAGGTTTCGAGGGGAGGGAGTGCAAGTAAATCATTTTCTCAACCTTATGAACAAAACATTGGTCTTGCCGATCCGGTTATGTTAAGCCGTCTGCATAATTGAAATAGACATAACTCAAATTGTAATGGAAACCTAAGGATTTCACAAAGTACTTGTGAACATGTTAAGATGAAGAATTGTTCATCCAAGTCGGAGAAGCTCGATCCAAATGAAATCAACGACTCAAAAAGTTGCACAACCAGAGAGAGAGAGAGAGAGAGAGAGAGAGAGAGAGAGAGAGCAATTTTAGTTCTATACCTATCATGCAAATCTAGGGTGTAATGAGTACCTATGATTTTGCTTATTCTTTCATAACTCAAGAGACAGACTATTGAAATGATAATCAACTATAATTTCAGCATTTCTGGAAGCTCTCTGATAGCCTTCTTGAAGCTGAATCACATCGTGAGTATCCCAGGGTGGGTCCGTGACATCTTTAATCAGCATGGATTGTCTATCTTCTCCAATTCAACTACCTCCTCGAGAAGAAATTTGGCTAAGGCACGCAAAAGTTTTGATTTCTCATTGTCGAATTCAAATCCGACAATTTCAACCTTTTTGAGTTGATTTGCCACACAATGGAAATCCTTCCGTGAGCGCCAAAATTGCTTTTCAACAAAGTTGCAGAGCTTCGGAAAATCCTTTTTCCTGAACTGAAAATACACATCCACAGCTTTAGGAGAAGCAATAACGTAGCAGTGACATTACGCACAAAAAGAATTGTAAAACAAACAAGGTTGTCTAATCTGGTAGAGCACACTATAAGTTCTCACGGACCAAATGAATCAATGATCACATCTTTGTTGCAAAACAATCAACTTCTTTCCATGTAGCTCCAAACCGTCCCAGCTTTTTTTCACATACCAATTCGCTTAAGTCGCTTATGTAAGTAAATGCAAACTGTGTGCAAATCATAAATGCTGTACTGCATCAGCTTCAATATAAAGGCCTGAAAGTAGATGATGTCAGGCTGACTACCGAAGCATATATGTCACTATGTCCAGAACAAAAATGGATTAATACCGTGGCATTATTGGATCTTGGATTGCATATGGCTAGCCTTTCCAGTAGTGGGGAACTCTGCAGCAAGAACGCAATCCCCTGAAGCTCGCGTTTACAAACTGTAGTATACACTACAATATTTCGCCATCTCGATGACAGGTGCGGCCATCGCTTTATCCCTGTTCTTGGTAGAACCTGAAAGCAAGTTGAATTTTGAGCCAAGTAGCAGAACAAGATATGACCTAGCTGTTGAGGTTCATATATGTCTGATGTAACAGCAATATACGTCAATAAATACCCAGGAAGTGAGACCCAACAAAATCAACTCTGTACCTGAAGACACCAGCTTCCGAATGTGATTTTCGTGACATGTTGCAGCTTTAAAAGATGAAACTTAAAGTCGCCAGAAAAGTACCAACGACGAGCAGCTGGCTTGTTAAAGTTTAACTCAGTATGATGAGGCAGCTGCTAATTGAAGCCTCATCCTTGACTGAAGCTGAGTTGAAGTTCTCTATGAGAAGGCAAACTAATTGTTCTGTTCAGAATTGGTTAAGAGTCTTACAGAGGGTACTGCACCCTGGTTGAGGGACTGCTTCAGAAGCTGCAGAACGCGGCTAAGCTTTTGATTGGTAATTGGCTCCTTCGGGTGAGCAATTTGTTTAATTCAACCAATTCGGGTTCATACTTATGGACAGTTGATGGTCCCTCTTCCAGGAGTTGAGGAAGTTCATACTAAATTTTATCACACTGGAATCTGCCTCACATGCTTTGCTACTCTGCATCATGTCTAGTGCTGCAAATGTACATTGTGCCTTCCGAATAACTACCAAAAGACCAGGGAGAAAAATAGCTGGCGTTGGGTCAGTCTATATCTTCTCAATAGTGAATAATCATGATTCCAGAATATAAACTCTGTTATTTCAACAATCGAAAGCCTTGGCATCACTCAATCTGTCGTTCAGGTGGGAAACGAAATAGTTCTCAAACATAAACTTCGCTGGTTTTTTTGCAACTGTATTTGAAAAGAAGAGTGAATTATATTTGTTCTTACATGTTGCCTCTTCATTGTTGGATGTGCTTAGGATATATCACTTGCGGCAGAGGTTGCAGATGTGCCATTTTCTTTGCCTAATTGCTAGTCTCCATGCGACAAAGGTCTTGGTGTCCTGTCGTGGTGTCTGGTGGCCCTCCCGAAAGCCAATGATGATCCGATTGAACTGTATCACTTCACCTGAGACAGGCCTACTTCATCTGTTAATGAGGGCTCCATAAATATTTGAACTTGTTCCTTTGGTTGGAGCCCGTTCATTGGTGCTTCCCACTGTTCGCTCGTGCATCCGATTGCAAGCATTTTGCTAAGAAACACCCCGAGCCAATATTTTCCCCAAGCTCTCCTCACGGTGTTGTAACCTCGCCGTCATGTCCTCAAGCGAGTCATCCGTCGTCCATTGTCATCAGTCGGGTCCTTGCCGAGTCTTGTATCTCTGTCCTTCTTTTGTCCTCTCGGAGCTATGCTTGATGCGACGAGCGGCATCACCGGTCGGTCACACCAAATCTGGTCGTCAAAGGCGAGCAACACACCGGTCTGGGCTCCACAACATTGGATTTGACATCTAAAACTCATCCAAAAAGATGGAAATAGAGAGAGTTGTGTGCTTGGGTTGGCGTACGGGTTGCCGAGGCTGGTCATTGGCAAGTCGCAAAGGCCTTGCGGGATAATTATCAAAAAAGTCTTAAAGCTATATCACTTATGCTAATTCGGTCCTAATTTTTTTAATTTAGCCAATTTAGTGCTAATATTTTTGAAGATTTGCTAATTTAGTCTTAAACATTTTAATGATCAATGTAGTCCCTTCGATTAATTTTGGTTAGGAATCATTGATACGGCGATTCATCGCGCCATCCGTCCTTTGTGGCTCAATCGAGAATAATTTTTTTATTTTTTTATTTTAACTTATTTTTGTTTTTGATTTTCTTTTCTTTCTTTTTTTTTTTAGGCCGGGGTGCAAAGCTTTCGTCGGCCCGGGCGAGGTGGCGGCCCTAGCCGCATCTAGCAAGGGCTCACGAAGCACACTTGCTATGGCCGATGAGGACGTCGTGATCCAAGACCTCCCGAGACACGGTGAGGGCCGCGACCCTCCACCCTGGGGCCAATGACCTGGTGGAGGGTCGCAGCCTTGCTTGTTGGCCACTCAACCTACTGGCTCGATCAAAAACAAAAGTAAAACATAAAGAAATCTATATATAATTAATTGGCTTATGACATCTTTGCAAGAAAAAAGCTAATTATTTGCCTTTTTTTAACTTGAAGGATTCAAAAGGAAATCCATTACCATTTTGCAATGTGAACTTTGAATCAATTTATAAATAGGGCGGTAAAATATGGCGGATGTTGCTACGGTTTCTTTTTTTTTTTTAATCCAAACACGTCGCTCCGTCTCTACTTTTGCCGGTTGTGGCGGATTACTCTAAGGGACAACCAGGAAATCGAACACGTTAATTCAATGGTATAGTGGGAGCCGGGGAGATCAGTTGAGTAATTGCTGCCACTTTTGTAAGTCTTGACCAGAGGGTTTTATAGAAGCCTGAAGAGGACATCTCCCGGGGGTGGCTCCGGCGGCCATTGAGAGGGCGGCAGTGGCGGCGCCAGGATGAATCGTTATGTCGGTAGTCGTCTTAGCCAAATTATGTTAATGACAAGTGGACTCCATTGTGCAAATTGAAATCCCAACAAAGTGCACAAGTGTAAAGATCAAAACTATAATAGTTACTTCAAAAACAAAGACTAGGCGTGCCAACAAAACAGCCATCGGATGAAATGCTTGACCATCTGAATCAAACGTACTTCAGGCAACATCAGGTTCCATAATACCCGAATGGTAGAAAAGCTGGTCATGTTATGTTGTATTAACACCTCTCTACTACCGCTACTTTAATTCTTCATCCTCACCTTAAATCTCTATGCATTATTTCACTGGGGGAGATTGAATTTTCCCTGAAAACCTTAGAAATATTTGGAAGCCGATAGCTACCCTAATTCACAACTTTTAGATTTTTCCCGTATACAAGTCATGACGACGTTTTATGCTAAATTCTCCGGACACGGCATGTCACTAATAGTTCTATTAATATTTATGATCAACACAAAAGGCAAGGTGGTGTGAACGAACAGATGAAATTAGAAGGGGCACCCAAGTATCCAAATTCACGGTAGAAAATGCAAGTTCCGCTGTAGAATTATTAGAATACAGAAATCTATTGAACTTATTCATCTCAATCGAAACTCTGGGGAGAGATCATTAAGAAAAATGACATAAAATGGGGTTCGACACGAATTGCTTCCTTATAACTGAACGAATTGGGTAATGTCTTAGATGAAATACTTAACCATATGAATTTCTTTCTGCTTGTAGCCACACTTCTCATAGAATGCTTTATTCTCATTGCTGCAGTCAAGAATCACCTTATAGCAACCCACAGATTGGGCATGATCAGTGAGAAAAGAAATAACCTTGTTCCGTAACTGCATCCCCCTAGAATCACAATCAACGACCACGTCTTCAATATGGCCAACCTTGCCGCAGTTCCTTATAAACTTCTTCTCGATGAACACACTTCCAGTGGCGACGATCTTTCCACGACTAGTATCCTCTATCACACAAATCACATGGTCATCGCCTAGAGAGCTGAGCTCTTGGAACCGCTTTTGGAAATCCTCATCGGAGATAGCATCGCAAACTGTCAGCTGCTGCAGTAGCTCTACAAACCCTTTGCTTTTGTCGGAAATCTCTAGTTTCCGAACTTGAAGATTTCATGCTTCATTTAGTGGGACCCCAGTCTGCATTTCCTGAGATGAGGCTTCTGTTTACACCAACTTCATTCACATCGACAAGGAGAGAATTAGAGTTCATAAGTCAAAGAAAAGAACATGAAACGCATTCAGAAGCTTCACCATGATATTAAAGGTAAATCACGTATAAGACACATAGCATTTCTCTATCTAAGCAAGCTACCTTGCTCAGACTTGCAGTGGCCAAATCTGCTGAGCTCTAAATCATAAAGCAAAACATAAATGCAATTCACTTTTCTGCCTTCTTCAACCAAGCTAATATTAATGCAAATGCGACATCAGTTACTTCCTAGTGAGTCTGTTCGCAAAAGATACAAAACAAGAGGAGGAGGAGGAGGAGGAGGAGGAGGAGGAGAAAAACTTGCTAATGAGGCCAAAATTAGTATTTACGTACACAATACAAAGAGGAAAAAGAAGCAGTTCTATGGAGTTCTCTGTTTACAGAGTGATAGTTTCACTTTAAATTACAAACTTAGAAAGCAGAATCGAAGAACCTATCTACAGCCTGGCAACAATTACGGCTGAAAAAGAGAGAACGATGAACAAGTTTCCTTGGCTTTGTCATTTATCAAAACAGCTCATTAAAGCTTCAAATAAAATTCCAACTAAGAAAATTCCATTAGTTGCTTTCTCTGGTGCATAGTAGGTATCTGTAACGATGTTTGGTGGTAACACACGACACCATTCTCCATTGATACATCGGAAAACAACATCTGCGGTGCTTATTAGTCAAAAACTCACAATGGAGTAGCTCTTTCTCAAAGCATAAAACATCTCAAAGGATTCTTCATACCTGGACTTAGTTCATGTCTAGGATATGGCAGATAATCCTATGAAATATAGGCTCCAGATAAGCCATAGAATACTATCTTGACACTGGCTGCATATTCTGGACACAATGCCCATGATGACCACAAGACAACAGGAGCAGCTTTTGCCAACACTCATTATTTGCTGGCAGTCGTAAATGCCAATAGAATTCTTACAGGCAAAAGGGAAAAAGGAAGTTCAGAGCGATGTTGAGAAAAGCTTTACTGCTAATTGTTGCAAATGCTGCTAAAGACATCCAAAAATGCCAGCAAAAGTTCTCTCTTTAGAGGCATTTGAGAGTGGCATTTGCAAATGCTGCGATCTGTATTTCTTGTAGCAAAAATTGTAAGTGCCAGAGGAAAAGTCACTGCAAATAGTCCCCGAAAACATTGCTTCACCGCAAATTAACTCCGCTTAAAACTGTGAGGTTGAGACAGAGAGCCAGATTATGAAGTTTGCAACAACTCATTAAAGACGCACCGAACTCCTAAACAGCCTAAACAGTATCAAAAGATTCAACCCAAAAAGCAGAAGAAATCGATGGATTACAAAAGCTTCATATCAACTCATGCATCGTTGCCAGACACAATAGCAATCTCGGAGAGAGTACACGAGACTGTCCTGCGCTTTTTCTAGAGTGTGATTGAGCCTAGCCATCGCGTACTTCTAATCTACGCTAGCGAAGAAGTCCAGGGGCATAAAGCTTATCAAAATCAGTCGAAATTCCCAGAATCGAACGACACCCAACACTGTCTTGCGCTTTCAATTCAGGAGGAGCAAAAAGATTACGCATTCACAACGCTCGTAATAATCACAATCACAAACCAGAAGAACGAGAGAGTACCCTTGGGCTCGATTTAATTGCTGTTCCCTGCTCTGCCGATTCGAACTCTGCAAGTGATTGATGAAATGCAAGCGAGGGACGAAGGAAGCAAAAGAGTCTGAGACTTGGTGTGCCTTCTGCACGACTGGCGGTTGGTAACCTATTTACCCCCAAAGTTACCGAGAGGGGCAAAAAGGAATTTCAGTTTAGGTCGCACTCCGCGAGGTGACGGTGGTGGAGAGGAAGGCGCTGAAGGCGGAAAGTTCCACGAAGGTGGAGAGGAGATGCCTGGTGTTCAGTCGGCGCAATCCCCTCCCGTGAAGTGAGTCCTCCCTTATCTCCGGAGCGTCACCTTTCCCGCACTTCCTTTTGATTCGTGCGAAGACCGGGCTGAAATTGGATCAGGTAATCCTCTATACGTCTCGTTACTTGCGTAGTTATCTCTCTGTCCGTGGCCTGTGTGATGTTCTTATGTCGATATCCAACAATTCTTGGCCATTGTGATGATATTGCTGAAAGTTGTCCGCACGACTGTCGGTGGAATTTGCGGGGTGTTCATCTGGACGCACCACGAGGCGCGAGCCTTGTGAATGAAGTCGGATTGGTGGGATGAATGATGTCAAGTCACTCATTTGTTCGGTTGTGGTGAATGATCGAAATGAAAGTCAGGATGGGCGTGAACATAGAGATGCGCATCTTGTTCTTTGGGGATTGTGAAGGCATCGAGATCGTTTCGGAGCCGATACATACTCTTGAGAGATTGGTTTCTCTGTAGAAAAAGTGAACTTCATTCATCAAGATCTTTGAACACACGCACACACACATACATACAAAATCCCATTTCATGGGTTTGAGACAAGTCGGGCATAACTCGCCTCTACTAATGTCATAGCGACCGTTGGCAGCCATTGTAGCAAAGTTCTCGCATGTTCGTTAGCTCTCTTGCATCATCTTGTTATCTTTGAAATTGATTGGATTGTTACCTTTTTATGCTGTAACATCACTTGTTGTTTTTTTTATCTTATAGGTTGTGAAACCTGTTACGTGAGATATCTTTTCGATGACACCGCATTTCATGTGAGATGATGAGTTCGAGTTTGATTTAGATTGTAGTCATGTACACGCTCGGATTACTAGATTCTAAGATCCCGATGTCATCAATATGCAATTAGTCCCATGTCAATTTGCTGTTGGTTTAAATTTGTTAAAATATTAAGGTTAGTGAATTGATTGATGTTGCGAATTTTAGTCGGGGTGGTTGTGGTTCATGTATGCATGTTTGCAAAAGCCAGAAATATTGATTCTTTGTGACTAGATTAAATTCACATTCAAGCAACCCTCACTCGTCGTAATGACATGTATCTCATCTCATAATAACACATCTCCTTGATGTGAAGTCTCACCTTATTGTCGTCTTCACAAGCCCCCATTTGATCCTGTATGAGTTGTGACTTCTCCGGTCGATAGACAAAGCTGTTTGTTTTTGGTTTCTCAATAACATTGGAATAGTATAAAGTTGTCGGAGACGGGAGTTAATGAATAATTATGAGGATGGTTCTTTCCGTTTCCCGGATCCACAAAGCGGAGCAAGAGATATCCATGTAACACTAAAATGTCATTGATCAAGCGCATAACTCCATTTTTTGCTGCTCGGATTCGAGAGAACCGTAGGCTTTTGAGCTCTTACCTTCAGCACTTTGTGAAGCTTCTTCCTCTCCATTGACATCTCCGATGACATACACCTGGTACGATTGCATTCAAGTATTTTTATCTCAAAATTGTCTTGATGGACTTCAAAAGAGGGAGTATGTAAAGCTTAGATGTAGTTGACACCGATTGAGGGCCTATTTTCATTGGCTTTAGATTAGATCCCTATGCTTTTTTGAATTCCGTAGTTCCAATGGGTGCGGAGGTAAATGGATTTCTCGGTAACACTTTAAAGAATTCGCCAACTACGTGTTGTAGCAATAGGATAGTCCGATATCAAATTAGCACCAAGCTCCTCATAGTATTCATATCGGGAAAAATGATGGTATCCCAGAATTATAGTATTCCTTTTACTCCCTCCATGTTAGATCTCATATCATCTCTCTCGTGGGATTTGCTTGAGGAGAGTTGGTGAAGTTTAGTAGCTGTTTTTCTTTTTAAGATTTTCGGACATCGAAAAGTGAAGCAAGGCAAAAGTTAACTTTAAAAGTTAATTTTTAAAAGCGGAGCCACTTGATTATGTTTTATAACGGGTGGAGCGATTTGATGAACTTGCCATTTCGAAAGAGAAAAATTTAGGAAAGCTTCATAGAATGAAAGACTTGAGGAAAACTCTATGCGAATGCGGCGGATGGCTTATATGGTGTAATTTGGTTTCTCGATCCAATGATCGAAGGCTGGCCTACACTTTTTAGAATCTAATTGTATATGTCATGCTAGTAATACTCGCTATCCTTGTTCTCTTAGCTTTTGTTTGGTAAGTTCTTTGTATGTTATCGAGAAAAGATCTTTAATACTTTCTTAGGCATAATTTATGTGAAAAAAAGGTTGAAATTCACCCTAAAAGCAGTCCAATCTTGGAAGAACTGAAAATCATTTCTGTCTACACGGTTTGGTCCGGATATTCGAGATGAGCCGACTTATTTTTGTAATGCTGATGACTTTCTGCGGGTGAGCTTGCTCGATTTCAGGTTGGAGTCACCATGGAAATCTCCCGATTAGATGCTTGGCATTCAAATAAAGATGGTTCTTTGGAAGCTCCAGCAGCATGCATTGTCCGGGGCCCGTGTCGTAGGTGTTGTCTACCGAAGTCTTTTGCGATGCATGCAGGTGGTGTTTACTCCCAAAGAAGAAATCTCCCCTCTTTTCTTTTTGATATTTTCAGCGTACACGCCAAACGGATGTACGTAGCATCTCATCCGTCTTTCAATTTATTGAACCATTCTCTATGCGATGCGAGGTCTTGGTATACGTAGTGGAGTCCGGTGGCCCTCCTAAAAGCTATGATGATCGATTGAATTGATCACTTCACACGAAACAAGCCTACTTCATCTATTTAGTCGTGAACACTTGCGAGGTAATTTAAGTACTTGATTAGCGGGTCTTCGTGTATCATGGGTTACCGGGGATAGTCATTGCTAGAGTACTACTCTCCTGCAAGTCATTGGCTAGGGGAGCCATTGGCTTTGTTGGCGTTACGAAGAAAAATAAAATAAAAAAATCAACAAAAATTTCTAAAAATATAAAAAAAAATATTATTTATGTCGGTCTTGATCATGTCATGTAGGACGGTCGGCGTTAATTAGGTTGTCACGTTAGGATTTTCGACCAAAATTAACCAAAAGGACTAAATTGGTAATTCATTAAAAGGTTTAGGATTAAATTGACACAATTAAAATGTTTAAGACTGAATTGGTAAATTATTAAAAGGTTTAGGACTAAATTTGCGAAATTGAAAGGATTATGGCTGAAATTTGTACCAATGCAATAAATTTTGGACTTCTTAAATAATTTTCCCGCGCATGGTGAAGCTCGGAGCGGTTCTTTTGATTGAGTTCGTGAGAGAGCAAAAAGGGGAAAATAAGGAAAAGGAGAAGTGGATAGCCAAATTAAGTATGTTAATGACGGAACAGTACAAGTGGACTCCATTGTGCAAACTAAAATCCAACGGAGCAGTACACAAGTTAAAATGATCAAAACCATAATTGTTCTCGTAAAAACAAAGATGAGGTGTACCAACAAATGGCGATTGGATGAAAGACTTGACCATCCGAATGAAACGTCTTTAGGCAACATTAGGTTCAATACCGAATGGTGGAAAGCTGGTCACATTATGCTATATTATCTCCTCTTTTATTCTACTACCGCTATTCTAATTCTCCATCCTAAATTTGAATCTCTATGCATTATTTCACTAGGGAGATTAGAATAGTTCTTTTTACAAATATCCAGGTAATTGGAAGCTAATAGCTACCCTAATTCACAACGTTTAGTCTCTGCACAATGCTAAATTCTACCGAAACTTCATGTCACTAATAGTTAGATTTTATACTTATGATCAACACAAAAGGCAAAGTGCTGTAATGAATGAAACTAAAAAGGGCACCGAAGTATCCGAATTCACGTAGAAAAATGCAAGTGTCGCTGTTGAATTATTAGAATACGAAATCTGTTGAACTTACTCATATCAACAAGAACTCGGGAGAGAGATTATTGAGAAAAATGAACATAATTTGGGTTAAACATGAATTGCTTCCTCATAACTGAACAAATTGGGTACATTCTTAGATGAAATACTTAACCATCTGAATTTCCTTCTCTCGCTTGAAGCCACATTTCTCATAGAATGCTTTATTCTCATTCTTTGCGAGTGAAGAATCACCTTATGGCAACCCACGGGACTAGGCATGATTAGCGAGGAAAGAAAGAACCTTCTTCTTTGGACGTTAGGCGAGTAGAAATTCTAACTTGTCGATTGTCGGATTGTCGACCTTTCTTTGCATATTACTTTTGCTTGGTTTGATTGACATCATTGAGAGTGGGATTCATGGACTTAATGGTTGGATCGCAGAAATTGGACATTGATTAGTGGTGGCCGAGAGAGTTGAGCTTCGGCTTAGGCATGCCTCTGTCGAGTGGTTTTGCATGTCGTATTTAAGCGCTTGATTGACACTCTTGAGGGTTGAATTCATGATAATGGTGGGCTGCTCGTCAAGGTGGACGGTGATTGGTGGTTGGCCGTGCGAAGTTCTTGTCATCGACGATTTGGACGGGTGAAGGACCCCGAATTGATTCGCATGTGGTTATTTTAAGTTGTACAAGGTATTATAGGTCTTTGGATTAGAGGAATTCAATGCCGGTTGGGCCGGACATGATGTATTCATGTGAGAAAGTCGGCGATGGCGTTACATGGGTGAGCAAGATGATCTTGATGCTTTTGCTTATCGTGGTTGTTACCGGATTGATCATGCCCTATTGTTGCGGTTGATGTCTTGTTTCTTTGGGTGATTGACATTTCTAATGGTTGGCTAGCTAGAGCTATTCTCGTCGAGCTTTTAGCTCACTTGTCATTGTTGAACTCTTTTTCATATACCTTGGTTTCTCGTGTCTTCGGATGATAGTAGCGGTGTTGGAGCATGCCGATGGTTCTTGTGGATAGTATTTTGGAGTAGATTTTTCTTTTGGTCCTCCCAATGTAAAGTTTTGATTTAAAAGGATGATGTACATAAAGGTTTTATAATCGAGATGACTTTGTTACGTGTCGGTGAATATTTGTTTATAATAGGTGTTGATAGTGAAACCCTATGAGGCCATACACTTTAGGCATGCCTACCCTATTGTATGCACTTGTATGCTGGCCTCACTTGTTTAGATAGTCTTCCGCATGCGCTATATACTTTATATGTAAAAACAGATTAAAGCGAGCATGTACTTGTAAGTGGCGGGCCTGGGACGTCACACTTGGTTAGGCCCTTCTCTTAAATAATGAGGGCACTTCAAGTTCTTGTTTGAAACAAGATTCACTTCATGCACTTATTTGAGAAAATAAAGACACTTTAGGTAATTATTTGAGCAAATAAGGACACTTCATGCTCTTATTTAGAAAATATAGTTATAGTCCCTAAAAACTCTCAAATTTAGGTAATTTTACCCCGAATGTTTTTTTAATTCAAAGAAATCATCAAACTTTAGACCTAGTGTTAAACCCACCCCCAATTCTTTGTCTAAAAAATTTTTACATTTTATGTCCTGTCTCAAATTTGCCAAGAGACAAGGGAGCAATCTCAGCATTCGGACCAAAACTCACGGTCAAGTGGGGCGGTAGACTTTTCGGCATGTAATCATCGCAAGGAGAGCTCGAAAAAGAAAAGGGTGGAGCTTTTCTTCGCAACCAAGCAAGAGAAATAAAGAGAGAGAGCGTTATGGTCGGCAAAAGAGAGAAAAATTTAATAAAAAATAAAAATAAAAAAATTGAGAAGTGGTCGTCAAAAGAAAGAAAGAAAAAGAGGAGCAGAAGAGAGAGTTTTCGGGGAGGAGTTAAAAAGGACAAATTAAAAAGACAGAGAGACAGAAATTGTCGGGCCACGCCTGAGAAAGCTACAGAGAGCAAAAGATTGGGTATCAATATCAGAAATCAAATTCATTATCTATCTATCTCATTAATCATAATACTTTTCATAGATCGTTTTCACTGTACCAAACATATATCCTTTCACAGCATAATAACTTCCGTTAATCAGATACACAAATCAATACGTATAACCTTTTTGCAATCCCTTGATAATCCTCCAACCATTTCACAATAATCAACTCACCAACCGTTTCTAAAAATGCTTTCCATGCCATTTCACATAATCAAAAGGATAGTAAATGTCCAATCCGAGTTTGATGCATCAAATATGCTATAGATGATTAGTTTGCCTTTTAACCAAATCTTACTTTGCACATAATATGTCTAATCCTTTTTATTGAAGAGGTAACACTACTCAGCTGAGAATGCCCTAACAACATAGTTATTCGAGCCGGCCATCTCGTAATCATGTTAATTAAAGGAGAATCAATGTCAAAACCAATTAATATACTACCTCAATTTCGAATTGGCTAAAACGAAGCTTAATCGCTAACAAAAGGATTGCCATGCAGTAACAAATTACTCGCACAAAGCGATTAGTCAAAGCTACCTGCAACGTGGAGCTCGTACGCAAAGTTCGAAAATTTCGCTCCAACTAAAACATTACTTTAAATCAATTCTCAACAAATCCCATAACTTCACAACATCATAATTTAAAAAGTTACTTCGATTTGACGAGCACATGGCTTAATCCTCACCGGATATTGCGGGTCGAAAATGCTCCTTCTTTTTCCTTTCTCTCTTCGCGCGAGCTCTCCCTTTCGCCTTTATATGTCTCCTTTTGCTTTTTCTTTTTCTAAAGCCCACTTTTTGACCAAGTCATGTGGAAAATATGAAATGCTGGCTCCCACTGGACACGTGTCGGTCAATTAATATAGTAGTATTTTGCTGACTTAGAATATCTCTTGTACCCAATATTTCCTCGTGACTCTAAGCATGTGGTTTCTATCCCCGGGGAATGAATTGTGACTGAAGGCATTTAAACTCTATTCTAGAGTTTACTGAATTGAGTCTAGAAGGCGTTCAACATGATGAGCAAAAAGGCAAGTAGAGACAAGGTGTTATTGCAAGCAGTAGCCACAAGCCAAACAGAATTTGAAAGGTTTGATGTCAGCGGTGTAGTCCTCTTCTTGAAAGATATTTATTGGCTTCCGAAGATGCTCCGGAGATAAAGTCTGCTTCAGATTTCTTCCTAGTTCATCGCAAGTTGCATTACAACTTTCATTTTAATGGTGCTTATTTGACAGGCTTGCTCCACCCTGAAATCTGAGCAAGAGAGCACCATGTGAAGGACTAACCGCAATTTTGATGTGACATGATAACCACTTAGGATCACCCTTGATTGTCATATGGAAATATAACTCATGAATCGAAAAGTTAAAAATATAGATGGTGGATCATGCATTTCATCCAACGGAACCATAAAATGAGATATAATGTTTGAGATAGGTATTTCATGATAGATGTTAATTTATTTTAAATGATTGTTAGGTGAAAACTAATGATAAAATTTACTTGGAAGGCCGAGATGTTCGTTAAACTTTTCGTGCAATATGATGTCGTGAAAATAAGTGTGAAAGAATATACAATGCAAATACAAACTTAAAGCAACATTTACACAACTAGATTACGTGCATATAATGATTTGTCAATATGATAAACTTAAAAATGAAATGTCATCGCATTGGTTTGGTTTTTACTTACCAAACAGTTTTATGTCGAATGCGATGAGATGGTGATTTTCTGACAGATGTCAACTTTATTGTGTCAAACTAATGACATAATCGATGATTTTATATATTGATAAGTATAGCAACAGTTAGAGTGGAATAGATCAATAATATGAAATTTTGGATGAGAAACTGTGAAATCAACAAAATTGATTAATTGATTAATTGGTAACTTCACAATTAAGTAGAGAGAACAGTGGTGGGCGTGGCCACTCATTCGAAATAAGAAATGGACCAAAAAAATTGGTAGAAATGAGCCCCGAACGGTGGCCTCAAGTTAAGCAAGGACAGGCGAGACCCAGCCACTGGAAGGGGGGCAAAAGAAAATTATATGCTATCGATTACGGGACTAATACCGTAACAACGCTTTAACTCATTCAATATTATTTCTATCCTCATCTTTTTATCTCTATAATCTTGAACTTTAGATTTAGTCCTAAATCTACCTCTAATTTTTATATCCAAAAAATCCTGAAACTTATGTCATGTCTAGAATCTACTCCGATAACTTTTTGTCTAAAAAACACACTAGCTTGTCTCAAATCCGCCCTTGTGAACCCTCCTTCCAAAAACAGTCCTTATTTTTTGACGTGACATTTCAATGTCAAGGAAAAAAAAATCTAAATCAGCAAAGTGAGGTGGAATATTATCTCAAATGAAATTGTTTTTTGATAAGGAAATTAGGAAGACTAGGGACGATTGACCATGATTTTTGGACGGAGGGCTAACAAGGGAAAATTTAGGACTAAACCTAAAGTTGTAGTTTGTTTAGACAAAAAATTTGGGGCAAATTTGAGACTGAACTTATAATTATTTTTTATTAGAATTTTTTTTTGAAACTAGACCTAAAGCCTTTTTATATAAATAGGTACCCTTCTCATTAAATAGTTAATTGTTCGACTTTTTACGCACTTGAACGAATTTTTGGTTTAATAAACTTGTAAGTGATCATTACAGTGGCATGGCACTCTTTGGGAGCAGAGCAAAGCACCACGTATTTTTCGTGTATTTCTTCATTATTTTTTTCCATATTTCCTTGGAAAATTGAATTTATTCCCGGACAACAACACATCGGCTCTAGAGGAGAGCTCAAGAAGATTTCAACTATAAATGTACAAATATTGGTTGTCCAGTTTGAGTAGAAAGATGCTGGATAAATACACTACGAGTGCCATAAATTTTGTAATGACGCTCATTCGAGGGCCATGACTTTTTTTTTTTTTTCGGTTGAGTACCATATCGGAGGAAAATCGTTCACTTGATTGCCACTTCCAAAGAAATCATCCTACGTGGACTTTTTATTTATTTTTCAGCAAAAGAATTTTTTAAATTTTTAATATGTTCTGAATTTTTTATTTTTATTTATTTTGATATGTTTATTTTTATTTTATTTTTGTTGGTTTTTCAACTTTGGCCGACGAGGGATATCGGCGACACTCGCCGGCCACGATTGGTTGGCCCAAGGGCGAAGGCTAGCTCGCCCTGGGCTAGCGAGGCCACGACGGCCCTAGGAGACGGCCATCGCGGCCTCGGCAATGGGGGTGAGGGTGCGAAGGCCCTCGCCGGATCTAGGCGAGGACCTTCGCAAGCCATGGGCGAGGGCCGTCGCACCCTTAGCCATGGTCGGGGACAACTCTCCCTATGGCCGGCAGGGTTGCGAGGAGCCCTCACCCATATCTAGTGAGGGACTTCGCGCCCTCGCCCCCCACCATTGAGGCCGCGACAGCTACGGGCGTGGGTCATCGCGGCCACCGATCCAAGGCGAGGCGGCCCTCACCCCCGGGGTCACCAGTAGTGACCCGAGGGTCGCTGGTGGCCCTTACTAGCCAAGGAAGTGAAATAGTAAAATAAAAAAATTACAAAATAAATAAAAAATATATAGGAAAAAATTCACGTGTACATTAAAATATTCGATAGAATTATTTCGAAAGTACCACATCAGCTTTTCGGCGCCCACATCATCGATAGCACTTAAGTGGTCGATTTTTCAAAGTTATGGCACTTAAGTGAGTGCGCGTACAAAAGTTATGGCAGCGATGGTATACTTATCCCAAAATATGCTCTCCATTGTTTAGATTTGCTTTGGAAGTCTCTATAGATAAAAAGAATGAGAGTGCATCTCATCTTCTCATTAGTACTTAAGGAGACGTGGTTTATCCACTTTTGATTTGCTGACTTCAACTATCCACTCTATTACTAACCATCACACAATGAGTGAATAAGACCGTTTTAGGAAATATTTCTTTACATCAGTATTGTGTGCTATAATTACTCTAATTTATTATGTGTCAATATGTTGAACATTGTCCAAGAAGATGCTCACAAAATATGTACAAGAAACCAGTCCACCTTTTGACCCGAAAAAAGGGCACAAAAATATATGCTTGATTTGGTTTATCTATGGAAATGAACTTAAATTGTTACGGGGTCAAAAAATTTATTCAATTTAATGCATATGTTTTTTGACTAGTTTGTGAGGTGGAATGTTATCTTCGACGAAATCATTTTTTGATAAGGAAATTAGGAAAAATAAGGGACGACCGATTGTGATTTTTGGACGGAGGGCTAGCAGGGGCAATTTAAGACTAAACCTAAAGTTACGGTTTGTTTTAGACAAAGAATTTGGACCAACTTTGGGACTGAACTTATAATTAGGTTTTTTTGTTAGTTTTTTGTTTTGAAACTAGACCTAAAGCCTTTTTATATAGATAGGCACCCTTCTCATTAAATAATTAATTGTTCGATTTTTTATACATTCGAACAAATTTTTGGGTTTAATAAACTCGTGAGTGATTAGTACAATCGCACGACACTATTTGGGCCTAGAGCACCATGCATTTTTTCGTGTATTTCTTCATTATTGTTTTCTATATTTCCTTGGAAATTTGACTTTATTCCCGGACAACAACGCATTGACTCGAGGGAGGGGTCAAGAGGATTATCAAATATAATTGTACAAATATTGTTTTGTCCAGCTTGATCGGAAATATGCTCTTCATTGTTTAGATTTGTTTAGGGAAGTCTCTATAGATAAAAAAGAATGAGAGTGCGTCTCATCTTCTAATTAGTACTTAAGCATGTGTGGTTTATTCGCTTTTAATTTGATGACTTTAACTATACACTCTATTACCAACCATCACACGATGAGTGAATAAGACAGCTTTAGGAAATATTTCTTTACATCAGTATTGTGTGCTATAATTACCCTAATTTATTATGTTTCGATTTGTTGAACATTGTCCAAGAAGATGCTCATAAAATATAAATGAGAAACCAGTCCACCTTATGACCCAAAAAAAGGGCACACAAATATAGGCTTGATTTGGATTATCTATGGAAATGAACTTAATTTGTTACGGGGTCGAAAAAATTTAATCAATTTACTGCATATGTTTTTGACTAGTTTTGTCTCTAAAACAAATTATAAGGAATGAAATCGAACATTCACAAGAATGTGATGATCAAAAGTGGAAGGTTTGTGCATGTAGGCGCCTTGTAATCTCGTACACGTGAGTTTGTACTCTTCCGATTATCATTTTGTCCAAACACAGGTAATAAAGAGTTGTCATGGAGTTACAAAGTCTACCTAGAAAAGAAATTAAACAAGCGAAAAAAATATATCTATGGTCGATGCATCAGCGTGTTTTTTTGTCCGGATGCATTGTAAGTTGCTGTCCATTTCCTATTATATATTTAGATTTGCCAATTGTATTCATTTACGAGCAAAAAAAGGCCAATGTATGTAAAAATTTATATATCACCGAAAGTTATTTCAATATGTTCTCTAGCATAGACTATACTAATTTAATAGAGGGAAAGGCATACCGAAAGTCTTAAAAGTACAATATAGACTGTAGGAGCGGAGATATCAAGCTACAAGGGTTTATCATATTCCCTGCTACTAAGAAAATTGTAGATCCCCTGGTTACTCACATAGTCAATCAAGTTAACATAGATATTGCGGGAGGATGTCCTCATTGTAACATTAAGAGCTTTAAATATATTCAACAAAATACATTTTCTGATGGAAAATAAATTTAAAAAAGTGCAGGAAAGTTCAACGGCGCAGCAACTGTATGTATTTATCAATTATGACCACTTGTCTACGGATAATAACAGAAATTGTTTTTTATTCAAAAGTTTTAATTGTTTTTATTATTTTTTTAACAATGCTGCTGCATCGAAACTTGCTCACATGTGCAGTGAAACTTCCACCACATGAAGGCAACGACTATAAACGCCATGTTGACTTATGGGTAACAAGATTCTCTTTGCCAACTGGTTCCCATTATACAAATCAACCCACAGGAGAGAGAGAATTGGCAACAAGGAGGCCATTTCCTGTTTCCTCTGAGAGAGGCATTCTGGGCTTTTTCCTCCGTCAGATTTGAAAGCGAAAATCAAGGCCAGAGTCTGAGCAAAGCCGAAATGCATCGACCCATTTTTGGGCATTCTTTCGCCGTGCTCGTGGCACCCATCCTTCTCTCCGTGCTTGCGTTCCGTTTTCTCAATAAGAAGAAAGCTGGTGAGCGTAGAAATGAAGAAGATGCTGATACTGGCGCACCTGGTTCGATGACTGCACCGACAGAAGCTAATTCTGGTGGATCTAGTCCGTTGCCGACAGAAACTAATTCTGGTGCATGTAGTTCGCCTCCGATGGCAACTAATTCCGGTGGATCTAGTTTGTCTACTCCAGAACCTGAATCCGGTGGATCTAGTCCGTCTGCGACAGGAATTAGTAACGGCGCATCTAGTTGGTCTCCGACAGAAACTAACAACAGTGCATCTAGTTCGTTGACTGCGACTACTGGAAACCGCTATGAGGTGTTCTTGAGCTTCAGAGGCCCAGATACTCGATATGGCTTCACGAGTCACCTCAACCAGGGGCTCCTTAGTGCTGGAATTGATACTTTCAGAGACAACGAGGAGCTCCCCCATGGCGAGGACATCGGACCGGAGATTGAGGCAGCCATCATGAATAGTCAGATCCTGATCCCCATTTTGTCCGAGGGTTACGGTACAAGCAGCTGGTGCCTGAATGAACTGGCTCAAATAATAAAGTGCAAGAATGATAATGGGCAAATGGTGTTGCCTGTATTCTATAAAGTGAAACCAGCTGACGTGGGGCATCAAATCGGGAGTTTTGGAAAAGCATTTCTTGAGCGTGAGGAGCGTTTGCTTAAGAGGCCTTCTTTCGATCGAACGATCCTGAAGAAATGGAAGCAAGCACTCAATGAAGTCAGTACCTTGAAAGGATTCGAAGCCAATGGGTAAAATTTTTGACCAAGACATTCTCTACTTTCTTATAATATGTGTGTGTGTTTACTGGTTGTTCTCATTCTCACCTGCTTCATTTTCGTTATTTTTCTTTGTATATAAAAGAACTGTAAGATCGTGCAATGCATGTGTTCTATAAGTTATTATTATTTTTTTTAGGTTTTTCGCTTTAAGGATGACCAACCTAATTATAGATTTTGTTGTTATAATCCCATTTGCTTGAACAATAAGATTTTCTTAATGAATTTTTACTCTTATATCCAAAGATTTTTCAACATTGCGTCATTTTCATATCATGTCTATAGCGTACGCTACATTAATCTTCATCTCAAACTTTTCTAATTACATATTTATTTGAGATTAATAGTACAACTTATTGTTTTTTTTTTATTTACAGCTCGCAACATCATATACCGTGCATGGTGATTGTCAAAGCTATATTTCTTTTCCGACCAAACAAAAAAAAGCTATATTTCTTTATCTTCCCAAGTTATATTCATTGAGTCATTATAATCGTTGATTAGTTGCTATTAAGATTATTTTTCACAAAAGAAATGTTTGTTTGGTTGCATATGATGATGGAAAATATAAAGAAGGGAAAAAGGGATTATTTTTATTATGTGTTTGTTCAAATAATTTCCAATTCATTTCCTATCTTCAACAAGTAATTTTTATCTCATGCGCCTGCATGTATTGAAGCAATGTTCTAATTTTGGGTAAAAATTATTCTTCTACTTTCGTGTATAAGCAATAATAGACCAGTTAAAATCATAGAACATAGATACTCAAAAGGAATACAAAGTACAACCTGTTGTCATCCTTGGAGGCAATGAAAAATGACAAGAACACAAATCTGGAATGATACTAAATTCGTAGCACGAGTAGAAACTTGCAAGCGCGTAGATTTGAGCAAAGAAGGAGAAATCCTCTCAACTGCAATTCAGGAAGTTCACAATGTCACACTCTTAGCAACTTTTCTGATTCGTATCGCAAGACCTGAAATCATCTTGTATCAAAAGTTATGACTTGTTTTTGCTTATTCAAACGCTCTACAAATTTTCAAAGTCACGTCCACGTCATCCCTCATATCTTTAACAAACAACAAGTTCAAAATTTGACTCAAATCCATAATGGATAGAGGATTTAATATTCATAACTCATACCCTCAAGTTTTTTCTGGCTTAATAAATTATTTTGGAGTAGCAGTGGAATTGGGCACGCCATATGAAGCAACCACCAATGTATGGAGGTGTGACAAGCATGATTTTTAAAGTTTTTGAATCCATCCGCAGATTTATTTATTACTGTGTTCTCATTTGATAAACAACATAAAATTACTGTTGCCGCATAACTGAATTCTTGTCACATTTGACAGGCCTTGAAGCAGACTTGGTGGATTGGATTGTCCGAAAAGTGTTGAGTGAGCTGAAGAAAAATTTTGAGTTGGATATTTCTGAGAATTTGGTCGGAATTGATCATCATGTGAAGGAGATTATGAAATTTGTGGATACCAAAAAATCTCATGCCACCCTATTTGTTGGCATCCACGGAATGGGAGGCATTGGTAAGACTACTCTTGCTAAAGCCATCTACAACAAGCTTTCCAATCAATTCGAGCACCGTAGCTTCATTGCTGACATAAGGGAATCGTGGGAACGTAATGGCGCACGTTGCTTACGAGAATCAGTTAATTTATGATATATCGAAGCTCGAAAATGAAGTCCCTAATGAGGATGTAGGGGCTAAGCACATCTCCTCCAAGTTTAAAGGTAAAAAGGTCCTCCTTCTTCTTGACGACGTGGATGATGTCATTCAATTGAAGCGTTTGGCCGATAATCGTGATTGGTTTTCTTCGGGAAGTTTGATCATTATTACCACCAGAAACGAGAGGATTCTTACAGAATTTGGAGTGGACTATCCCTATGACCATGAGGAAATGGATAACATTCAATCTTTGATTCTGTTTAGCAAACATGCATTTCGAAGGGACTCTCCTCTAAGGGAATTTGAGGACCTCGCTCATGAAGTCGTATCCATCACTGGAGGGCTTCCCTTATCCCTTGAAGTTTTAGGCTCATTATTGTGCGGACAAAAGCTAGCATTCTGGAGAGATACAATAGACAAGTTAAAAAAAGTGCCTCCTCGGAAAGTGCGAGAAAAGTTGCGGATAAGTTATGAAGTATTAGAACATGGACAAAAGCAAATTTTCTTGGATATTGCTTGTTTTTTCATTGGCACTGACAGAAGAACCGTATCCTACATGTGGGATGCCTGTGGCTTTTTCCCCGAGGAGGGAATTGAAGTATTGAGATTCATGTCATTGATAAAAATTGGAGATGATCATGAGCTCCAAATGCATGACCAACTGAGAGATTTTGGTAGGGAAATAATTCGTGAAGAAAACCAGCAGGAGCCTCAGTACCGTAGCAGGTTATGGGACCCCGAGGAAGTCAAGAAAGTGCTAAAGGAAAATAAGGTAACCGTTTCGTTTCTTTTTCATACTTAGTCCATGTTCTACTGTTAGAGTAATGTTGGTCCACTGCTTAGTGCTTGCTCTACTATTATTGCAACTTGAATGTTTCATTGACGAGATTAGAAAGTAGGGAGGTTGCTCTCTCTGAGTAAGTATTGTAGTGTTAAGATCTGAATTTCTATAATTGCTTCATTTACGTCTTCGACATGCAGTAAATAACTTGACTAACGATAAATCATAGAATTATCATCTCTAGATGTTACAATTAATATAACAGGACTAACGATGCCCGCATTTCCCATGAAATTTTAGTCATTTGTCCACAATGGAGAATGGAAGGGATACTTATTTTATGTAATATTGCGTTAGGAATTCCATTTACCAATATTCATAGGACAAAGACTATTTAAAACTTACCGTATTAGATAGTAATAGAAATTCTTTATATACATATATGTATATGTATGTATTAAGCGTATTTTCTGCACTGACCATTAAAAAGATAAATGTTTTACTTTTTTCTACATAAAAGGTCCAACGGATAAATACTTTAAAATTCTATTTTAAATAATTAAGTATGTGATTGTGTTTGAATTTGCGAAATTAATCCTAATTATAACTACTACTTTTTATTTATCATTTGATTTGACTCAAGTTGTTGCTCCATAGCTTAGCACTTATTTGCAATGTCAACGTGCGACCCATGTATAATCTCAAGAGCCAATTCATATATTAACAAATTCGAAGCCAGTGTCTATTTATTATGTCTTTCGTACTACATGACTAAATAAACTAAACTAACCAAAAGAAAAACCAATATTTTCGACAAAAAAAAATGAAAAACGGGTATGCTATATATCTCATATACAAATAAATTGGTATAGCTAAATTAAGTTTTACAGCTGAAAAGGTGCATTTTATATAATTATTTCAGAATTTTTGGCATGACTCCATTTGGCGCTTCATCCATAGTACTATCATAAAAAGAAGCCCAGCCTTTTGCATGACTCCATTACCTATCGAATTCATGTTTTCTTTCATGGAATAAAAGTCACATTCGGCGTCAATTCTTCTTATTCTCACTTTAAATTGCCTCGCATCATCCTCTCATTGTACGAACATTCACAATGAACCACGTTAATAGTGACCACAAATGACTCATTCTTTTTTTACAAAAAGGCAGAAATTTCGTAAAAACTATTATAAACAAAGTTTGTTGACAAGATTATAAAATAAAAGGTTTACATGACCAACTGTACACGTCAGCACAGTGAGCAATGTAGGATATCCACGGCAATTTAACGATGATAACGGATGAAATTTGTAACAGGTATCTGCTTTGGTCTACGTTTAAATAATTGAACTATTTTTATTACATTTGAAAGGTTATGTTATTTTTGTCGTAGATGACGAAGATTAGGCTTTATAGAAGTTTGAAAGGTTTTGCTACTTTTGTCCCAAGTAGAAAAGGTTGGGCTTATTTTTGGGTATTGGCCAAACTCTAGCTATCGATTTTTTATGGCGAAACCGGTTAAACACCACAAAAGAAATCTTGTACAACATTGTGAAGTATAATGAAAAAATTTTCTGGTTGAGCCTCACCAATGGCCGGTGAGGTTGCCCTCGCTGGCCTTTGCCTCTGGCTAGTCGCCGATCTGGCGACCGACCGGAGGAAGAAGGATAAGGAAAAAAAGAAAAGCAAAGAAATAAATGGTAAATAATAAATAATTGAAAAAAATTATAATATCATTCTAAATTATCACGTTAGCATTGGCCTATCAAATTTAGCTAGGATGGACTGAATGGACATAAATTCAAAAGGTTTAGGACTCAATTGGTTAAAAAACGTAAATCTATGACTGAATTGGCACAATTGTAATAGGTTTAAGATTTTTTTTTTGGTAATTTTAGATTGCTTTAGTTGGATAAATAACTAATGAATGTTGATTCTTGCTTATAGGGAACGGAAAAGATTAAGGCCATTTATCTGAGCAAAAGCAGCTCAGAAGGCTCCGGCAAAATAGCTACGCGAGATGGTGCGGTTTACACAGATAAACAATTCAAGAAGTTGACGGGGCTAAGATTCCTTCACATGATGGAAGGGGCACATCTCAGGGGAGATTTTAAGGACTCGGTTGATGGGTTAAAATGGCTTCAATGGAAAAACTGTCCCACGGATTTTGAAGTAAACAATTTTCACCCAACAGAATTAGTTGTACTGGAATTGCCACGTGGCAAGATAAATGAAGGATGGGAAGGATGGAGTTCTTTCAAGGTGAGAACATGTCTTTTATTTTTTTATTTATTTTTCTTGCTAATAGTTTTACGAACATAAAATTATTTGTTTTTCTTGCTAATAGTCTAGAGTATCATAATCACTCTAGACTAACCCCTTAAAAGCATAAAATTATTTGTTTCACCAGATGGCAGAGAAGCTCAAATTTCTCGACCTTACCTTTTGTGAATCCTTGGAAACTACGGAATTCCTCTCAGCTTTTAAGAATTTGGAGGTTCTGATCCTCAATTTTTGTTGGGGGCTGCGGCGAATCGACTCTTCAATCGGAGACATGAAGGCCCTCCTTCGCTTGGAGTTGCGCCACTGTTGGAGCCTCACGGAGCTTCCAGCAGAAATAGGTAAATTAAAGGCGCTGGAGCAACTCCTCCTGACTAATACTCATGCCCTTTCTGCATTACCAGACAGCATAGTACATTTGCGGAAACTAGAAATTCTAGATATTTCTGGGAGTGGCATAGAAAAATTACCCAATGATATTGGGAGGCTGAGACAGCTCCGAAAGTTGGATGCTTCCCGATTGCGAAAAAATGAAAGTGGAAATGCCAGAAAGCATAGGGTCTTTGGAGAATTTAGAAATTCTAAAAATTTCTGGAAGCGGTATAGAAGAATTACCAAACAGTATCGGGGGGCTGAGAAAGCTCCAAGTTTTAGAAGCTATAGGTTGCGAAAATCTGAAAGGGAAACTGCCAGAAAGCATGTGCAATCTAGCGTCCCTACAACGCCTTGATTTTCTTGGCTGCAAGGAGCTCCAATTGCTGCCGGACCTTCCTTCCAGCTTAACATATTTGGGCGTCACCTGTCGAAGTCGCAGATTGCCTTCACTCTCCCACCTAGCTCGTCTCAAGGAGCTAAATGTCAGTTACTGTCGATTTCTCCAGTGCATCCCGGAGCTTCCACCAACAATACTAAAGGATTCAGAATGCTCTCAACAACTGACAGGTGTTGAAGAATCAGAATTACCACGATCCCTAGACACTCCCTTCAAGTTGGAACTACTTGGTAGTCACTGCTTGCAAATCTATTGAAATACTGGACGTTTCGCAGTTAATCCATCTAAGGACATTATTCACCTTTGATTGCGAGAAATTACTTGAAGTTCGAGGTCTTGATAGATTGAAATATTTGGAACGCTTGACTATCATGTTCTGCAATTCACGGCTGGACCTTCCACAGTTCAGAGGCCTGAAGGAATTGGATGTTCGTGATTGCAAAAATTTAGTCGAAATTCAAGGTCTCGATACGTTGATGTTCTTGGAAGAGCTGAGAATCTCCAAGTGCGCTTCAATTGAAAGACTGCTTCTTCCAAAATCCGGGAGTTTGAAGATATTGGAGGCTAAATCGTGCATGAACTTAGCCAAAATTGATGGCCTTGATGGGTTGGACTACTCTTGGAAAGTTTGTATCTCTTTGGGTGCGCTTCACTTAAGGAGTTACACCTTCCAAAATCTGGTCGCTTGAAAGAATTAGGTGTTACTCGTTGTGAAGTGTTAGTTAAAATTCAAGGTCTCGATAGGTTGGAGTTCTTGGAATGGCTGTGTATCTCCAACTGCGCTTTAATTGAAAGGCTAGAGCTTCCAAAATCCGATTGTCTGAAGAAATTATATGCTAAATGTTGCAAAAGCCTAGTCGAAATTCATGGCCTTGATAGGCTGGAGTTCTTGGAAAAGTTGAATATCAGTAGGTGCGCTTCAATTGACGGGCTAGACCTTCCAGAATCCGATCGTTTGAAGAAATTAAATGTTGAATATTGCGAAAGCTTAGTCAAAATTCATGGCCTTGATAGGCTGGAGTTCTTAGAAGAGTTGAATCTCACTGGGTGCACTTCAATTGAAAGGTTACCAGATTTATGTTGCTCTGACACCTTGAGATGGTTGAGTATCAATCGCTGTGACATGCTTCAGGATATTCGGAGCCTAGAGGGATTCCCATCCTGCGAAAGTCTATGGATTGAAGATTGCCAGTCCTTAGCAGAATTACCAAACTTGTCAAGTTTTCATTGTTTACGAGAATTGTTCCTGTCAAACTGTCATGAACTTCGAGAGATCCAGGGGCTCGAGGAGTCAATATCTCTAAGACGTATTGCTATCTCAGGATGTTCCTCAATTGAGATCTTATCGGATTTGTCATCATGTACCCGCTTGATGAGTCTGATTGTGCAAGATTGCGAGAAATTGACTGAGATTCGAGGGCTCGAGAAATTGGAGCAGCTAGCGGAACTGGATATTTCTGGATGCAAGTCACTTAAAACAATTCCACAGTTGTCTGGAAGGCAGCTTTATCAGCATTACGAGAAAAAGCCATTTGACTCAGATAATCCTGGAGTGATACAATTTGGATTTTCATATGTTGACTCGGATGAGTCAGATGACTCGGATGAGTTAGATTACTAGAGATGATCCACATTTTCTAAGAAAGCTACATAAAGCAGGTTACTTGCCTTTGCTCTCTTGAGATCTACCGCCCAATTTTCATTTGTATTTCCTGCTTGGATTTCTTTCAAGATATATGATCTTGTCACTAATATTTCCTGGGAGAAGATGTTCATGGAAGTTAACGTGTGCTTTGGCAAAATGATTCTGCTTATCATGCCAGTAATGGAAATAGATGAAAAGGCTTCTTAAGCGCATCATCTATCATTAGTCTTCGGATAAGATACTTCATCTTAAGCTGAAAAGATAAAGATTCTTTTAGCGTTTGAATGATTCTGGAACGATGGAAGTACTGAATAAAAAACTGATGAAAGTTCTCTTTTTTATTCTGTTCAGTGTGTCCGTTCCTTCAACGATGGCTGGTTTTACACTTTTGAGTCATTGGCCTTATGTCGTTTTACTTCTTTCGCTTTTCCTAAATGTGCTAGGCTTCCTTTTTCCGAGAGAAACCACTGTAATTGCCAATCTAGCTCCGATTGCATCCGATGGAGAATTGGACGAATATAGAGGTGAAGTGCTTGAAAGTCTAAATGAGAACATGATGTCGAACTAAGGAGTTGTTGTTCTACTGAAAAATGAAGAGTGAATGACTGTTGCAAATAAAGAATTCCAAGCTGATATCAGTTGAATGGAGGGACTCTTAGTTATAGGCGTGATAGGTTCCTATCAACTCTTAGACAAGGTTGGTGCCTTTAGGTGATTTTTTCCCTGACTTAACCTGCAGTTACCATCGCGTTTCCATTCTGGGTACACCAGTTTAAGTGTCCATGAACATAAAGAACTTGAATTGGTGGGGATGTCATTTATGATAGATGGACTAGCTATGTCGCATGCAGAAATGCTTGATGCCCACATGGAGTTGGTAGGTTTAGGCCCTGCAGAATATATTCTCAATGCTGTCAGGCATCTATATTGTTTTCCTTAGATTTTTAATCCTGACTCTCACCATGTAATGCTACTTCTGGCGACTCTTCTTGCTCTTTTTAACTGATTGAGCGTTCCCTGCAAGGAGATATCTAATGTATACCTGATTGTATAGGCTGGAAAGTTTCTAGCATTCTGTACTACTTGAAGTCAATTTATCTTCTTCTGATTACAGAGGGGCATCTCGTCGCATCATTTTGACTAATCAAGTTCGCTGGTGGGAGTTTAACAACTTGTTAATAGGATATCTCAAGCTATGCTGCATACTTGTATGACAATCTGGTCGAGAGGGATGGAGTTAGGAATTGGGGAAAGCACGGAGATTAGGAGTATAGAAGGGACTGCATCCAAGTATGTTAAGTTCTTATATGACTCTTATCTCTTGGTAATTCAAATTCGTAAGAGCTTAGGATTAGATGTCTAGCTTTGGCAGTTCTTGATATCTATTCCCACTGGAAAAATTTAGAGAGGAGGCATTTTTTCTCGAGAAACATCTGAATGCTTCAGGCATCGTACGGTCTTTTGGATTTGGAGAACATATTGTTGAGTGCACTATAATTTTTAAGCCGACCTTTGAATGGTTTCTGTTGAGATCCTAAGTTGCAGAGTAGACTTCTGATCCTTGCCTGAAGTAAGCTTTCATGGATCCACTCCACCTCGAGGTTCCAATGCGGAAAAACGATTCATTTCTGGATTGAGATAATGGATTGGACGCTGCCAAAAAGATATAGATTACCATCGCTTTAGATAATGGATTGGTTGATGCTGCTGCTTTTCTGGTTCTCTTAGACTTCTACAATTTTATTAACCATCATCCACTTCGTGAAATGTTTTGCTTGGAAGAGAGTTTTTCACATAATACATTATGAATGTTATCTTGCCAATCTAGCTTTCTTTACTTAACTATGGATATGTGGTGTGCTGTTGCAGCAGTTCTACATGCTCTGGTATAATAGTTTCTAACCTGGTATAAATATTAAGCAGAATGGGAAACTGTTTAAGAAGCTTCAAGTCTCATGCGACAGCTGTAGCGTGTCTCAACTGGGAGGAAGATGCCCAAGTAAACAGAGTGTGCATGTTTCAACTTAAAAGTTGATACGACTTCTTGATCTTGATTCTTTATATCTTACTTGTTATTTCTAATGTTTTCTTTGCAGTTGAGTTCCAAACTTAGAATCTTATTTCATAGCCCAGCAGCTTTAATATGGTTGATGGAAGATTTTTCGAAATCATCAAAGGATCAGGAGCTCAAAGTTTCTTGAACTTGTCTGAACTCTGACAATGCATCCTTGGATTGGTAAAGGATGTTTGCATATACCTCCTGGTCCTTGTTTTGTGGATTTGGCTCTATATATGGTAAAAGCTTGGTATATAATATTTCAAAGCCAAATTTGCAAATGTGGATAATATTCTCTGTTGGAAACAGGAACATCAAATTGTGGTGTTGCTAAATAAGACGAATGATACTCATGAAAACTTGGAAGATTCTGGGACGACGATCTTGCAGGCCAGTGACTTTCCATTGTGCATATTGCAGGAACCACTTGTGCAAATAACTGGGAGGTGTACAAATTGAAGGTAACTCATGATATCCTGAGTTCTATTCCGATCATGTCAATTCACTATTTAAGACATTGATGAAAAAAAAAACTAGCATATTGTGGATCTGGTTCTTTTTCGAGTTTTAAGAAGTGGCTCTGGTTGGACCGGGAACCAGAACTGTCCAGTCTGGTTTCCTAGCACAAATAGTGTTGGTCAAGAACTGGTGGTACTGACCCTGTTTGACCGGTAACCAGGTCTACCTGTCAACTGATACCTAGCAAACCTGTCAACTAGTCTGGACCAGTTCTGGGCCTTAAGAGAATTTGGAGTAGTGTTGGGTTGGGATTTGGAAGTCCAGCCTCTTGTGACTAACAAGCGTGCCAACCATTGGCTTTGTTGTCTTCTTGCTTCAATTTCGGGTGGATAATTTATTTATTGACCGTATTTTCCTAATCTATTAGAAAACAGAACAGGTTGCTAGTAAGATGACATCAAGCGCGTGTAATGTTTTAAGATGCTATGGTATTTGCCGACTCACTGGGTTTCTTTTGCTCACTTGCAGACTCACTGTGCTTCTTTTGTTCTGAGCGCGTGTCATATAATATATGCAGAGTATTCTATCAGATGACATCACATGCAATCGTTTCAATCAGTCGAACTGTTACAGCATGGTTCTGAAGATTTTTTCTTTTAGCTTCTCACCATTTCCATTCGCAGTTTTGGATGTCTGGAAACTTATTGTTGCCCATACTTTTCCCTTTGTGTATCAATGCTCGATAGACTTGCCAGTGTCGGTAACAAATTTATCTCGTTGGCTGGGTGGTGGAACTGGATTAATACTGTCCATGCTCCTTACTACATTTCCACTTAGAACCTACTCTTCAGTTTAAATGGGATTGGCATAGGTACATTGCGCCTCTTTAGTGGACCACTTTATGTTTGTTCCTACAGATTGAAGAAGTGCAAAAGTATGCTCGAAAGAAGAATATTTTTTCAGTCCAAGAAGTAAAATACTGAAGCATTAAATTTTCCCCTAAATGTTTCAAACCAATTGAGAGGACAAAGTGCGAAAGGGGTGAATCTATAGTGGCCAGACAAATACAAAAGGAATAATCATCCTCTTATGGTTGGTGCATAGCAGTCTGAGTTACTGACTGAGAACCGCTATGTACAAGTTCATGATGATAGATACTATCGTGGTCTCTAGTATAGCAAGATACTTTAGAGCATTCATAGTATACATGCATGCCATAGCCTCTTTAGGCACACAAAGGCTTGCTTCCCGCCTGTGTTTCAGCATAATGCATGTATTGTATTTTACTTTTACCAAAAAAGGTATCTAAACATGAACGTTTTTTATGCCCACATATTCAGGGAACAGCGGACTGAAATCAAGTTGATGTTTTCTTGGCAACAGCAAGTAAAGTCGCGGCTTGTGTTTGAGATGCAAGAAAGCGGGCCCTGGTCTATAAACTGGACGAGGATGAAGATGAAATCTCTGATTCAGAATGACCGTCTGTTCAAGAATTTGCGGTGGTTACGCTAGTGTTGCTCCTGTGGGTGGACCTCTAATTAATACTTGAAGTTGCAGACTTGAATGTGAGAAGCAATGCATGTGGGGGCTTTCTGACTGAAGCTCTTCGACACCACCCTTATTGAAAATTCTTAATTTATCCCGGCCGTGTGCCTTTTCTGCTAGACGGGCATTTGTCGAAGAGAAACATGGAGTAAAAGGTAACTATTTGTCTGTTAACTCAGATACCGAAAGATGCTGAGTCATGGCTTCTATCTGTTGCTGTCTTCATGGTATTTCTGCAAGCTCTGAGACCTCCTCAAGAGTGCCAAGCTTTTGCTTCATCTGTATGTATTTATCATTTTCATGTGTAAGAGAACCAAATGTTTGGTTTATATTTGTTTATACTTTGGATTGAATTGTTCACGTAGTGTACTCGACTAACGAATTTTGCATTTGAATGTTGAAATCTCTCACCTGAGATTGACTCAGCAACTCCACGTCATTGTTAAGTGATGCATCCGATCCGATGAACAAAATACAGCTTGTGTGCAGCATGACTAGCAGGTACATGATTTAAAGGTGGCAATAAAGAACATAGGCTAAAAGTTTCGAGGACCGAGAAAACAAGAAGAGAAGGCCAGGAAAACAAATACGATGTCGAAAGATCTAAAGTAGGCAACCAAGCTTATACAAAGGAATATCGATGATGATGGGGCCAAATACAGATAAGTAATTAATATGCCCTCAATCGGTGGTTCATCTAACTGCACGATTCTGACGCCACTCTTCCTGATGAACCCCACTGCATCACTGCCGTCATCTTGAGCCAGCCATGAACACCTTTGCTGGTACCCCTAACAAAACCTTCATCACATGGTGGGTTTTTACTGAACACACCAGCCAGCCAGCTCTTCGAACTGTCGTCTGAAACGGGAAAAACTCAAATTTACTGTTAGCCAAGGAAAATGGTCAATTGTATGTTTTCCATCACACGTAAGCTTCAGTAATTGAGAATGTTCTCCCTTCCAGTTACCGGAAGCTTTAGTAATTGAGAATGTTGTCCGCTGATTCGAAATATTTTACTTTTTTTTTGGGATAAATACACCGTGAGTGCCATAACTTATGTACGGTATTGCACTTGAGTGCCATAACTTTCAAAACGTTCACTTAAATACCATAACTTTAAAAAATCGTTCACATAAGTGCCACGTCGAGGCAAAATCATTCACTTGAGTGCTACATTAGCTTTTCTAGCGTGCCACGTCGCCTTCGCCACGTCAGCTTTTCGGGGTGCCACGTCGGCTTTCCGGAGAGCCACGTCGGCTTTCCGGCGTGCCCACGTCATGTCCGTGTCACGTCAAAATGGCACTCAAGTGAACGATTTTTGAAAGTTATGACACTCAAGTAAACGTTTTAAAAGTTATGGCACTCAAATTAACGTTTTAAAAGTTATAGGCACCTGAACAGCCGTACAAAAGTTATGGCACTTCTAGTGTACTTATCCTTTTTTCTCGTCTTTTTGCTTGGTGTCCGGGAGTGACGAGACAATGTAGCAAGATGAAGGTGAAGGATAATCAAGTCATTTTCCTTTTTCCATCTTTTTTTTTTAATTTTTATCTAAAATATTCCAACAAATTCCACATGCGAAATTCTTTGGTCATACGTGCGGTGCTTATTTAAAAAGTAAAATTACGAAAAAATAGAGTGAAAATTAGATGGTCAATGTGAAAAATGAATTGGGTGGACAAAAGCTAAATTTAAGCTTAGTGAAAAAAAGGTGTTAATTTATGCATAACCCACTCAGTATTTCTTTTTCTCCTCATAAAATGCATGTTCATCCTATTTGGTTGATTTGGAGAAATGTCTTTGAGAAAATGCAAATATCTTTAGGCTAAAGGCCTTTTCCAAAATGCAAGCAATGTTTAGTCAAGTGTACTTTAAAATTACATTGAAAATATCTTTGACGTAAATGCCGTTTTGGGAAAAGTAAACTTTGTAAAGTGCTTTTACTCTTTGAAAAAAAAAGAATTTTTACTATATAATTTTTTTAAAATTACTTGCATCAACCAATAGTCGACGGTTGACGGGCGACGGCAGGGGCGGTGGACAACGATACTAAGCGATGGGTGGCGATCGACAAGCGGCGGTGGGCGGCTAGTGGCGGTCGATAGGCATGGTGGGTGGCGGTGGGCGGCGGCGGCGAGCGATGAGTGGCGGTCAACGGGCGATGGCTCGCGGCGATTGACAAGGAGCGGCGGGCATGATGGGGGGCGATCAACGGGCAGTGGTGAGCGGTGGCAAGTGGCTATCGATGGGCGGCGGTGGGAAGTAGAGGGCGGCGGCGGTGAGTGGGGGTCGACGGGCGATGGCAAGCAACGGCGATGGTGGGCGGCGGCGGGCAACTACAGGCAACGGTGGGCGACGGTGGTTGAATTAAAAACTTATTTAATTTAGGCACTATCTATTTCGTGAAAAATGAACAAGTTAGAAAATATTTTTTGAAAAATGATATCTTATATCGCTCGCAAAAAATAAATTAGCAGAAAAAATTTCGTTGTCCATGAAACAAGGAGACCTAAAGTATTGTCCACTATGAAAATATTTTCTATTAGCTATTTATTTCAAATAATTTAAGCCATCATTTTTACAAAAAATTTTCAAATCGCTCATTTTTTTTGCGAAACAAAAGGAATCACACTTTCTCTAATTCATCAGTCCTTTTCCAATTTTAAACTCAAGAAAAAAAAATCAATATACTTTTGCTTATCCATTGTTATGAAATTCAAATTAAGACAAAAGTTAAGAGATGATAAATGAATAAGCTGAAGCTTACAGGTCAAATTCAAGCCACATGGCAAAACTATGCCATGTGTATTGCCATGTGCCAATCGCAGAGGAAAAGTGAGATGCCTTGTGGTGTATCACAAGAGCAAGCATTTTCTCATCTCCGACCTTCATCATACGCAATAGGTTAGCATTTTCTCTCACGTTTAGTTTTATGATATTATAACATGTTAAGAGGATATTTTATGGTTCTTAATAGTAAAAGTTTGAGATTGAAATCCTCCTTTGCATTACGCAAAGGGATTTGCATATGCCTTTCACAAAGACGGCCGGTTATCATATAGCGTAAATGGAAGCGTTTAGGCCCATTACATATTGGGCATGCTAAAGAAGTAAATAAATAGACTCGGTCTATATGGACCCGCACCATCTTGATCAAAATAGGTTTCGGGGGGAGGGAGTGCAAGTAAATCATTTTCTCAACCTTATGAACAAAACACTTGGTCTTGCCGTCCTGGTTAGGTTAAGTTGTTTCAAGTAATTGAAATAGACATAATTCAAATTGTAATGGAAACCTAAGGATTTCACAAAGTACTTGTAAACATGTTAAGATGAAGAATTGTTCATCCAAGTCGGAGAAGCTCGATATAAACGAAATCACGGACTCGAAAAACTGCACACCCAGAGAGAGAGAGAGAAGAGAGCGCAATTTTAGTTCCATACCTATCATGCAAATCTAGGGTGCAATCTAGGGTGTAATGAGTACCTATGATTTTGATTATGCTTGCATAACTCAAACGAGAAACTATTGAAATGATAATTGACTACAATTTCAGCATTTCTAGAAGATCTCTGACAGCTTTCTTGTAGCTGAATCACATCGTGAGTATCCCGAGGTCCATGACATCTTTAATCGCACGGATTGTCTATCTTCTCCAATTCAACTGCTTCCTCGAGAAGAAACTTAGCTAAGGCACGCAAAAGTTTTGATTTCTCATTGTCGAATTTGAACCCAACAATTTCAACCCTTTTGAGTTGATTTGCCACACAAGGGAAATCCTTCCGTGAGCGCCAAAATTGCTTTTCAACAAAGTTGCGAGTTTCGGAAAATCGTTTTTCCCGAACTGAAAATACACATCCACAGCTAATTAGGAGAAGCAATAACGTAGCAGTGATATTACGCACAAAAAAGAATTGTAAAACAAACAAGCTTGTCTAATCTGGTAGAGCCCGCTATAAGTTTCTCACGGACGAAATGAATCAATGATCACATCTTTGTTGCAAAACAATCAACTTTTTTCCTTGTAGCTCCAAAGCATCCCAGCTTTTTTTCACATACCAATTCGCTTAAGTCGCTTATGTAAGTAAATGCAAACTGTGTGCAAATCATAAATGCTGTACTGCATCAGCTTCAATATAAAAGCCTCAAAGTAGATGATGCAAGGCTGACTATCGAAGCATATATGTCACTATGTCCCGAACAAAAATGGATTAATGTGACGCCCGAAAATTTGACAATCGTTAATAGTGAAATCTAGATTATGGAATGACTAGGAATTTTAGTTTGATGCTCAAGATCGGATATTCAAGGATTAGAAATTGGAAATTGGAAATTTCCTGGATCGTTTTCCGAACGGGATTAAATTCCGATTAAATGAGTAATCGTGTCCTAAAATTAGAAAATTTCATATTAAGCCTTGTTCGGGCTAAATGGACTTGAGTTTGGATTAAATAACCCTTCGTTGGATTTCCGGACCGACGAATTACCCTAGAATGTGAAATTACCAAAATACCCCGGCCAAATTGTGAAATTACGAAAACGCTCCTAGAGTTTTATGAACTAAGGGACAAGGCAATTAAACTAGTGGGACCCCACTTTATCAACTCAGCCCCGTTTGGTCAAAATTTTTCTAGAATTCTCTCCCTTCTCTCTCTCTCTCTCTCTCTCTGCTGCACACGTACACCCCCTTCACCGACCTTGCTCCAGCCTCTCTTCTTCCTCTCCTTTCTTCATTTTCAGCGATAACTCTGGCCATTTCAAGCTTCCTTGACAAACTACGACACATATAGAACTCCCTCGACACCACCGGACCACCGGCGCACCGCCGGAGTCGCCAAAAAATCGGCTGGAAGAAGCCCTCGTCCCCTGCTCTGTTTTCCGCCGGGATTGCAGTTGCAGAGCTGGTGCAGCCGTTTCCGAGCTGCCGCCACCCCCACGACCGTGACCTCGACCTCCAGCCACCTCCTCTGACCTCCTCCGACATTTTTCTTCCTCCTGAAGCCGCCGGAAAGGCTGGAACAGTCCCGAACCCTGACCTGCCCTGTTTTGGCCCTCAGTTGCGCCGATTCTGTTCTCAGCCGCCACCCGCAGCCACGACGCCTCCCTTCGCCCAACTCCGACCACCAAAAACTCCCCAATACCCTCTCAAACCATTTCCACCAGCGCCACGAAGCCCCAACGCCGCCGGAGCCTCGAAATAGCCCCCGACCACCTGCCCTGTTTCGGCCTCCTCTGCCCCGTTACGCTACTACAGCTCCTGTTCGTGGTTGTCGACGTCATCTCCGGCCACCGTGAGCCACCACCGACCACCACCACCTTCCTCTGACCACCCCACACAGCCACCGTCAACCCCGAAGCCGACCACCACCCATAGAGCCCAGAACAGCCCCCTCAGCCGTGCCCTGCTCTGTCTCCTGAGGGTGCTCTGTTTTGCTGGGTTGGGCCGGTTCTGTTGGGCCCGATTCTGTGGGCGCCCGAGCTGGGCTGAGGCCCAATATGTTTGGGCGCGAAGTTGGGCCTTATATTAGGCCCGTGGACTCATTAAGCTGGGAGTTTGGGCCGTAGTTCGAGGATTTTGGTTCGCGGTCCGTTCGAGCCCAAAGTTCTTGCCGAGGATTTTTCGAGGATCATCGTTGGTCTCGCCTTGCTCATCTAAAGGTGAGTCGACCTCTAATTCTTGGTTAGATCGCTAATTACGTTCGGATTAGTTATTTAAATTATTAGGTGTTTAGGTAATTCGATTAGGGCCGGTTTAGGTTAGAAACTTGGTTCATGTTCAATGGCCCTAATTAGTTAAGTTAGTCTGGTTAGCTAGGATTATGTGGCTAATTGAATTTAATTGATTAATTGAATTATTGTTATTGCTTGATTGTGAGTGAGCAATAGGTTAGCAACGAGCGTGCGTGCGTTTGGTTGACGAATCGGATGGGTTAATAATGAATTGATGTACTAATTGAGTCTAAATAAGCAAGATTGGATCGAATTCTCGTATTGATGTGCTTGACCTTGCTTGAATCGACCATCTATATCGATTGTTTGATTGAATGGATTGATTACCTATTGATTGATTGGATTTTCGATTTGGGGGTTAATCGCCTAGCTATGCATGCAAAGTTGCGTGAATAATTCTATGCATTCGTATGACCACATCTATGATCAATTGCATATATTGGCATGAAAACGGCCTTGGGCCGAGTCACGAGCGTATCGTGTGAGCATATGGCTAAAAATGGAATTATAAACCGATGGATTGCCAAGTGTGTTTGAATGGTCATATAATGAATCTTTCCCGACAAGTTCAGCACCGTGCCGCCGTACGAAACCATATGACTTGTCGGATGCACGTCAATCCGTGCCCGTGCCGATCCGTACGGATCACACGGATTGTCGAATGCCAGGTCGCAGCTTGTGACGGATCGTTCCCCTACGAGGGATTCCTAGTAGTGCTACGTCGTGCCCGGTCGTACGAATCACATATAGTGTAAAGTCACACCAGGACGTGTGCAATTGGGCCGATGGCCGTTAATAATTGGACCACGTGTGATGTCCCAGGCATGCGACCAATGTGATGACCATTGATTGTTATGTTTGGCATATCGAGTTGAGTATTGCATATCGTGTGATTTCAAAGGGTGAGCTGCATGTGATTGGGATATTCGTGTTTTAATATGTGATTGACCGATAGGACCCTCCGAACGAATCAATGCCTTAACAGGCTTAGGCGTTGACTCACCGAGATTTATATCTCACCCCGTTGTTGACAAATCTTTCAGTTCGAATCGATGGAACTAGTAGCCCTTGTGGAGCGGTTAAAGCGAGGGTGGCGTAGGTCTTATTTGGAGTAGATATGAAATTGATCCTAACCCGTACCAAAGTATGGGACCGATGTGCGTCTTTGTGTCGGGCTGGCCTAACACGTGTCCGTAAATGAAATTATGTTTTTGAATTGATACGTTTCCTACTTATTTATCCTTGTTTTATATTATTGTTTGGGAGTATTATACGTTTCCGCATGCTTGGTTAATTATCGAGGGTCGATAGCGTGCTTGGGACACTATCCTTTATAAGCCGAGGGACGAGCGGCGGGGATGCCGCCTGCTCGAGAATCGGGGCGTGACAATTAATACCGTGGCATTATTGGATTTTGGATTGCATATGGCTAGCCTTTCCAGTAGTGGAGAACTCTGCAGCAAGAACGCAATCCCCTAAAGCTCGCGTTTACAAACTGTAGTATACACTACAATATTTCGCCATCTCGATGACAGGAACGGACATCCCTTTATCCCCGTTGTTGATAAAACCTGAAAACAAGTTGAATTTTGAGCCAAGTAGCAGAACAAGATATGACCTAGCTGTTGAGGTTCATATATGTGTGGTACAACAGCAATATACGTCAATAACATAGGCAGTAAGAAAGACCAAACAAAATCAACTTGTACCTGAAGACACCACCTCCCCGAATGGGATTTTCGTGACATGTTGCAGCTTTAAAAGATGAAATTTAAAGTCGGGAGAAATGTACCAACGACGAGCAGCTGGCTTGTTAAAGTTCAACTCTGCCTCTGTTAATGAAGGTACTCCATTAGGCTGGAGACAAATCCACCCGACAAACGCAATGAAAGCAGATTCGGAGCCGAAAGAATGAGCGATGAAGAAATATTCGCTTCAATCACCAACTCTCTTAGAGATCTTGAATCAATCCAGAGGTCGCGAGCGTCGAGACGAGAGGAACGCAACATAAAAGATTCAAGAACAGGGCACCCCTCATGATTTTCATAATCACATCATTCCCCGAAGGAAAGTAATCGAAAATAAAGTCGTGAAGGCACAATTTCTTAAGTGAAGGCCAGTGGATGGTAAAATCCGGTAGAAAAGTAGCCTTCGATATTCGCAAGCTCACCAGCGACGTGCAATTGCACATGAATTGTGGTACGACACGATTCGAGCCTCCAAAGACCAACGAAGCGTCCTCCACTTGGCGTTCCCGCAGCAAAGCGGAACCACCGATCGAATTCAGTGCGGATGTACAATCCACATGGAACTTCTCTATCTTAGTGGCAGTGCAGAGACTCAGTGCTCCGCTGATCAAAGGAACGATAAGCCATGAGCGGAGAGAGACATCGATGTTCGGGGTGGAGGTCCAAGCCAAACGCCATTGCTTGGACAGCACGCTGGTCTTCACCAGGTCTTTGAAGGGCAAGAAGCAGAAGATATGGTGGATTATGACGTCGGGCAAGGGGCTGATGTTATCATCCTCCACCGCCTCTGTTGGAGAGGCGGAGAGATCGGGGTTGGCGTCTGGCGGCGCCATCTCCCCGCCGTGAATGGATTTTGAGGGAATTTGGAGGGTTTATGGACAAGATGTTGGTGGATTGACGCAGAAGCCAAATCAAGTCACGCAAATCTACACAATTCAGATTTCGAATATCATCTGTCACGAGATTTGTTTTGTAGCTTTGTTTTAGGAGCATCATTGTAGGGTTATTTTAATAAATGAATCCAAATAATGGCATAAAAATTATTTTATATCTTTTGAGAAACTATGTGAAAAGGGAATGATATTTAGAATGATTTTTTTGTTCGAAAAAAAGAGTTATACGCGTATTTAAGACTCTTTAAACTTTTTTTTTTGTCAATTATTTAGTATATGGTTTTGCTTTTCATCTTATATAAGGCAAGAATGTTATTGAAATTCCTGGGCCCAATTGTGAAGTTGAAAGATCCTTTAAATTTGCTTTGCACCAAAGAGAAATTGAAGAATTTTCTACTTAAATGATCCTTATAAGTCAAGACTAGTTAGTATTATTAAGGGAACGAAATATTATCCGAAAAGGTCCTAAATTGGTATTCAATGAATCATGTACCCCAAAATAGTTTTCGTTTCAGAAAATTTTGAAATTGATGTCCTATGATAAATTTGCTCTAAAGTAATTTTGGGGGAAAAAAAAACAATCCATGACACAAATCTAAGGAATAGTAAATTTGGGTTAAGGGTACGGTACCCATTTGAGATTTTTGGTTAGATGAAACGCAGCTTGGGTTATATGTGTTATGGTTTCTAGTTTAGAAATTTTTGCTAGACGAAAATTATTTTGAATTAAATGTATCATGAGGCATCAATTTGGAACTTTTAATGGTCTTAAACCTATTATTAAAAAAAAAAAGGCAATGTTGGATGGATGCCTCCTAATATCAAGCAAAAACCAATTAAAAATTAAACTCTACATGTTCTATGATTTCAAAGGATGGTGTATAATTATCATTTGAATTGATTATGGGTACTATAGGCGCACATGGTAACACTTCTAGTAATAAATTTCTATTCTAAAAGTGCTTCAAGTAGAAATTCATTTGGTAGTGCAATTTCTAAAGCATAAATCAGTTTTGTTACGCAAAATTTCATTTCTACTTACAAGACAATTTCTACATTTAAGCCAATTTTAGAAGCTAAAAAAAGTTACTTATCTTTAAGGAGTAGAAATTTCTCAATATCAATATATGTCTTATTTCAACTCCTTTCATTTTTAGTGCCTCTCTCCCAATCATGTCTTCATTGTCGCCGCCGTGCCACAACCACCGTCCATAGCCATCGCCCGTTGCTTGACTCCGGCCATCGCTGCCTCCCGACCAATGCCACCCGATGCCCAACGACCGCCTGCCTTTGCCTGGCCGACAACCACCGCCTACCACCACTATCAGGTGACCTCCTCCACATAGGAGTAAAAAATAAATAATAAAATATTTTTTAATAATAAAAATTTATTTTTAAAAAAATTCAAAAAATTAAAAATAAAGTAGAAATTTTTTTACCACCGACAATAATTTTTTGTTTCAAAGTAGAAATTGTTGTCCCGTTATCAAATTATTTTCTCTAATCGTAAATCAACTTCTAGAGCATAAGTAGAAAAATTAACTTCTACTCGAAAGAGAAGTAGAAAAATCAACTTTGATCGGTAGTTGATTTTTGAAGTAGGAGTGTTGCCATGCGTGCTCAAAAGGAAAGAGAGCATAGTTCATATATAGAGTAAGCCTTCTTCGAAATTCCAAATCTATCAAGCATCGGTAGATTTTATGGGAAAAGACACTTAATTTATAGCGCAAAATAGATATATTAGAGAGAGAGAGAGAGAGAGAGAGAGAGAGAGAAATATTTTTTCAAGTTACCACATAGGGTTTTGTTTATTTAATACCTATGTTTAGCTTTCTAAGAGCCTTTAAAAACTTACTTTTGTTATCGTTCCTTACCTTTCCTATTTCCTTTACCATAACATAACTAATTAAGAGTCCTATTAAATATTAAGTTTTCTTATTGCGTATATGCATAATTTAATGTGCATCAAAGAAATTGCTTCTATTTATCTATTGTTACTAGGAAGGGGGCACATGTTGCTTGTGTGCAAAATAAAAAATAAAAAAAAGAAACTTGTAAGGTTTTGCAAAATCATATTATTCTAAAATGTTTGAATTATTATTGATGGAACGCAATATTGACAAAATAAGAAGAAATTTTACATACATATATGGTAAGAAAAGATGCTTAAAAAAATGTGATTTTCTAAGGAATAATTTCAAATTTTAAAATTGAAGTACGTGAAAGGTAAAAGTAAAGAGTTGCAGTTCTGCTCCCCTTTAGTACGAAAAGCAAAATTATCTCCCATTTTCTTTGTGAGCTTTTGACCCTTAAATGCCTATACGATTACCAAATCAAGCTTAATAAGCATTCTAGATAGTCGATGGATTTCATCTTCTAATTGCGAAGAACAGAAGCATCACAATAAAAAAGTTATTTACCTATCACAAAAAAAAAAATTGTTATCTTCCAATTGATTAGCATATTCACTCCTAATTTATACTACTATTTCCGGACCCATGCACTGCGTGGCTTGATGTCTAGTTTGAGATATAACAATGGACTCACTCGATTAGGTGAATTTATTTTAATTATTAGTGAGGATAAGTTATTTACTAGTACTAGCGAAAGAGAAAAGAAATTCATTGTGAGAAAATTGTGGAAAAGAAGTAAATGTATCAAACAAAATGAATAAATGTTCGAATGATTTGGTCTATGAAAGAACAATGGGATTAGAAAGCTATGTGGTAAGAAAGATTTAGATGTAAATCGTAAATATTGAAATTTACTTAATCACCTTGCTTGTTATTGTGACTATATTTGAACAATGATTTTTTTTTTGTTTAAGCAAATTTTCAATCGAACCCTACCAATCTGAAAACCGGCGGTAAGAAAAATTCAAATGGAAATGAAATTGATACCACTTTTTAATCGGTTCGATTTAATTTATCCACTTTTTCTTGTCGGAGATTTATCCATTTGCAAAATATTATGAAGACCTCTGGTTCTTCAATATGGAGGACGCATCAATCCGTTTCGTCCAAACTAAGAAAATTCGTCTCCTTAAAATCCGAACGGGACAAATAAGATGCTGAATACAGACTAAACTAGTTATTCGAGCATCGCAGGGATTGCTCGGGAGCTTGGCCAAGACCAGTGGCACTTTTGCTCGTTTTACAATTTGCATCTAATTTTTTTCTTTGCTCGTTGTTGATGCTCTTCTTCGCTTGTTGGGTGTATTTCCCACTTTCGTCGTAAAAAATCAACCTGCTACTTCAAATCCTCCGGATCAAGAAGTCCGACAAAATCAAGGAGGAATACAGTGAGTTCCTACTGCCTTGGAAGTATTTATAAAACTTCTCTGAGTTTTGAAAGCTCTCATTTCCCCATCTAAATCTAAATCTTGGAGCCCTCTCCCTATCTAGATCTAGATCTGGAAGTTCATTAGAGGCCCTATGTGCTCATCATTCCCCTCCCAATCTAAATCTAGATCTTAGAGCTTGTTCAACCTATTTTTAGCATCTCTGTACATAGTGTTGACGAATCTACTAGAGAAAGGGATTGCGATGTGTGCTCACTAATGACAATGCGAGATTCGGTGATTGGCCGAGATTCATTCTGTTTTGATGTTGAGAGAGTTTCGTTCTTATAGATGAGAGTATGCACTCCCATTTAGTAGGAGTGTCACTTGGAGTAATCTCGAGTCCCTGTCCATATGCGGCACGAAGATCACGGATAAAGTGATGCACGACATCTTGAAGGGTGGCCCTGTTATCGAGTACCTTAGGTTGGAGGAATGCCGCAGCTTGAAGCATAACGTCAAGCTTTGTTCTAGAAGTTTGAGGGAAATTGTGGTCGATCGCTGCTTTTGGTATGCACTTGCTGAGGGTTTCCCTCTGGGTCGTTCGGTATGATGAAGCAGCTGGTAATTGAAGCCTCATCCTTGACTGAAGCTGAGTTGAAGTTCTCTATGAGAAGGCAAACTAATTGTTCTGTTCAGAATTGGTTAGAGTCTTACAGAGGGTCCTGCAGCCTGGTTGAGGGACTGCTTCAGAAGCTGCAGAACCCGGCCAAGCTTTTGATTGGTAATTGGCTCCTTCGGGTGAGCAAATTGTTTAATTCAACCAATTCGGGTTCATACTTATGGACAGTTGATGGTCCCTCTTCCTGGAGTTGAGGAAGTTCATACTAAATTTTACCACACTGGAATCTGCCTCACATGCTTTGCTACTCTGCATCATGTCTAGTGCTGCAAATGTACATTGTGCCTTCGGAATAACTACCAAAAGACCAGGGAGAAAAATAGCTGGCGTTGGGTCAGTCTATATCTTCTCAATAGTGAATAATCATGATTCCAGAATATAAACTCTGTTATTTCAACAATCGAAAGCCTTGGCATCACTCAATCTGTCGTTCAGGTGGGAAACGAAATAGTTCTCAAACATAAACGTCGCTGGTTTTTTTGCAACTGTATTTGAAAAGAAGAGTGAATTATATTTATTCTTACATGTTGCCTCTTCATTGTTGGATGTGCTTAGGATATATCACTTGCGGCAGAGGTTGAAGGTGTGCCGTTTTCTTTGCCTAATTGCAAGTCTCCATGCGACAAAGGTCTTGGTGTCCTGTCGTGGAGTCTGGTGGCCCTCCTGAAAGCCAATGATGATCTGATTGAATCTGTATCACTTCGCCTGAAACAGGCCTACTTCATCTGTTAATGAGGGCTCCATAAATATTTGAACTTGTTCACTAGTTGGAGCCCGTTCATTGGTGCTTCCCACTGTTCGCTTGTGCATCCGACCGCAAGCATTTTGCTAAGAAACACCCGAGGCCTTTATTTTCCCCAAGCTCTCCCGCCACGTATTGTAACCTCGCCGTTATGTCCTCAAGCGCTCATCCGTCGTCCATTGTCGCAGTCGGGCCCTTGCCGAGTCTTGTATCTCTGTCCTTCTTTTGTCCTCTGGAGCTATGCTGATGCGACGGGCGGCATCACCGGTCGGTCACGCCAAATCTGGGTCGCCAAAGGCAGGCAACACACCGGCCTGGGCTCCACAACATTGGATTTGACGTCTACAACTCATCCAAAAAGATGGAAATAGAGAGAGTTGTGTGCTTGGGTTGGCGTCTGGGTTGCCAAGGCTGGTCATTGGCAAGTCGCAAAGGCCTCGTGGGATAATTATCAAACAAGTCTTAAAGCTATCACTTATGTTAATTTAGTCCTAAATTTTTTTAATTTGGCCAATTTAGTCCTACTATTTTTGAAGATTTGCTAATTTAGTCTTAAACACTTTAATGATCAATGTAGTCCTTTTGATTAATTTTGGTTAGGAATCATTGATACCACAGTTCATCAACGCCGTCCATCCTATGTGGCTTAGTCGGGGCAAACTTTGAATAATTTTTTTATTTTTATTATTTTAACTTATTTTTGTTTTTTATTTTATTTTCTTTCTTTTTTTTCTAGGCCAGGGTCGCAAAGCTTTCGTCGGCCCGGGTGAGGGTGGCAGCCCTAGCCGCATCTAGCAAGGGCTCACAACACACTTGCTATGGCCGATGAGGACGTCGTGACCCAAGACCTCCTAGGACACAGTGAGGGCCGCAACCCTCCACCCCGGGGCCGATGACTTGGGTGGAGGGTCGCACCTTGCTTGTTGGCCACCAACTCCGCTGGCTCAGTGAAAAAAAAGTAAAACATAAAGAAATCTATATATAATTAATTGGTTTATGACATCTTTGCAAGAAAAAAGCTAAGTATTTGCCTTTTTTTTAACTTGTAGGATTCAAAAGCAAATCCATTACCATTTTGCAATGTGGACTTTGAATCAATATATAAATAGGGCAGTGAAATATGGCAGATGTTGCTACAGTTTCTTTTTTGTTTTTTAATCCAAACACGTTGCTCCGTCTTTACTTTTGCCGGTTGTGGCGGATTACTCCAAGGGACAACCGGGAAATCAAACACGTTAATTCAATGGTATAGTAGGAGCCAGGAGATTAGTTGAGTAATTGATGCCACTTTTGTAAGTTTTCATCAGAGGGTTTTATAGAAACCTGAAGAGGACGTCTCCAAGGGTGGCTCCGGCGGCCATTGAGAGGGCGGTAGCGACGGCGGCCATTGAGAGGGCGGTAGGGCGAATCGTTATGTCGTAGTCATCTTAGCCAAATTATGTTAATGACAAGTGGACTCCATTGTGCAAATTGAAATCCCACTGTACAAGGTGCACAAGTGTAAAGATCAAAACCATAATTGTTATTTCAAAAACAAAGATTAGGCGTGCCAACAAAACAGCCATCAGATGAAATGCTTGACCATCTGAATCAAACGTACTTCAGGCAACATCAAGTTCCATAATACCCAAATGGTAGAAAAGCTGGTCACATTATGTTATATTAACACCTCTCTACTACCGCTATTTTAATTCTTCATCCTCACTTGAAATCTCTATGCATTATTTCACTGGGGAGAATGGATTTTCACTGAAATCTTTAGAAATATTTGGAAGCTGATAGCTACCTTAATTCACAACTTTTAGATTTTTCCTGTATACGAGTCATGGCGACGGTTTATGCTAAATTCTACGGACACGGCATGTCACTAATAGTTCTATTAATATTTATGATCAACACAAAAGGCAAGGTAGTGTGAACGAACAGATGAAATTAGAAGGGGCACCCAAGTATCCAAATTCACAGTAGAAAATGCAAGTTCCGCCGTAGAATTATCAGAATACAGAAATCTGTTGAACTTACTCATCTCGATCGAAACTCTGGGGGAGAGATTATTGAGAAAAAATGAACTTAAAATGGGGTTAGACACGAATTGCTTCCTTATAACTGAACAAATTGGGTAATTTCTTAGATGAAATACTTAACCATCTGAATTTCTTTCTGCTTGTAGCCACACTTCTCATAGAATGCTTTATTCTCATTGCTGCAGTCAAGAATCACCTTATAGCAACCCATAGATTGGGCATGATCAGTGAGAACAGAAAGAACCTTCTTCCCTAACTGCATCCCCCTAGAATCACAATCAACGACCACGTCTTCAATATGGCCAACCTTGCCGCAGTTCCTTATAAACTTCTTCTCGATGAACACACTTCCAGTGGCGACGATCTTTCCACGACTAGTATCCTCTATCACACAAATCACATGGTCATAGCCTAGAGAACTGAGCTCTTGGAACTGCTTTTGGAAATCCTCATCGGAGACAGCATCGCAAACTGTCAGTTCCTGCAGTAGCTCTACAAACCCTTTGCTTTTGTCGGAGATCTCTAGTTTCCGAACTTGAAGATTACATGCTTCATTTAGTGGGACCCCAGTCTGCATTTCCTGAGATGACAGCTTCCGTTTACACCAACTTCGTTCACATCGACAAGGAGAGAATTAGAGTTCATAGAGTCAAAGAAAAGAACATGGAAAGCATTTAGAAGCTCCACCATGTTATTAAAGGTAAATCACGCATAAGACACATAGCATTCTCTATCTAAGCAAGCCACCTTGCTCAGACTTGTAGTGGCCAAATCTGCTGAGCTCTAAATCATAAAGCAAAATATAAATGCGATTCACTTTTCTGCGTTCTTCTACCAAGCTAATATTAATGCAAATGCGACATCAGTTACTTCCTAGTGAGTCTGTTCGCAAAAGATAAAAACAAGAGGAGGAGGAGGAGGAGGAGGACGAGAACTTGCTAATGAGACCAAATTAGTATGTACGTACTCAATACAAAGAGGAAAAAGAAGCAGTTCTATAGAGTCCTTTGTTTGCAGAGTGATATTCTCACTTTAAATTACAAACTTGGAAAGCAGAATCGAAGAACCTATCTACAGTCTGGCAACAATTACGGCTGAAAAAGAGAGAACGATGAACAAGTTTCCTTGGCTTTGTCATTTTTCAAAACAGCTTATTAAAGCTTCAAATAAAACTCCAACTAAGAAAATGCCATTAGTTGCTTTCTTTGGTGCACAGTAGGTATCTGTAACGATGTTTGGTGTTAAAAAACGACACCATTCTCCATTGATACATCGGAAAACAACATCTGCGGTGCTTATTAGTCAAAAACTCACAAATGGAGTAGTTCTTTCTCAAAGCATAAAACATCTCAAAAGATTTTTCTTACCTGGACTTAGTTCATGTCTAGGATATGGCAGATAATCCTATGAAATATACACTCCAGATAAGCCATAGAATACTATCTTGACACTGGCTGCATATTTTGGACACAGTGCCATGATGACCACACAACAACAGGAACAACTTTTGCCAACACTCGTTAAGTGATTTGCTGGCATTCATAAATGCCAGTAGAATTCTTGCAGGCAAAAAGGAAGAATGAAGTTCAAAGCGATGTTGAGAAGAGCTTTACTGCTAATTGTCGCAAATGCTGCTAAAGACATCCAAAAATGCCAGCAAAAGTTCTCTCTTTAGAGGCATTTGAGAGTGGCATTTGAAAATGCCGCGATCTGTATTTCTCGTAGCAAAAATTGTAAGTGCCAGAAAAAATTCATCACAAATAGTCCCTGAAAACAGTGCTTCACTGCGAATTACATCCCGCTTAAAACTGTGAGGTTGAGACAGTGAGCCAAGATTACGAAGTTTGCAACAACTCATCAAAGACACACTGAGCTCCTGAACTCCTAAACAGCCGTAACAGTATCGAAAGATTCAACCCAAAAAGCAGAGGAAATCGATGGATTACAAAAGCTTCATATCAACTCATGCATCAATGCCAGACACAATAGCAATCTAGCGCTTTTCTTTTCTAGAGTGTGATAGAGCCTAGCCATCGTGTGACTTCTAATCACACTAGCGAAGAAGTCCAGGGGCATAAAGCTTATCAAAGTCAGTCGAAATTCCCAGAATCGCACGACACCCAACGCTATCTTGCGCTTTCAATTCAGAAGGAGCAAAAAAGATTTCGCATTCACAACGCTCGTAATAATCACAATCACAAACCAGAAGAACGAGAGAGTACCCTTGGGCTCGGATTTAATTGCTGTTCCCTGCTCTCCCGATTCGAACTCGGCAAGAGATTGATGAAATGCGAGCGAGAGACAAAAGGAAGCAAGAGAGTCTGAGATTTGATGTGCCTTGTGCGCCACCGGCGGTTGGTATTAACAAACACTGAATTAATATTTCTAGTGCTAATTCATTTTAGGCTCTCTTTTATTATTTATCTATTTGTATATTTGAATTAAGTTAGTTTGATTGAGATCATTATAGAAATGATAATTTATTTATATGTTTAATATACAACGCGCCACGACGTATCGAAATTCTCTATTTTTTTTTAAATGACGTATCGCGTCGTGTCGTGTCAGTGCCTCGGATCGGTTGCTACTTAGGAAGTGACCCCGCTTATAGGCGCAATAGATTGTTATCAACTTTTAGATCGGGTTGTTGCCTTGGGAGATTTTCTCCATAACCTAAACCGAATGTCATCTACACCAGCCGTAAGTGTATACCATACTCCTGTATGGCCATCTTGTTGCCCTTCTTCGTACACCAGTTAAAGTGTCCATGAAAATAAAAAAAAGAACATGAATCGGATGGGATGCCATTTATGCTAGAGAGACTAGCTATGTCAGTTGCAGAAATGCTTGATGCACGCTTGGAGTTCACAGGTTTAGCCACTGCATAAGAGTCATAAGACCATATAAAGGTCATCAGGCATCTAAAAAAGATCTTCTTAGATTTCTGATGGTGATTCTCCCGAAGTAATGTTACTGCTGACTAATCTTCTTTTACTGATTGAGCATTCTATGACAGACTGAGCGCGCCATACAAGGAGAGCATCCTATTTCTCACATTTTCTATTACTGGCCAAGCGCGTACTTGAATGACAATCTGATCGAGAGGGGTGGAGGGAGGAATTGGAGAAAGCAAAGAGACTAGGAGGGTAAGGGGAGCTGCCTACCAGTAGTTCTCGTTATCATTCTCACTGGAAAAATCTGGAGAGGAGATTTTTTCTCCAGGAACATCTGAATGCTTCGCTCATCATACTGTCTTCTGTTACACTTGTAATCCTCAAGAGTAATGGAGAACATTTTGAGTGCAATGCAGTACTTGAGCCAATCCTGAATGTTTTCTGTTAAGATCTTAAGTTACACTTGTAATCCTCGCCTGAAGTAAGCTTTCGTCCATCCACTCCCCCTTGAGGCCCCATAGTTGAAAAACAAGATTTGTTTTCTGATTCAGATTTTGGGTTGGAGCCTGCCAACAAGTAGTCATTCTAATTTACTCCAGCTGAATGTATAACATCCTTATGCTGGCGTCCTGATGGCAAGGTTGTTGTCTTGGGACTGGAAGACAATACAGTTTTACTGCAGGATGTCGAAGTAAGTTTTCCATGTTGTTACTTGAACGTTACCTCATTACTTCTCAACTAGAAATTCCTCCTGCAACAGACCTTTATCATCAGAACGCGTTCTTCTCTAATCTCTCTTGGGAAATAGTCTAAATTGCTCAAAATCTGCATGATGCAATGCCAACAGCAAACTTGCTCAGCTATCATTCAGCTGCCAGTGGAGATGGCAAGCCATTTTCATTTGTCATATCTGTCAATGTCAAGTTAACAATGGATTGCTAGATAAGTCAATCTGAGCAGGTTAAGATTAAATAATAAAATTTATTAGAAAAATCTATTCGAACATGACCCATTTAACAAATGGGTCAACAAATTACATGAGATGAATAACCCGTTTAACAGTTAGATTGAACTAAATGGGTCATTCCAATCCTAACATGACCGACATGGCATATGTACGATGTGCATATCTTCGTCAATGTCAAATAAGTTTGAAAAGAAACTAGCCGTAAGATTACAAGATCCTAGGTTTACATGAAAGGTTATATTTATATGGTGTGACAAATTGTAATGTGTAAACTTGTGGAAACAAAATTCACATATGATTAATTATTAGAGGACTTACCGAACTAAATATAAACAGGTCGTGATAGTTCAGGTTGCTAATCAAGTTGGCACTATTGTTTAGTTAGATGGATTACATGAGTCAATTTGTGTTTCTCAGTTTGAAACTTGAACCCGAAACAAAATTCGTCTATCAATTGTGTTAACTATTAAGTAGGTAGCCACAATTTTGATACGGTATGATAACCAGTTAAGTGTCACCCTTAGTTATCACGGGAAAATAAGAGTCATGAATCAAAAGGTTAAATCTATTGATTGTGGATTGTGAATTTCATCCAATGGAATCATAAAAATCTGGTATCAATGCCAGATGCAATAGCAATCTCGGAGAGAGTACACGAGACGGTCCAACGCTTTTCTAGAGTGTAATGGAGCGTAGCCATCCCGTACTTCTACTCACGCTAGCGAAAAGTCCAGGGGCAACAAAGGGAATTTCAGTTTGGGTCGCACTGGGCCAGATCCAGGAGGCGACGGTGGTGGAGAGGAGGGCGGCGAAGGCGGAAAGTTCCACGAAGGTGGAGAGGAGATGTCCGGTGTTCAGTAGGTGCAAATCCCCTCCCGTGAAGTGAGTCCTCCCTTATCTCCGGAGCGCCACGGTTCCCCGCACTTGCTTTTGATTCGTGCGAAGACCGGGCTGAAATCGGATCAGGTAACCCTCGATGCACCGCGAGGCGCGAGTGAGCCCTGTGAATATAGTCAGATTGGTGGGATGGATGATGTGGAGTCACTCATTGTTCGGTTGTGGCGAATGATCGAAATGAAAGTCCGAACAGCGTGAACGTACAAATGCGCATCTTGTTGCTGGGGGATTGTGAAGGCTTTAGATGGTTTCAGTTTCAGAGCGGATACATACTCTTGGGAGATTGATTTCTCTGTAGAAAATGTGAACTTCATTCGTCGAGATGCTGAACATACGCACACACACATACATACAAAATCCCAGTTCATGGGCTTGAGACAAGTCGGGCATAACTCGCCTCTACTAATGTCATGAGCAACCGTTGGTAGCCACCGTATCAAAGTTCTCGCATGTTCGTTAGCTCTATTGAATCGTCTTGTTATCTTTGAAATTAATTAGCTTGTTACGTTTTGTTCGTAACATCACTTGCTGTTTATTTTATCTTATAGACTGTGAAACTCTTCCGTGAGACATCTTTCAGTGATGGTGCATTTCATGTGAGATGAAGAGTTTAGAGTTTGATTTAGTTTGTAGTCATGCATACGCTCGATTACTAGATTCTAAGATCCCGGTGTTGTCAATATGCGATTATTCTGATGTCAATTCGCTGTTGGTTTAAATCTTAAATCGTTGACGTTGGGCGTTATATGGTCAGCATTTTATTGAGTGGTTAATTTCACCGTTGGAAGGCTTTCTGGCTGTGAAGTTCCTTTTGGGGACAAAAGGATTGGTAGTTGTATCCTTATTATTCTTTCAGAATATTAATCCTACTCGTTGAACTTTAAAATGATTAAATGTTGGCGGGCCCTCATGAACTTGTAAAGAAGTAATATCTTGCTGAAATAAGATGGAAATAATTTACTAAAAGCATACGAATTTGTCTAGTTAAATTATTAAGCTTAGTGAATTGATTGATGTTGCGAATTTTAGTCAGATCTGGTTGTGGCTCATGTATGCATGTTTGCAAAAGCAGGAAATATTGATTGCTGTGACTAGATCAAATTCACATTCAAGCAACCCTCACTCATCGTAATAACATGTATCTCATCTCTTAATAACACATATCTCCTTGAGGTGAAGTCTCACCTTGTGTTGTCTTCACAAGCCCTCATTTGATACTGTGTGAGTTGTGACTTCTTTGGTCGATAGATAAAGCTGTTATTTTTGGTTTCTTAATAACATCGGTATAGTATAAAGTTGCTGGAGACAGGAGTTAATGAATGATTCCGATGATGATCTTTCTGTTTCCAGATCCACAAAGCGGAGCAAGAGATATCCATATGACACAAAAATGTCATTGATCAAGCGCATAACTCCATGTTTTGCTGCACGGATTCAAGAGAACCCTAGGCTTTTGAGCTCTTCGCTTCAAGCACTTCGCGAAGCTTCTTCCTTTCCATTGACATCTCCTCGATGATATACACCTGACTGTGCTTGCATTCAGGTTTTTTTATCTCAATAATGTACTCATAGGCTTCAAAAGAGGGAGTATGTAAAGCTTAGATGTAGTTGACACCGATTGAGGACCTGTTTTGATTGGCTTCAAATTAGATCCCTCTGCTTTCGAATTCTGTAGTTCCAAATGGGTGCTGAGGTAAATGGATTTCTCGGTAACACTTTAAAGAATTCACCAACTCCGTGTTGTAGCAATAGGATAGCCCCGATATCAAATCAGCACCGTAAGCTCCTCATAGTATTCATATCGGGACAAGCGATGGTATCCCGCAATTATAGTATTCCTTTTACTCCCTCCATGTGAGATCTCATATCATCTCTCTCATGGGATTTGCTTGAAGAGAGTTGGTGAAGTTTAGTAGCTATTTTTCTTTTTAAGATTTTCAGACATCGAAAAGTGAGGCAAGGCAAAAGTTAATTTTTAAAAGCAGAGCCACTTGATTATGTTTTATAACAGGTGGAGCGATTTGATGAACTTGTCATTTCGTAAAGAGATAAATTTAGGAAAGCTTCATAGAATGAAAGACTTGAGAAAAACTCTATGCGAATGCGGGATGGCTTATATGGTGTAATTTGGTTTCTCGATCCAATGACCAAGACCGGCCGACACTTTTTAGAATCTAATTGTAGATGTCATGCTAGTAATACTCGCTATCCTTGTTCTCTTAGCTTTTGTTTGGTAAGTCAGCTTTGTATGTTATCGAGAAAAGATCTTTAATACTTTCTTAGGCATAATTTATGTGAAAAAAGGTTGAAATTTACCCTAAAAGCAATCAATCTTGAAAGAACTCGAAAATCATTTCTGTCTACACGCTTTGGTCCAGATATTCGAGGAGCCGACTTATTTTTGTAGTGCCGATGACTCATTTCGCAGGGTGAACTTGCTCGATTTCAGGTTGGAGTCACCATGGAAATCTCCCTATAGATGCTTGGCATTCGAATAAAGATGGTTCTTTGGAAGCCCCGGCATCATACATTGTCCGGGGCCGTGTCGTAGGTGTTGTCTACCGTAAGTCATTCTCACGATGCATGCAGGTGGTGTTTTCTCCCAAAGAAGAAATCCCCCCTCTTTTCTTTTTGACATTTTCAACGTACATGCCAAAACGGATGTACATAGCATCTCATTTGTCTTTCAATTTATTGAACCATTCTCTATGCGATGCAGGTCTAGGTATCTCGTAGTGGAGTCTGGTGGCCCTCCCGAAAGCCATGATGATCCGATTGAATTGATCACTTCACCTGAAATAAGCCTACTTCATCTGTTTAGTCAGCAACACTTGCAGGTAATTTAAGTACTTGATACGTGGGTCTTCATGTATCATGGGATACCAGGGATAGTCATTGCTAGAGTACTACTCTCCTGCAAGTCCTGTATTGCGCGTGAATTTTGTTGGCATAATAATGATTCACTATAGTCCTCTCGGGTCCTCTCTCGATTTAAATTGTCTTTGATACTTTTAATTCTGCACCCTGTGAACAAAGGACATCTCGATCGTACACCTTTATCGTGTCTAAAATGGATCGTGTTTTACTTTTATGCATTTCGCCAACTCTTGTGGGATTATTCTAGTTACTTAAAGTTGCTGATGGTGTCTTGGTTTTTTCCAGGAATTTTTGTTCTTACAGAGGGAATGCTCCATATGCTGCATGGAGCAACAAGAAATTGATAATTGGCTTCATAACAAGACACCTGATTTTCCTTTTCGCCCCCGGCGGCGCCTCTAACGTCGTAAAGCATGAGGTGAGAAGCCACAGAAAGAGAAAATCAAAGTCGTTTCGGAAGTTTATGTCGCATACGATAACACTTTTGGAAAGAAAAATTTTTAAACAGAAATTGCTTTGGTAACACAATTTCTAAAGCAGAAATCCGTTTAGTTCGCAATTGTATATTTCTACTTCTAAAATAACTTTTTACTTCAAAAAATTATTTTTGGGGAAGTTTTGAGAATTAAAAAAAAAAGTTACTTCTTGATGAGAAGTCATTCATTAGCCCTTCCTTTCCTCTGTCTCGCGCGGCTGTCCTCTGTCTCTCTCCTCGCTCGAAGGTTCGCTCGTCTGTCCTCTGTGCGAAGGAAGATCGACTGCGAAGGGTTCGCTTCTCTCTCTTCGCTTGTTCGCTCGTCTGCGAAGGTCGCCTCTTCGCTCGTCATCAAAAAGTTACGAGAGCACCTCTCTCTCTTCGCTTGCTCTCTGTACATGTGACCCACCGCGAAGCTGAATCTCCCAACCGCAAAGCTCGACTTCAATCTTAGGCGAGAGATTCCCAACTCAGATCTGCTGGAGGTTAGGGTTTTCTCCAATGTTATTGTTTACCCTGCCTTGGGATATAAATCTGTCATTATCCCAATTTTTGCCATTGCCATTAGCATTTTTGTGAGTTTCAGTTTTGCTGCCATGTATGGAATTGCTGTGGCTGCCCTTGGTATGCCTAGTACCATTGCCACTAGATTGGCCATAGATGCATAAGAAAATGCTGGAGGTATTGCTGAGATGGGTGGCATGAGTCACAGAATTCGTGAGAGAACTGATGCCCTTGACGCTGCTGGCAATACAACTGCTGCCATTGGAAAGGTACAGGCAATCCTCGCATATGAATATAGTAACAGACACTGTCCTGTTGTCCTTTTAGTAGCTTGTCTTGAAAAAGTCCGTAACATAGCAGAGGAAACGTCGCTCTGTGTAGAATTTTTTTTGTGAGACCACGTTCATATCATCCAGAGTGTGCGCACATTGGCCAATATTTTTGTTTTACCGCCATTCATGACTAAATGTATAGGTGAATTATGCAAGTCCTTTTGGATTCTTGCTGGTGTGGCATGACGTTTGTCTAAAATCACATTTTTTTTCCCTTGATGTGCTGCCTTTAATCTATCATTTTTAATATTAGCCCTGTTGTCAAATTCTACTTACCTGTTATTTGAATCTTATATTTGATAAACTTTTCACTTTCTCCTGGTAGTAGGGATTCGCCATTGGATCAGTTGCCCTGGTGTCTCTCGCTCTGTTTGGTGCATTTGTGAGTCATGCAGCAATTTCTACTGTTGATATCCTGACACCAAAGGTCTTCATCGGTTTGCTCGTGGGTGCCATGCTTCCTTACCGGTTCTCTGCTATGACCATGGAAAGTGTGGGAAGTGCAGCATTGAAGATGGTTGAGGAGCTCCGCAGGCAGTTTAACAGCATTCCAGGGCTCATGGAGGGTCATGCAAAGGCTAACTATGCTAGATGCATCAAAATTTCAACTGATGCATCTCTCAAGGAGATGATTCCACCTGGTGCTCTTGTTTCTGGTGTTCAGTTAATTCTTATGGAAATAAGATGCGTATCTGTTTTGATAGTTTACGTTGCTCAAGGTATAGCTCTTGATAGACTGCTTGTTCAGAATATGTTGTAGTTTCTTCGTTGTTGAACAAAATCTGTAGGTAAACTAGGTTTGCTGATTAATGCTCTTATCATCATCTCTATGACAATGTTGGAGCTTCACATCGGTTTGTATCATTTGAATTTGGTTTTTTCGTTGATGAAAATTATTCGTTGGCCTTGGTTTTAAACAGATTAAAATTTCAACATCCCACACTGGGGGAGCATGGGACAATGCAAAGAATTACATTGAGCTATGCAATTGCTCCAACTGTTTGAAAGTTAGCATATACTTGTCTGTGGTTATTCAGTGACCTGCTAAGTAAAGTTGTGTGACTTCATAGATCTTTTCCTTAATATCTTGAAATTCGCTTTCAGGCTGGTGCTTCGGAGCATCCAAGGACCCTTGACCCTAAAGGATCAGAGCCTCACAAGACTACTCTTATTGGAGATACCATTGGCGATCCTCTGAAGGACACTTCAGGCCCATCGCTCAACATCCTCATCAAGCTAATGGCAGTGGAGTCATTCGTGTTCGTTCCCTTCTTTGCTACTCACGGTGGTCTGCTCTTCAAGATTTTCTGAGGGAGGGAAATGGATGACTTCCCTTTTGTACCAGCAGCATCGTCATCAACTCAATTTGGCCTTGGCATATATTTCCTTGTTGGTTTTCTATAGCTTTAGGGATTCTGATTGCTAATGATGGTGCATCTATTTCCTTGTTGGTTCTCTCTAGCTTTAGCGATGCTGATATCTAAGGATGATGAAGACGATTATGAAGGTTACAGGTTTTTGTTATTATGGGAATGCCTACTTGAGTTTTAAGGCTGAACCTGGCAATTTTTGAATTATGGACTGGCGGATTCTTCACTTTTAGTGTAGTCATCATGTTTTCCTCATAGGAAAGAATAATTATCGACCATGAAATGTGGAGTTTCATTTTTCAGCTGATGATCGTTGTTGGTATTCTTTAAATTTTGCTATTGATATTCTTGGAATGTTTTTGAGTCTATGTTCCTACCTCATCCTGTACTGAGATCACCTCACACCAGAGGAAAGATTAAGTGGAAGTCTCTGTCCAAATGTCTTCACTGGGGGACACGCTTCTCTTGAGTATTTCATGAGCATGCAAAATCCTTATTTTTCTGGACGTTACTAAAAACTTGCATCGTCAAAAGGGAGCAACCACAACCACCCTTTGTCTTTTTCTCTGAATAACACAAGACTGATCCTCAGACATGATGAATGTCGATGCTACTGCTTTGATGGAGCTTCTGCATCTTTCCTTTTATCTGTGTTGACAAAGGGCTGAAAGTTTTACCCAATCAGGCATGCTCCAAGAACGATGCAGGTACTAGGAAATTGAGGTAGCCCCCACATACCGACTCCTTCTGCTTCAACGAAGTAAAAGAAGCATGAGCAGGACCCATAATTTGGTCCGCATTTACATAAATAATTAAATGACGAATTATACTTATATTAGTCAATATTTGCATTTACGTTTTCTTGAATAACATGCATTTTAGCGTAGAGTCAATAATTTTTCATAGAATATTATATGTTAATAATATTTCGGAAGTAGAAATTTTCAACCGTTACCAAATGAATTTTTATTCAGTAAGCAGAAATTTTATCCTGTTATCAAAGGCGTTTCTTTGATCAAAACTCAACTTCTGAAGCGAAGTTAATTTTTTAACGTTTGCTTCTAAAGTGGAAATAGAAAAAGTGCCTAAATCCTTAATCTTCCCCATTCTCTCCTGCCACAGTATTGTTTCATGACATGGTAGGCTTCCTCGAAGCTCCACTACGGACCGCCATTGAAGATGCCTCGAGTCGACTAGCTGTCGCCCATTGCCATTGTACCTCGCGATCGTGTCTTCAAGCAATTGCTCGCCGTCCATTGTTGTTTATCGGGTCCTTGTTGAACCTAGTGTCTCTGTCCTCTAGAGATGTGCTGATGTGGCCACTACAGCTACCAACAGCATCACGGGTCGCTCGCACCAAATCTAGGGTCGCCCAAGGCAGGCAACACCAGATATGGGCTCGCCGACATTGGAATTAACGTCTAGAACTCGTCCAAAAAGTTAGATACAGAGAGAGTTGGGGGTTGGGGCTCTGGTCAATGACTCAAGGTGTCGTTTGGGGTTCCGATATTGGTCGATGGCAAGCGGCAAAGGCACTACATTTTAAATTTATTATACTCGTACCAATTCAGTACTAAACATAAAGGGTGACGTTTTTCGGTTCCGTCTAATCCTATACAGGAAACGAGAATCCAGGCGGTCTAATGGAACCTATAGAGTTCAAAGGAGAGAATGTCTCAAACTCCATGAGAGGTGAAGGAGACCCAAAAAAGCCACTGTTCTCCATATCAAAGAATGACCAGAAGGCAATGCCTCCAAACCATCACGGACGACAGTGTTTTAAACTCCAACACAGTCGAAAAAGATGATCCAGCACCAGCAGGAGCCCTACTTTTAGCTCTTCCTCGGTCAGAAGAACCAGGAGGAGATTTTGGGAATCGCTCGTCATTCATCGATTTTTTCACCTTTCAGTGAAGAAGCACTAGAGAGAGAGAGAGAGACAATGAGGGGCAGAATGTGCGTGACAGAGAGACAAAAATGGTCGGCAAGTGGAGTGTGCGATGTAGTTTATATGGGTTTGGGGGCTTATGCCGACAAGGTGCGGGGGAAAAATCCTAGGAGAAACAGTAAGGCAATGAGGTGAGGACATGACGGCAAGGTACAACGAACCCGACAGATCAGAATGGACTACACGTGATTGCTTGAGGACATTGAAGGGGTCACAGCACTCAGCCTGCCCTCAGTATGGCTCGCAAGGGCCTAGATAAGGGTCCGGCCCTAAGCAGAGCGAGGGCCCCGATCCTCGCCTAGGGGAGCCATTGGCTTTGTTGGCGTTGTGAAGAAAAATAAAATAAAATAATCAACAAAAATTTCTAAAAATATAAAAAAATATTATTTATGTCGGTCTTGATCATGTCATGTAGGATAGTCGGTGTTAATTAAGTTGTCACGTTAGGATTTTAGGCCAAAATTAACCAAAAGGACTAAATTGGTAATTCATTAAAAGGTTTAGGATTAAATTGACACAATTGAAATGTTTAGGATCGAATTGGTAAATTGTTAAAAGGTTTAGGACTAAATTTGACAAATTGAAAGGATTATGGCTGAAATTTGTACCAACGCAATAAATTTTGGACTTCTTAAATAATTTTCCCGTACATGGTGAAGCTCGGAGCGGTTCCTTTGATTGAGTTCGTGAGAGAGCAAAATGGGGAAAATAAGGAAAAGGAGAAGTGGATAGCTAAATTAAGTATGTTAATGACAAGTGGACTTCATTGTGCAAACTAAAATCCGACTGAGCGAGTGCACAAGTTAAAATGATCAAAACCATAATTGTTCCCGCAAAAACAAAGATGAGGTGTACCAACAAAATAACGATTGGATGAAAGACTTGACCATCCGAATGAAACATACTTGAGGAGCATTAGGTTCAATACCCGAATGGTGGGAAAGCTGGTCACATTATGCTATATTATCTCCTCTTTTATTTTACTACCGTTATTCTAATTCTCCATCCCGAATTTGAATCTCTATGCATTATTTCACTAGGGAGATTAGAATAGTTCTTTTTACAAATATCCAGAGTAATTGGAAGCTAATGGCTACCCTAATTCACAACGTATAGTCTCGCACAATGCTAAATTCTACCGAAACGGCATGTCACTAATAGTTAGATTTTATACTTATGATCAACACAAAAGGCAAGGCGCTGTCAACGAACGGATGAAACTAAAAAGGGCACCAAAGTATTCGAATTCACGGTAGAAAAATGCAAGTGTCGCTGTTGATTTATCATAATATAGAAATTTGTTGAACTTACTCATATCAACGGGAACTCAAGGGAGAGATTATTGAGAAAAATGAACGTAAATTTGGGTTAGACATGAATTGCTTCCTCATAATTGAACAAATTGGGTACATTCTTAGATGAAATACTTAACCATCTGAATTTCCTTCTCTGCTTGAAGCCACATTTCTCATGGAATGCTTTATTCTCATTGTTGCAATCAAGAATCACCTTATAGCAACCCACAGATCGGGCATGATCGGCGAGGAAAGAAAGAACCTTCTTAATGGACGTCGAGGCTAGTAGAAATTCTAACTTGTCGATTGTCGGATTGTCTACCTCTCTTTGCATATTACTTTTGCTGGTTTGATTGACATCATTGAGAGTGGGATTCATGGACTTAATGGTTGAATCGTCGAAATTGGACGTTGATTAGTGGTGGCCGAGAGAGCCGAGCTTCGGCTTAGGCATGCCTCTCGTCGAATTGGTTTTGTACGTCGTATCTAACCGCTTGATTGACGCTCTTGAGGGTTGAATTCGTGATAATGGTGGGCTGCTCGTCGAGGTGGACGATGATTGGTGGTTGGCCGTGCGAAGTTCTTGTCATCGACGATTTGGACGGGTGAAGGACCCCCGAATTGATTCGCATGTGGTTATTTTGAGTTGTACAAGGTATTACAGGTGCCGGATTAGAGGAATTCAAGGCCGGTTGGGCAAGACTGATGTATTCATGTGAGAAAGTCGGCGATGGCGTTACATGGGTGAGCAGATGATCTTGGTGCTTTTGCTTATCGTGGTTGTTACCAAATTGATCTTGCCCTATTGTTGAGGTTGATGTCTTGTTTGCTTTGGGTGATTGGCATTTCTAATGGTTGGCTAGCTAGAGCTATACTTGCTGAGCTTTTAGCTCACTCTCATTATTGAACTCTTTTTCATATACCTTGGTTTCTGTGTCTTCGGATGATAGTAGCGGTCTTTGGAGCATGCCGATGGTGACCGTGGGATAGTATTCCTGGGTAGATTTTTCTTTTGGTCCTCCCAATGTAAACTTTTGATTTAAAAGGATGATGTACATAAATGTTTTATAATCATATGACTTTGTTACGTGTCGGTGAATGTTTATTTATAATAGGTGTTGATAGTGAAACCCTACGAGGCCATATACTTTAGGCATGCCTACCCTATTGCATGCACTTGTATGTTGGCCTCACTTATTTAGATAGTCTTCCGCATGCGCCATATACTTTATATGTAATAACAGTTAAAGCGGAGCGCGTATTTGTAAGTGGCGGGCACGAGACATCACACTTGGTTAGGCCCTTCTCTTAAATAATGAGGGCACTTTAAGTTCTTGTTTGAAACAAGATTCACTTCATGCACTTATTTGAGAAAATGAAGACACTTTATGTAATTATTTGAGAAAATAAGGACACTTCATGCTCTTATTTAGAAAATATAGTTATAGTCCCTAAAAACCCTCAAATTTAAGTAATTTTACCCCGAATGTTATTTTTAATTCAAAAAAATCATCAAACTTTAGACCTAGTGTTAAATCTACCCGCAATTCCTTGTCTCAAATTTGCCCGGAATAACGGCAAGAACCTTGAGGACAAGGTCAAGACTCAAGAGAGTGCGGTTTCCATGTTGGCAAGGGAGCAATCTCAGCATTCGGACCGAACCTCACGGTCAAGTGGGGTGGAGCTTTTCTTCGCAACCAAGAAAGAGAAATAAAGAGAGAGCATTATGGTCGGCAAAAAGAGAGAAAAATTTAATAAAAAACAAAAATAAAAAATTGACAAGTCGTCGTCAAAAGAAAGAAAGAAAGAAAAAGAACAGAAGAGAGAGATTCTCGTGGAGGAGGTAAAAAGGAAAAATTGAAAAGACAAAGAGACAAATTGTCGGGCCACGCGTGAGAAAGCCGCGGAGAGCAAAAGATTGGGTATCAATATCGGAAATCAAATTCATTATCTATCTATCTCATTAATCAGAATACTTTTTCATAGATTGTTTTCACTGTACCAAGCATATATTCTTTCACAAGCATAATAACTTCCGTTAATCATATACACAAATCAATACGTATAACCTTTTTGCAATCCCTTGATAATCCTCAAACCATTTCACAATAATCAACTCACCAACCGTTTCTAAAAATGCTTTCCATGCCATTTCAAATAATCAAAAGGATAGTAAATGCCCCATTCGAATTTGATGCATCAAATATGCTATAGATGATTAGTTTTGGCTTTTAACCAAATCATACTTTGCACATAATATGTCTAATCCTTTTTATTGAAGATATAGGAGAGGTGGCCGGTTCCTAGGAACCGCCGGTTCCGGTTTAGGAACCGGCGGTTCCGGTTCCAAAAGGTGGAACCGGAACCGGCCCTTGAAGAGCCTGTTCGGGTTCCGGTTCGGTTCGGGCGATTCCGATTCCGGTTCGGAATCGCCGGTTCCTAAGGCTTTTCCATTGCCTCATACCTTTTTCTTTTTTAAAAAAAAAAAAAACCAGGTTGGAACCGGCCCGGAACCGAACCGTGGGCCCGGTCAATGGGCCGGTTCCGGGCCGGTCAACGGGCCGGTTCGGGCCCACGGGCCCAAATGGCCACGTCTATATAGGACTACTCAGCTAAGAATGCCCCAACAACATAGTTATTCGAGTCGACCATCTCGTAATCATGTTAATTAAAGGAGAATCAACGTCAAAACTAGGTAATATACTACCTCAATTCCGAATTGGCTAAAACGAAGCTTAATCGCTATCAAAAGGATTGCTAGGCAGTAACAAATTGCTCGCACAAAGCGATTATTCAAACTTATCTCGTAACGTGGAACTCGCACACGAAGTTCGAAAATTTCACTCAAACTAAAACGTTACTTCAAATCAACTCCCAACAAATCCCAAAACTTCATAACGTCATAATTCATGATTTTCATGTAATTTCACAACTTAATAATTCTAATCAGATTTCGCAGTTCAAATTTCACATCATTTTGAATTTGCCTCGTAATTTCAAAAATTACTTCGATTCATCCTCACCGGATATTGCGGGTGGAAAATGCTCCTTCTTTTTCCTTTCCCCTTCTTTCCTCTTCTTTCTCTCTTAGTGCGGTCTCGCCCTTTTGCATTTATATCTCTGCTTTTGCTTTTTCTTTTTCTAAAGCCCACTTTTTGACCAAGTCATGTGGAAAATATGAAATGCGGGGGCTCCCACTGGACACGTGTCGGTCAATTAATATGGTATTATTTGGCTGACTTAGAATATCTCATGTACCCAATATTTCCTCGTGACTCTAAGCAGGTGGTTTCTATTACCGGGGAATGAATTACTAATTTATTATGTAGCTTGACAAGTTTGACTTTTTAGTGCGATTCTCATTGCCAACCGGTTCCATTGTATAAAGGATAAATACCATGAAAAATCTTGAACTTGTAAAATTGTGATAAATTTATTAAATCTTTTTTATCATAAAAAATTATAAACTAGTACAATTGTGACAAATTTGTCTCAAAATAATTTTTTTACAACAAAAAATCTCAAATTCATACACATGTGATAAATTTGCTCTGAGTTAGTTTCCGTTAATTGAGTTAATACCACGAAAAATCCTAAATCGATACACATGTAGCATGCGAGAGGCTTATGCGTACATCCGACAATTTTCATGTGTCATCCAATTTAACATTTGACGGTAAAATTTAACGAAAACTAACGGAGAGTAAATTTATCACAACTATATCAATTTAGGGTAAATTTATCACGGTTATATATCGGTTTGAAATTTTTTTGTCAAAAAATAGTTTGGGATAAATTTATCATAGGTGTATCAATTTAGAATTTTTGGTAGTATTAACCTTGTATAAATCATATCACAAGAGGATGGTCAACAACTTGGGCATTTTCTGTTTCCTAAGAGGCATTCCGGTTCTTTTCTCCATGAGAGTTGAACTCAAAAATCTAGGCCAGGGTCAGAGCAAAGAGGAAATGCATCCTCTCAATTTTGGGTATTTTTTTCCGCCGAGCTCGTCGCACCGATTTTTCTCCCGGGGCTTGCATTCTATTTTTCCTGATAAAGTTTTTTCCAGGTGATGCGCTCATGTTGGAAAAGTTGGTCCTCAAAATTTAAAAGACATGAAAGGCATGATACGAAAGAGAAGCTAGTTGATCCGGGCAAATTGTGACTGAAGGCTTTTGAACTCTATTCTAGATTTTGCAGAATTGAGTCTAGAAGGCGTTCAACATGACGAGCAAAAAGGCAAGTAGAGGCAACGTGTTATTGCAAGCAGCAGCCACAAGCCAAACAGAATTTGAAAGGTTTGATGTTAGCGGTGCAGTCCTCTTCTTGAAAGATATTTTCTGGCTTCCGAAGATGCTCCGGAGATAAAGTCTGCTTCAAATTTCTTCCTAGTTCATTGCAAGTTGCAATATAACTTTCAATTTTTAATGGTACTTATTCGACTGGCTTGTTGCACAATGAAATCTGAGCAAGAGAGCACCATGTGAAGGACTAGCCGCAATTTTGATATGATATGATAGTCATTGAGGGTCACCCTTAGTTGTCACATGGAAATATGACTCATGAATTGAAAAGTTAAAAGTATGGATGGTGGATCGTGAATTTCATCCAACAAAATCATAAAATGGGACATAATATTCGAGATAGATATTTCATGACATATGTTAATTTATTTTAAATGATTGTTTGGTGAAAACTAATGATAACATTTACTTGGGAGGCTGAGATGTTTGTCAAACTTTCATGCAATATGATGTCGTGAAAACTAGTGTGAAAGAATATACAACGCAAATACAAACTTAGAGCAACACTTACAGAACTAAATAGCGTGCATATAACGATTTATCAGTATGATATACTTAAAAATGAAATGTCATCGCATTGGTTTGGTTTTTACTTACCAACTAATTTTATGTCGAATCCGACAATATGGTGATTTTCTTATCATATGTCAACTTTGTTACGTCAAACCGATGAAATAATCGATAATTTTATATATTAATAAGTATAGCATCAGTTAGAGTGGAATAGATCAATAATATGAAATTTTGGATGAGAAACTATGAAATCAACAAAATTGATCAAATGATTAATTGGTAACTTGACAGTTAAGTAGAGAGAAGAGTGGTGGGCCTACCCAGTCATTCGAAATAAGAAATGGACAAAAAAAAATTGGTAGAGATGAGCGGTGGCCTCAAATTAAGCAAGGACAGGCGGGACCTAGCCACTGGAAGAGGGGGCAGGCTTTAACTCATCCAATCTTAACTCTATCCTCATCTTTTTTATCTCAATAATCTTCAACTTTAGATTTATTCCTAAATCTGCCTCTAATTTTTCTATCCAAAAAATCTTGAAACTTATGTGATGTCTCAAATCTCCTTCGATAACTTTTTGTCTAAAAAAACACACACTAGCTTATCTCAAATTTGCCCTTGTGAACCTCCATCCAGAAACAATCGTTATTTTCCGAAGTGACATTTCAATGTCAATGAAAAAAATTTACATCAGCAAAGTGAGGTGGAATATTTTCTCCAACGAAATTGTTTTTCGATAAGGAAATTAGGAAAAGTAGGGACGATTGACATTGATTTTTGGACGGAGGGCTAGCAGGGGGGTAGATTTAGGACTAAACCGAAAGTTGTAGTTTGTTTTAGACAAAGAATTTGGGGCAACTCAGTACTAAACTTGTAATTAGGATTTTTTTATTAGAATTTTTTTGAAAGAAATGACACTAGACCTAAAGCCTTTTTATACAGATAGGAACCCTTCTCATTAAATAATTAATAGTTCGATTTTTTATGCACTCGAACGAATTTTTGGGTTTAATCAACTAGTGAGTGATCACTGATTAGTATAGTCGCACTGTACTATTTGGGACCAGAGCACCGTGTATTTTTCATGTATTTCTTCATTATTTTTTTCCATATTTCCTTGGAGAATTGAATTTATTCCCGAACAACAACGCATTGACTCAAGGGAGAGGTCAATAAGATTATCAACTATAAATGTACAAATATTGCTCGTCCAGCTTGATCGGAAAGATGCTCTCCATTGTTTAGATTTGTTTTGGGGAGTCTCTATAGATAAAAAAAAGAATGAGAGTGCATCTCATCTTGCTGTGGTTTATCCACTTTTAATTTCATAACTTTAACTATCCACTCTATTACTAACCATCGCGATGAGTGAATAAAACCGCTTTAGGAAATATTTTTTATATCAGTATTGTGTGCTATAATTACTCCAATTTATTATGTGCCAATGTGTTGAACATTGTCCAAGAAGATTCTCATAAAATATATACGAGAAACCAGTCCACCTTATGAACCAAAAAAAGGGAACACAAATATATGCTTGATTTGGATTATTTAAGGAAATGAACTTAAACTGTTATGGGGTCGAAAAACTTTAATCAATTTAATGGATATGTTTTTGACTAGTTTTATCTCTAAAAAAATTATAAGGATTGAAATCGAACATTCACAAGAATATGATGATCAAAAGTGAAACGTTTGTGCATGTCGGCACCATGTAATCTTGTACATGTGCGCTTGTACTCTTCTAGATTATCATTTTGTCCAAACACAGTAATAAAGAGTTGTCGTGGAGTTTACTTGGAAAAGAAATTAAACAAGAGGAAAACTATATTTGTGGTTGATGCATTAGCATCTTTCTTGTCCGATTATTATCAAGTCATTGTCCATTTCCTATTATATATTTAGATCTGTCA